>CM053587.1:325364748-325396085 GCA_028646515.1 Pseudochirops corinnae | reverse complement strand
TATACAATGGTGAATTTGAGGAATTCAGAGAAGTTTGGGAAGATTTGGATGAAATGCCACAGAATCATGTAAGTAAAACCAGGGCCACAAAATACACAGTTATCTACCATAATGTAAATGAAGGGCTTTCAAAAAAGAAAGAAGCAAAACTCTCACGTGTCTGCAATGATCGCTCTTCATTCATGCTGGAGAACAGATGGCGGATGAACACTTCCAGCAAGGTGAGGGTGTGGGGGTGGTGTTATATTTTTGCAAACACTTAGCTATGGTCACCATGGGGGTTGGTTTTGCTCAACTGTCTTTATTTCAAAGGAGAGAAATGTGGCACTGGGTTGCCACAGTTGGGGTATACTGAAGCAAGGACCACTGCAATCAGAGGAGGGCTTTCAGTGCTTTGGAGGGGATTGTTCAAGGAGATTTTAGAGGCAAAAATAGTATAACAGAGAGTTGGCCTCTGAGCTGGGAAGACCTGTATTCAAATGTTGCCACATCCTGGCTCTCTAACCACTGAACCTGTCAAGAATTTAACTCTTTACAACCATCAAAGAAGGTGTAGACCAGCATTGGTAGAGTAAATTCATTACTAGGCGCTCATACACCAAGAGAATTCCTTGTATATCTCTGTTGTTCAGTCATGTCTGACTCTTTGTGACTCCATGTGCGGTTTTCTTGGCAAAGATACTGGAGCGGTTTGCCATTTCCTTTTTCATTTTACAGATGAGGAAACTGAGGCAGGCAGGGTTAAGTGACCTGCCCAGGATCATACAGCTAGCAAGTGTCTGAGATCAGATTTGAACTCAGGAAGATGAGTCTCCCTGACTCCAGGCCTGGTGCTCTGTGCACTATGGCGCCCCCTAGCTGTCCCCCTGTATATATCTAGATACGTTCACATTTTCTCTTCTTTTGTCTTTGTAGCCTGAGTGCCTTGCCCCCCACTTGGCCCACAGTGAGGGCTTCATAAATGCTTGCTTGGCTAGGCCTGGGAGGTATCTGCAGTTCTCATATGGCTAGGGCACTTACTTATCCACAGAGTTCACTTTCTTCCAGAGGGCTCGCTCACAAGCAGTCTGGGTTTCTACAAAGCCATTCTCTTTGCTGTAGAATAGGAAATTCTGGGTTTCAAACACAACATTGTGAAATCCTGATAACCCAGAAAGGTGCTCTCCATAGAGCAGAGGCTGCCCGGGCTATCGGGGAATGAAGAGGTCAAACTCAAAGTCCAGACAAGCCGGTGTCTCATTTGTCTGTCTACATCCACCCTGGCTGTGTGAGCGGCCGCTTCTAGAGCCTGGGGAGAGTTGAGCCTCATGCATGGCATGTGACTGTCTGGCCTAGGGAGAAACACATTCTGGACCGCTCATCCAGAGGGGGGTGTCAGGCTCCCAGGAGCTGTCTGCCATCCACAGGGCTGTGTGGGGAGATGGTGCATTCTGGGAAAGGATGTCACGATCTGTACTGATCAACAGACGTATCTAGTGTTCAAGAAGCAGGTGGAAAGAGCCCCAGACTTGGGTCAAGACACTTGGGCTCCAGAAATCCTGGTCTGCCACCATCTTGTTGTGGGACTTCAGGGAGATCCCTCCCTCCGAGGCCTCAGTTTTCTTCTTCTTTGAAGCCCATTCTTCTGTCTCACATCCATAACTCTGTTTGGGTACCATCAGGGGTCACCCAGAGACAGGATCAAGATTTAGGGTTAAGGGACCTTAGGGATCATCTATTTCAATACCCCCATTTTCCATATGAGAAAACTGAGGCAGCTAAGTGACTCAGTGGATCAAACACTGGACCTGGGAGTGAAGAGGACCTGAGTTCAAACCTGGCCACTTACTAGTTGTGTGACCCCAGGCAAGTCACTTAACCTGTTTGCCTCCTTCAAACCTGGCCTCAGACAATAACTAGTCATGTGACCCTGGGCAAGTCACTTAACCTCTGTTTATCTAGGAGGCAGCCAGGCAGCTCAGTGCATAGAGCACTGGATCTGGAGTCAGGAAGACCTGAGTTCAAACCTGGCCTCAGACACTTACTAGCCGTGTGACCCTGGGCTAGTCACTCAATCTCTGTTTGCTTTAACCCACTTCAGGATCTTTGCTATGAAAAGCCCATCCATGGGCAGTAATGCTGTGCTATGTCCCAGCAGGTCAGAAGAGTCGGATAGGACTGAACAGATGATAGCACAAGGATTTGAACCCAGATCCAAGTGACAAGCCCCTACTCTTCCTTGTCAGTCACAATCCATAATCTAGTCACTTATCAACCACTGTCCTCTACCCCTTTCTCTGAGCTCACAGAATCAGCCCTTGTCACCCCTCACCTGAAGGTTACAGCCTCCCAATTGGTCTCCTGGCCCCCAGTCTCTTCCGTCTTCAATCCATTTCTACACAGCTGACAAAGTGCTATTCCTAAAACACAGATCCAGCTACACTACTCTGCTCAAGGAGCCCCACTGCCTTTGGAATCCGATACAGTGTGCCCCTTCAGCAATGAAAGCCTTGGACAAGTTGGCTGCAGGCTATCTTTCCAGGCTGATTTCTCACCACTCCCCTTCACATATTCTGGACTACCTGCCGTTCTATAGAAGACATTCCATCTCCCATCGCCATGCCTTTGCATAGGCTGTTTCCCATACCTGATGTGCCATCCCCACCCCTAGCATCTTTACCTCTTGGAATCCCTGGTTTTCTTTAAGTTTCAGCTCAGGTATTATTTTCTTCATGAGTTCACCCTCCTTAAACCTAGTTTTAGTGTCTTCCCCAACCCAAAATTACCTTGTATTTAGTTTGGATACACTTTGTTGTGACTTATTCTGTGTATGCATTTTACACTGCCTACCCCTTAATAGAAGGGAAACTACACACCCAGTTCCTAACACTGAGTAGGCAATTAATAAATGCTGGTTGAATTATAGCTCACATCCTCAAGATGAGAGCATTGATGTAGGGTTTATTTCTAAAGTTCTATGTGTGTATATCTTGCCTCACCAACAAGAGAAGCTTCCCAAGGGCAAGCAGTGCTTTATGCAATTCTGTCTACGTACTCTTAGAGTGTCCAACACAAGGTCAATTATAATTAATTATAGCCTATTATAATCATAATAACTAGTCAATTATAATCAGCCAACGGCCCTTGAGGTCCAGCTTGCTCTATCATCAATGCTGGGCCATTTCCAGTCATCCTGATGAGTATCTGGCCACTAGACTCAGATGGCTCTGGAGGAGGAAGTGAGGCTGGTGACCTTGCACAGCCCTCCCTCATTCAAATAAAAATCAATTGCCAGTCATGTCATCACCTCCCTGTTGTCATGGTCCTCTTTAAGAATGAAGGACAAACACAACAATACAATCATAGGGAAAGTTGCTGCCACCACTGATTTTAGAGTCAGAAAACCTGAGTTCAAATCCTCCCTGATATGAAGTAACTGTAGGATCTTACTCAAGTCATTTCCCTTTCTCTAAGGTTCATTTCCCTTAACTGTAAAGTGAAGAGGCTGGATATAACCTGTCAGGTCTCTTTTTTTTTTTGCTTTTTTTGGGAGGGCAATTGGGGTTGTGACTTGCCCAAGGTCACATGGCTAGTGTTAAGTGTCTGATGCCACATTTGAACTCAGGTCCTCCTGACTTCAGGGTCGGTGCTCTATTCACTGTGCCACCTAGCCACCCCTCAAGGCTCTTTTATCTTAAATCCAACTGTCATCATGGCTGTCACATTTGCAGTGGAGAGCTAAGTCACTGACAACACTCTAGTCCCTAAGGCTCATTCCTTCCACTACCATTTCCTTTGCACTCCACCTGGGGTTTCTCAATGTATAGTACTGTGCCCTCCCCCAAGACAATGATCTTTAGATGATGAGGAAAGAAAAAGTAGATTTCCTAGAGAAACGCAGCAAGTCCCAGGTCCAGTACTGGGGCAAGGTACAGAGTAGACACTCAATAAAATAATGTTTTGAATTTAAAAGTTTAAGGCAGATGGCAAACATCTTCAGCTTCTCTGAGTAAACCCTTCTGAGTCTTGTTTCTTTTCAGCTCATTCCACTTCTCAGAGTCATGAGTTCCATAAAGATATTAGTACTCTCTGAAGTTTAAAGTCGGGAAGCCTTTTGCTAATTCCAAAATGCCAGGATCTGGGTTCATCTGAGTCATGCCCCTTCTTATGTAAAAGATATATATACTAGGGCTCAGTAGAAGCAAACCCAAGGAGGGCTGGGGCCTGAGATCAAGAAGGACTTTTCATAGCAGGTGGCATGTGGGCTGAGCCTTGAGTGGAACAAAGAAGGGTGAGCACAGTGGCCAGCCTGGGCAAAGACACATTGGTGAGAGGTACTGGTACAAAACCCCAGCATAGACAAGCTCCCTGCTGTGGCTCAGACAGAGAAGAGGCTCAACCATACGCACTGCAGTATCTTGCCCCATGGTCACAGATCTTGGCAGCCTGCAGGGAGAGAGGACTTTAGCTGCTTTCTGGACAAGAGGCAACATAGAAAAACAGGGATGTTTTTCCTCCTCAACAAAGTCTCTGAACATTTACTTACAAGAGGCACATCAATTCCCAGCTTTCAAATGTTCTTCCAGCTGGAGAGAATCTTCTCTCCTCTCCTTTGGGTTCCCAAGACTGACACTTGCTGTCCTGGCTTCTCCGAACATCCCTAGGGGTCAGCCAGAGCCTTGGCTCGGAGCTTAGCACTGCCAAGAAAGCCTGCTCCCTTAATGTTCCCATACTGCAAAGAGTCAAAACACCTGGGTTCAAATCCTGCTGTACCACTCATGACCCACAGCCCTCCGGCTCTTCATCTAGGAAATGAGTGGGTTGGGCTCCCTGGTCTCCTGGCTCCCTTTCAGCTCAAAATCCATGATTGGAGGATCCTCCCCTAGAGAGATTTCTAACAAGAGAGACATAGATGGGAATGTTTGCAGGAGGCATGCATGAGATGGGCTTGGGTCCTTCTCAGACTGTGGTGTCGGTGATTAATCAGTAAAGGCACACTGCAAAAAGCCACTAGGTCTGGCCAAGGTGAACGGCGAGTCACTGGGGTCCCCCACTCTATCAATCCCTCCTTCCTTCCCTCTCCTTCCTCTTCTCTCTTCTTTTCTCTCTCCCCCTCCTTCTCCCTCCTCTTCTCTCCCCCTCCTCCCCTCCTCTCCTCCTCCTGTCCCTCCTCCTCCTTCTCCTCTTTCTTCTCCTGCTTCTTCTCCCCCTCCCCCTCTCTTTTCTCCCACCTCCCTTCTTCAAGAAGTTTCCAATCTAACCAAGAGGTGTGTGTGTGTGTGTGTACAGACCTATAAGACACATTCCATATAGATACAAGGTACAGGCAAGGCTAAGGCATGGAGGTGGGAGATGGGGTGTTGAGTATGAGGAAGAGCAAATAGTCTGGTCTTTTCATGATGATGATGGTGGTGGTGGTGGTGCTGATGGTGATGAAGTCTAGCATTTCTATGGCACCTGAAGGTTTGCAAAGTGCTTTACAAACATCTCATTTTATACCCACAACAACCTGGGAAGTAGGTGCTATTTTATCCCTTTTACACATGAGGAAATTGAGGCAAATAGAGGCTAAGTGACTTGCCCAAGGTCACAGCTAGTAAGTGTGTGAGGCTGGATTTGAATTCAGGTCTTCCTGACTCCAGGTCCAGAGCTTTCTTCCTTATGCCCCAGTGGCCTCTCTTAATCTCTCTGTGCCTCAGTTTTCTTACCTGTTAAATGGCGAGGTTGAACTACATGCGCTCTGAGGTCCCTTTCAGCTCTTGGAGAAAGGTGAAATAATTTGCTCAAGGTCACTCAGCTAATAAATGGCACAGCTGAGACTGGAAGCCAGGACCGTCCATTCTGAGCCCCCTCCCTTTCCTGCCTTGCCTCCTCGGAGCCAGCAGCCCTCCCTGCAGTGGTCTGGCCCCCATCAGAGCTCCCAGGGCTGGCATTCATTCTCAGAGCAGGTTGGAGTTGTAAGTCATTGTGACATTTCTGAGGGCTGGGGAGGGAGGAGTCGGGTGTGAGGAGATGTGCTCTGGGGGCCTATCTGAACCCTCACATGCCTCATTTTCTATTTAGGGAGCTATTAAAGCAGGTACCTGCCTGGAATTCCTAAGCCTCTCATTCACTCAGATGCCTTCATGAATACAGATGTGCAGGGAGTGAGCATCCCAGCTCGGAATGTAGCTGCATCTTGGCAATGGCCTGACTGCATCCTACAGCCCGCAAGGAGGCAGGGGCTAATGCTCCAGAAGGGAAATGGTGTCCTGACTGACCCAGAGAGAGTAAAAGCCACAGCACGGAGCCCCAGGACTAAGGGAGAGAGGCCAGGCATAGCCCTAGCTTGGTGAAAGCTTGCTCAGAGATGAACATTTGGGGTCCAAGAAAAAAATGGCTCCTTTGCTCAATCAGTCAATCAACAGACATTTATTAAGTGCCTAGTTGTGCCAGGCAGAGAGACGAATCTAATCAAAGAACAAAATCCCTGAACTCAAAGAGCCCTCTGAAGAAAAACTCCTGGGATTCACCTTCCATTTCATTGTTAGTGTTCAGCTGGGTCTGACTCTTCATGACCTCACTGCATGAATGGTCATAGTATCACAAGGTCAGAGATCTAGGGCTGGAAGGGGCCTCAGAGACTATCAAAGGTTAATAATTAGTATTTATAAATAGCAATTTGGGATTTGGAAAGTACTTTACAAAGAAGGAAGGAAGGAAGAAAGGAAGGAAGGAAGGAAAGAAGGAAGGAAAGGACAGAGGGAGGGAGGAAGGAAGGAAAAGAAGGAAGGAAAGGAGAGAGGGAGAGAGGAAGGAAGGAAGAAAAAGAAAGAAAAAAGAAGGAAGAAAGGAAAGAAGGAAGAAGGAAGAAAAAAGAAGGGAAAGGAAACATGCATTGATTAAACACCTACTGTGTACCAAGCATCATGCCAAGCACTGTACAAATACTATCTCATCTGATCCTCACAACAAACCTGGGAGGTAGGTACTTCTATTATTCCCATTTTACAGATGGGGAAACTGATGCAGAGGTGTTGATTCATTCAAGATCATAGAGCTAGTAGGTATCTGAGGCTGAATTTGAACTCAGGTCCTCCCAACCCCAGGCCCAGTGCTCTATCTGCTGCACCACCTTGCTGTCCAGGGGTACCAACCAACCATTGGAGGTTTTCTTTGGTACCCTTCCCCTACCCACCTTTTATCCTTTCCCCCTCATTTCCCCCATTCTTCTTCATCACAGGCTGCCCAGTGCCCTGGTTGACTGGAACATCTGAGTTGGTATAGACAGAGGACAGATCTTAGGACTCGGAGTCAGGAAGACCTGAGTTCGAATTTTGCCTCAGATACTTACTAGTTGTATGACCCTGGGCAAGTCACTTCTCCCACTCAATGCCTCAATTTCCTTTTCTGTAAAAGGAAGAGGTTGGCCTAGACCCTAGATGATCTCTGGGGTCCGTTCCAGCTCTAAAATCTGTGATCCCCTGCTCTATCTGGCCTTCATCCACTCTGCCTCTTTCCAAGACAGACCCGAATGCTTAAAGTGCTCTGTAAGCTTGTAAACGCAAGAACAGCTTTAAAGCTTAAAGCCACACTAACACTTTTGGGACACTCCCTTTCTTATCATTCTCCCTCCTCCTTTTCCCTCCTCCCCACCCCCTCTGAACTGGCCTGCCTATGTCCCACCCTCTCTCACTTTCTAGGACACAGGGTGTGAATGTGGGGTACTTGAACTGGGTATCTCAATATAATTGGTTTCCTTTGTGAGAAGGGGCTCCCATAGGCTTGAGCAAACCCTGCCAAGGACAGCCAGGACAGAGGCAAGAAGAAGGAGGGCCCCTTGTCTAAGACAATTGTCCATCTAGCAAGGGGCCTGCTCGCCATGAAAAGGCCTTAGGCAGGAATCATTTAATCAAGCAATTCTCACACTTTTTCTAATCTCAGGATCCCTTTGCACTCTTAAAAATTACTGAGGATCCCTCCCCCAAAGACCTTTTGTTTATGTGGGTTTTATCTATGGATATTTACCATATTAGAAATTAAAATTTCTTTGTGTTATTACAAAAATAATTTTGACACTGTGGATCCTGAAAGGGTTTGGGGGAAGCTATAGGGTCCCTGGATCACACTCTGAGAGTCCTACCCTCCCATTTTTTATTTTTTATTTTTTTGCTTTTTGGAGGGGAGAGGGCAGGGCAGGGCAATTGAGCTTAGGTGACTTGCCCAAGGTCACACAGCTAGTAAGTGTGCCAATTTGAGGCCCGATTTGAACTCAGGTCCTCCTAACTCTGTTCACTTTGCCACTTAGCCACCCCCCTCCTCCCATTTTTTTTTTTTTTTTTTTTACCAATAAAGATACTGAGGCAATGGAGTGCACTGGTTCTGGCACTGGAAAAGCTGGGTTCAAATCCTGATTCTACTAGAACTGCCCGCGTGACTTTGGTCAAGTCACCTTGCTTTGGGAAACCTTGGCATCCTCATTTGTAAAATGGGGGGGGGTTTGGGTCAGATGGCTTTTGAGGTCCCTTCAAGCACCTATAATCCTATTGGGTGGGTTCTAGCTTTCTCAAATTGCCTACAGATTTCTCAAGGGAAGGATTTCCTTTTACTTTCTTCTTTCCTGATCTGTCTTATCCTAGGCTCTCCCTGCTGAATGCCTAGCTCTAAACAGTCCAGTCCGGGATAAGGTATATCTATATGCACATCTATGCATAAATGCTTGCTATGTGCACATGCAGATAAACATACATGCATGCACCAGTCCGGGATAAGGTATATCTATATGCACATCTATGCATAAATGCTTGCTATGTGCACATGCAGATAAACATACATGCATGCACCCACACATACATACATATGCATACACACGTGCGTGTGCATATGCATGTGTGTCACGTGTGTATTGTGCATATACACGCCTATGCCACCATCGATAAGTACTTGTGGATTGCCTGAAGCCGCCAGAGCTAGGCTGACAGGGGAGGAGACAGGTCCATCACCTGGAGTGCTGACCCCAGCGCGTGGGACGAACATCCCCCGCAATCTCGGTCAGGAGCCAGGGGAGAAAAGCCGTCCCTTTGTGCAGTCGCAGCCTCCACGGTCGTTAGCTCTGAATGATGGCCTCATTCGGAGTTAATGGCCTAATTCTTCCCAGAGTTGGCTATTACTCTCCTCCCAGAGCTCACACTTTTCCCGTCATAACAAAAGGCTTTATCTTCTCCAGCCGAGGGCTAGGACACCAGGCCCCCATCCACCACTGACTCTCACATGGATTTACTGGAGAAGAAACAAAAACAAAAACAAAAACAAAAATCCCCAAACCCTTTGCCTCGATTGTGCTCGGAATCATTAAGCCACCAAGCGTACACTAATCACGGCGCCCTTGAGCAAAAGTGTTAATCTAAAAAACATAAAATTATAATGACTTAACTTGACATAATTTGAACAAACAAGATAAGCAGGCGGGCCGAAAGCGGCAAACTCAGCGCCTATAAACACAGCCCTCCATCCAGGGGCTGCGCGGGATGAGGGATGGAGGATGGAGGATTGGAGGCAGGGGGACGGATACAGGCAGCCGGAGCTGCAGGCTGGCGGCCCCTCCCCCCTCCCCCACGTGGTCCTGGCCGGAGCCAGACGGAAATTTACTAGGTCTCTGAGCAGCCGGCTGCGGCGTGGGCTTCTATGAGGCTCCACTTTTTCTTTATTTGCTTCAGTCGCGTCTTGTCCCGGCAACTGAATCAATCAGTGAGCATTTATTAAGTGCTTATTGTGTGCCAAGGACTGTGTTAGGTGTTGGAAGTAAAAAGGACAAAAATGAAATGGTCCTAGCCCTCATACTCTGTAGGAAAGAGGAGGAGGAGGCGGAGGAGGAGCGTGTGTGTGTATGCGTGTGTGTGTGTGTGTGTGTGTGTGTGTGTGTGTGATTTCAGTTGTCAGTTGTGTCCGACTCTCAGAGAGATGCGAACTTGTAAATGGGTCTGCAGTCAACCAACCTATCGATCCACAAGCCTTTATGAAGCATCTCTTAGGTTCCAGGGACTTTAACAGAACAGATACTGTCCTCAAGGGCCTTAAATTCTGTCAGGGAAACAATGTATACAAAATTAGTATATGTATATACCAAATTTATATTACAGACACAAATTAATACATTCCTTAAGATAATCACACAGTGATCTTTTGAAGGGAGGGAGCGGGTCCGAGCTGCCTTCCCCAACCCAGCCCTTTGGCTGCATTTTTCCCCTACTATAAAAAGGGGAGGTCCACCAATGTTTGGGATTGAACTCCGACAGATAATCATGTCCTTCTCTGAACAATTTCATCCAGAGAAGGACTTGATTATCTATTGGAGTTAGAGCTGAAATGAAGAATCCCAGGAAAGATCCCTTCCCCATTTGAAGACGTCACCAAAAAGGTATTCAGAGAATCAGAGTGGAAAAAGACCATCTAATCCAATCTACCTCTGAACAGGGATCTTCCCAGTACCCCCAGAAGGAGTCATGGAGCCTTGAGCAGAAAGCTATCAGTGAGGGGGAAACTGCTATTTCCTGGGGCAGTTGGTTGCATTTCAGGACATTTCTAATGGTTAATGGGAATAGCTAGCATTTACATAATGTATTAAAGTTTGCAAGGTGATTTACAAATACTAGCTCATCTGATCATGGCAACCACCCTGGGAGGCAGATGGTATGATTATTCCCATTTCACAGATGAGGAAGTATAAGTGTCGAAGGCTACATTTGAACTCAGATCTTCCTGATTCCAGCTGCCTCTTAAAATCAGGGATGCCTTCTTTTCCCTTGTTTTGGGATCTCCAGCACTTACCACCGTACTTGGCACATAGTAGGAGTTTAATAAATGCTTGACATAGTTGTACTCACCTTATCTCTCCCGTTGGACTGTGAGCTCCTGGAAGGCAGAGACTATCTTTAGCCTTCCTTTATATCCTGAGTATTTAGCCCAGTGCCTATTAATAAATGCTTGTTAATGGACTGAATAGTGACCAGCCCAGACTCCCAGACTTGCCCAGATAACTGGCAAATACCAGAACCAAGAGTACCAACTCAGGCCTCCTTGATCTGAAGTCAAGAATCCACTGGACTGGACATAGGTAAACAGAATATCTCCTGCCCAGTTTTTGACATCTCCATCAGCTCAGCTCCATCAGGCCTGAATTATAAAGTCCTTAGCCCTCTGAGGAGGAAGGCTCTCATCAGAAAGTATTTTCGATTTTTTGTAGGTCTTCCATAAACCAGCCCCAAGCCTGGCTATTAACTAATTAGGTCAATGTGTACCTTGGGCTCTGTGTAAATACCAAATATTAGTCTGTCAACCTGGCATTTCCCCCCTAATTATGGCGTTAACAGGGCTCCAAATGGGAAAGGGGGGAGGGTAATTGGTTTAATTAAACAGGCCCTGTCAGTCTCCAGGATGAAGCATGCTCCGATTGGAGACCCAACCAGCTTCAGATCCAAGGGGAGGAGGAAGAAACTCTGCTGTTTTGTGATAGAGAAGGGAGGAGATTGGGTAAAGAGAGGAAAAGGGATGTCTGGCAGGGAGACGGGATGGAGGGGGCTCTCGGGCCCAGCTGGGCACCTGCACAATCCTGCCCTCCCCTTCTCTCTGCTATCTCCCCATCTCCCCCCTTCTCTGGCTGCCTCACAGAGAGCCAGGGCCTCTCAGCCGCATCTCCAGCCCATTAGCAGGGCCAATATTCAGCTCTCTTCTGTTTGCCCAAGCAATGTTGGGTAGTGGAGAGGATTTCACTGAGAGCCTGGGAGGTTTAAAAAAAAAGGAGGCAGAGGCTAATTACTTGATAAAGAGCTCTCAGCCGGTTATTAATGAGCCAGACATGGGAGCAGACGCCCAGGCCTCTTGTCTGTCTCTGCCGCTGCAGATAAGGAGGCGGAGGGACGGAAACTAGCCTGGGTTGGCAGAGCCCCACCTTGCCTTGAGTGCCCAATGGTGCTGGCAAAGAAATGCTAATAATAGTGTGGATTTCTGCAGCATTTTGCAGGTGATAAAGGCCCTGCTAGTGGATGGGCAAAGGATAAACAGTGCAATTATGCTTATTCCCATCTTAGAGATAAGGAAACTGAGCCCAGAGGAGGAAAGGACTGGGTTAAGTTCATGCCATCATAGATTTTCCAGATGGACCTTAGAGGCCAGATAGTCCAATCCTCCTCATTTTTTTTGACAGTTGAGGAAACTGAGACTCAGTGAGAATACTAAGTTCATAGCTAGAACTTATTATAAATAAAATTTTATATTATGTATATATTTATTTATATTAATATATAATTTATAATAAAATCTTCTTCAATGTATCCTATAAGTGGGCATCTAGCCTCCTCTTGGAGACCTCAAGTGAAGGGAAATGACACAGACAAGGTCATATAAATATAATTGGCAGCATCAGGATTCAAACCTAGGTCCTCTGACTAGATTCGTTGTTTTTTGTTGTTGGTTTTTTCTTCTCTATCATAGGAGAGCCTGAATTCAAATACTCAGATGCATAGTCAAAATTCAAATTCAGGTATTCATTTTGACTAGAGATAAATGATCCTTTTTCATTTCCAATTACATCTTCCGCAGCCCCCACGATACCTGGGGAAGGCTCCTCTTGGGAAGACTCATGACCCATTGAAAAGAGGGAGGGGGATTCAACCCTAAGATAGCCCCGTGAGCACAGTAGGCCCTTTAGAAATGCTTGTCCTATTGAGTCCCCAGCTTTCCTTCAAACACACCACAAAACTTCCTGTTAAACAGACTGGAGTTTTTACGTCCAAATGTATACTTCCTTCAAAGTCGTCCCCCAGAGTGGTTGAGTGCTTTCTTTGGGTGGAGACTGTCCTTGCTAAGAATATTGTTTAAAAAAACCCACCAGCTTCTCCTTGGTAACCACCATCTTGAGTAGACTCAAGGCTCTCAAATCCTGATGGATTTATAGAATGTAGAGGTTAAGGGACCGTGGATATCATTTCACTCAAACTTCTCAATTCAATCCATTCCCATAAACATTTTTTAAATTCCATGATTTGCATGGCTCCAATGTATATGTCAATCAATTTATCAATGAGTATTTACTAATCACCTACTGTGTACTAGGTATTGGAACAATTTTACAAGATCCCTTCATAGATATAGCAGAAAGCAATAAATAAGCATTTATTAATCACCTACTGTGTTAGATATCAGAATAATTTTACAAGATCCCTTAAAGATATAGCAGAAAAGCAACAAACATTTATTAATTGCCTACTGTAGATTTAGATGTCAGAATAATTTTACAAGATCCCTGAAAGATATAACAGAAAGCAATGAATAAGCATTTATTAATCACCTACTCTGTCCTAGGTATCAGAATAATTTTACAAGGATCCTTTGAAAGATGTAGCAGAAAGTATTGAATAAGCATTTATTAATCATTGGCTGTGTGCTAGGTGTTGGAATAATTTTACAAGATCCCTTGAAAGATGTAGCAGAAAGTAATGAATAAGCATTTATTAATCACCTACTCTGTCCTCAGTATCAGAATAATTTTACAAGGATCCTTTGAAAGATGTAGCAGAAAGTATTGAATAAGCACTTATTAATCATTGGCTGTGTGCTAGGTATTGGAATAATTTTACAAGATCCCTTGAAAGATGTAGCAGAAAGAACCATCTGTTGATGGGGACAGTGGAAAGCCTACTGACTCAGTAGTCAGAGGACCTGTCTCTCATACTTATCTTCAGAGACAGCTAAGTGATTGTAGCACATACAGCACTGGACTTAGAGACAGGGAGAACTGAGGTCAAGTCAATAAGCATTTATTAGACACCTACTATTGCCAGGCACTGTGCCAAGCACTGGGACTATAAAGGACAAAAACACAGTTCCCGCCCTCAAGGAGCTCACAGTCTAATAGGAACACCAACTCCTGCCTAAGTAGGACTAACTGACGTCCTTTTTACCTTTCAGATTCAGTGATTCTATGTCCTTCCTCTTGAGTGAATAAAAGGAATCAGGTTGGTTCACCCAAAGTATGGGACTTTTAGCACAGTGGGTAGAATGCAGGGTCTATAATCAGGGAGACCCGAGTTCAAATCTAGCCTTAGACATTTATTGGTTCTGTGATCCTGGAAGTTTCCTCATCTGTGAAATGGGAATAATAACAGCATCTTCCTCCCCAGCTTGTTGTGAGGAGCCAGTGAGATAGTGACCGTGAAGCTCTTAGCCCAATGCCGGCACACAGTAGGTGCTTAATAAGCGTTAGCTGCCAGTGGTGTTAAATTGTTATTATTCCCCTGAAAGGTAATGAGAAGTGGGGTCATGGGATCATAGATCCCGCCCAAACTTGAATGGGAACTCCGAGGCCTAGATGACCTCATTTTACTGATGAGGAAACTGAGGCTCAGGGTGTCAAGTGACTTGTCGGAAGTCCAGGTAGTAAAAGTCAGAGGAAGGGGCGGCCAGGTGGCACAGTGAGGAGAGCACCAGCCCTGGAGCCAGGAGGACC
Source organism: Pseudochirops corinnae (assembly GCA_028646515.1). Classification (NCBI taxonomy): domain Eukaryota; kingdom Metazoa; phylum Chordata; class Mammalia; order Diprotodontia; family Pseudocheiridae; genus Pseudochirops; species Pseudochirops corinnae. Next base: position 325,381,624 of record CM053587.1, on the reverse strand, counting down.
TGAGTTCAAATGCAACCTCAGACACTTAACACTTACCAGCCTGTGACCTTGGGCAAGTCACTTAACCCCAGTTGCCCTATCCTCCCCTTTCCAAAAAGCAAAAAAAAAAAAACAAAAAAAAAAAACAAACCAATCAGAGGGAGGATTTGAACTCAGGTCCTCTACCTGGCAGTGTACCTCATCCTTACTGATATAAAGCAATAGGGGACGGCAGAGGCCCATCTAACCTCCCCATCAGCGTCACTCAAGTCAATCCGACAAGCATTTCCAAAGGGCCTACTGTGCACACGGCACCTTTCGAGGGTTGATTTCCCCCCCCACACACACTGTCTTTTCAGTGGGTCATGAGTCTTCCCAAGAGGAGTCTTCCCCAGGCATTGTGGGGGCTGAGGAAGATGTAATTGAAAATGAGAAAGGATCATTTATCTTCAGCCAAAATGAAACAGCTGCCACTTTTCTAAAGAACCAGGCCCGGAAGGGCGCTCCCCTCCACCCTTGATCCGGCCTAGCCAGCCAGGGAGTGAGTGAGCAGGCGAGCAAGGGAGACAGATTGTGTGTAACCAGGCTCACCTCCCCAGAAAGATGCCCAGCGTCTAATTGGCTTTAGTCAAAGCTGCGTCTCCCGGGGAATGGCAGACTGCCTTATCTTTTCCACTCCAGTGGCAAGGATGCTTCCTGGACTGCATGCCCCACAGCAACGCCCAGCTGCCCTTTGGCCTTGGTGCCACTGACCTCTGTGCAAGGGGCTCCCGCCATGGCCTGGAGCACAGGCCCATTTCCTGCCCCCGCAGCAAACCTGCCCTGGGCCCACGAAGCGGACGCTTGGGTTTGAAACCCTCCAGAAAGAGTTGTGTTTTTTCCACTGAGGAGTAGGGAGTATATTTGAAAATTGAAAGGATTGATAAATCTGGGAACGTGCCCCTGCCTTCTCTCCCACTCATCCCACTGGGAACTGCTCTATCGCAGAGACTGTTATGTGTCTTATGGGAGGCAGCCAGGTGGGGCAGGATGAAGCTTAGGATTTGAGTTCTAGCCCCAGCTCCATCCTTTATGGTTTGTGTGACCTTGAGCTACTCTACAAAGCTTAATTAATGCTAGGCTTTAATTTCCTCACATACGGCTTACTCAAGCAGGAATGGGGAACCTGTGGCCTCCAGGCCATGTTATGGCCCTCTAGGTCCTCATAGAGGCCACAGGTTCCCCATGCCTAGCAGCGTGGATAGGGCGCTGCACCTGCAGTCAGGAAATTCTGGATTCAAGTCTCACTTCACACAAGCTGTGTGATCTTGGTCGAGTCACTTGCCTATTCTATGACTCAGTTTCTTCACTTGTAAAATGAAGACTGGACCTGGTGGCCTCTAAGGTCCCTTCCAACTCTATGACCCAGGTGACCTTTCTCTCCCCGTTTAGAGACTAGGGCAGTGCTGTGGTCAGTAAAGACTCAGCAGTTGTGGCTTGGACAGAATCCCTGGGCCTGTAGATTTAGATCTGGAAACAGTTGGTTCCAGCCTTTTTATTTTAGACCTGAGTAAGCTGTGGCTGGAGAAGTTAAACAATTTGTCCAGTGTCATGCAGGTCTTTGTTGTTGTTCGGTCATTTTGCAATCCTATCTACTCTTCATGGCCCCATTTGGGGTTTTCTTGGCAAAGACACTGGTGTAGTTTCCTATTTCCTTCTCCTGTTCATTTTACAGATGAGGAAACTGAGGCAAACAGGATTAAGTGACTTGCCCAGAGTCACGCAGCTAGGATGTGTCTGAGGTCACATTTGACCTCAGGAAGATGAGTCTTCCTGACTCCAGGCCTAGCCTTCTATCTACTGGCTAATAATCTCTTTCTCCCTCCTTTCATGAGGTGTGTCTCCCCCAGGATGATCTGTTAGCATGACTGGGAGATAGGAAAAGGACACTCAGATCTAGCCATCAGGAGCAGCACTGCCTGGCCCACCACCTCCTCTCCCTGAAATAGAAACTTATTTCCCATGAAGCTCCTGTAGACTCAGGTCTTGAGACCTGCCACAACCCAGGACTGGGAATAAGTCCTTGCAAGCCGTGGGGAGCCATTGAAGCTTCTTGAGCAGGGGAGTGACACGGTCAGGACCATGCTTTAGGAAAATCACTTTGGAAAGTTGTGCAGAGGATGGATTGAAAAGGGGGAGACAGACAGAGAGACCAATTAGGAAGCTATTGAAATATTTCATGTCAGAGATGGTGAAGGCCCAATCTGGGTCAAGATCAGGGTGGGCTAGTTGGAAGGTCAGAGGCCAACCAAGGTTGGCATCTTCAGAGGTGAGATTTGAACCCAGGTTATCTGACTTCTTTCCACTGTGATAACTGAGCTTTAGGACCTCAGAAAGAGGGACTTTTGGAGTTGGGATGGGTTTAAGGAAAAACATAACGAGTCTAGAATCCTTGACAGTGTTGAACTGGAAGCAAACATAATTCTCTCTCAGGCCCGTTCTACAGGACAGGACGTGTATATGAATAAATTCCTGGGATTCATTAGTGGCTCAAGTGAAAGGGGCTGGTGGTTGAGGAATGCTGCCTGAACATTCTATTAAAGCATTCACACAGCTGAATGATGTTAGGGCAGGGATCCCTGCCGGGGAGACAAACAGACCAGACCTTATCAGTACCTTCCCTTAACTGGGGCAGATTTGGGGCTCTCAGTGCCCTCCACTGCCAGCTAGTGACCCTCAAAGAGTCAGCTTTCAATGAGGCAATGCCCCTCAGCTAAGGAGCCAGGCTCACTCTCTGCATGGAATTTGAACCTCATGTTTACCTGGTCCTACACTGGTACCATTCCAACGTCATCTCTTTCTGACACCTGCCCTATAACCAGTCAATTCCTGTCCCATCTAAACTGGCTTCTTACTACTCCTCACACAAAACACTCTACCCTCCACCTCTATAACATCCTCCATGACTGGAGGGCACTCCCTCTTCACTCCCTAATTTTCTTCAAGCAGCATCTTAAGTGACACTTTCTGTGTCAAAGGTTTCACAAAAAGAATAATGCTTTTAAATACACAAAATAAAATGCATAGGATTACCAAGGAAACCGGAGGTATTGAAATCTTTAAAAAAAAAATCAAGTTCACATACTCCTCTCCTCCATTAATCCTTTCCTGATCTACTGTTAAATATCTTCCCCACCAAAATCACCTTGTTCTCAATTATTTATATGTATATATACATATATATATCCATGTATATGTAAATTTTTATATATATCCATGTATATATAAATTTATACACATATATGTATATATAAATGAAATTTCAGTTGACAGGATATAAGGTCCTTGAGGGCGGGGAACATTTTATTTTATCTTTTTATTCCCAGCACAAAGTAGGTGCTTAATAAATGCACATTGCCTAATTGAGTTTGGCGTAATCTGGTGGGAAAAGAGCCCCAGACAGGGATTCAGGAAACTATCATTCAGATTCCGCCTCTCTTACTTCCTAGTCATATGACTGTGGATTTTGTGGCTCTGAGACTCAATTTCCCCAGTCTATAAGATAAGAATGATGATCCTTGTTCTGGTCTACCAACATCAGAATCAGAGAATCTCAGTATGAGAAAGCACCTGGAGGTCCCCCAGTGGTACCCACACAAGAACAGGAATTGCCCAGAATTGCCGATTCCTAGCAAATGATCATTCAGCCTATGAAGAGCTCAAGTGGGGAGGAGCCCACCAGCTCCTGGGGCAGCCTGTTTTCACTCTGGGGCAGCCCTCATTGTTAGAGAATTTTTTTTTCTTACATCAAGCTGAAATTTGCTTCCTTGTAACTTCTGCACTCCTTGTTCTGTTCTCTGGGACCAAGCAGAATAAATCTAACCCCTGTTCTAAGCGACTACCCTTCAGTATTGTAAAAACAGCTTTTACTGCTTTTAAGTCTTCTCCTTTCTGAGGGAAACAGCTCTATTGCCCTCAAACAATGGTCAAACAGAGCAGACCGAGGTCCTCCACTCTCCTGGTTGCCCTTCTCTGGACACTCTCCATTTTATTCCTGTCCATCCTTTAAGGCAGCGGTTCTCAACCTGTGGGTTATATTCAATTTGTAACAATGAAAATACATCCTGCATATCAGATATTTACATTACGATTCATAACAGTAGCAAAATTACAGTTATGAAGTAGCAATGAAAATAATTTTATGGTTGGGGGTCACCACACCATGAGGAACTGTATTAAAGGGTCACAACATTAGGAAGGTTGAGAACCACTGCTTTAAGGTCTCAGGGTGGCATTGAGGACACCCTAGTAGCCTCTGTCAGTGGAGAGTGCCTGCCTTTGCAAACCTACCAAACTGGAAAAGCTTTGAGCCATAGCTCCCTCACCCAAGGACCATAGGGTTGACTTTAGTTTTTGCTTTTTACTCAAGAAACTGTCTGAAAAAGTATAGAAAGGTAGCCAACTTGCCAATGAAATCATGGACGCTCAAAGGCATAATCCCTGACAGAGGTGGGGGCCTGTAGGTCTGGGTCACTGCATACAGTGCTGGATCAGATTGACATATTGGTTAATTTCACTGACATATCTTTTTTTTCCTTGCATCTTTTTTAATCTTTGTTCCAAATGATGGCTCTCTGAGTGGAGGAAGAGGAGAGTATATTCCTTCGTTTGGGAAATGAAAGTCATTATAAAAACAAAAGGTAACAACAGAAAAAAGTCTAGTCCCCATCCTGCCTTTAATCAAACAAGACTATGGATGTAAAAGCCTTTCACATATTACCAATTTCTGCACACGTGTGAGGGGCACTATTCTTAGCCCAGCAACAGAAGTTCATAATCCACTTGGCTAATGCCTGGGATGGGGCACGAAAGGTTAAGAGCCAAGTAATCAGAGTAATAAAAATCAAAATAGTGAAGATGAATATATCCACGTTACCGGTGTGTCTACACAAGCTGGAAGGCTGATGTGTGTGTGCATATTACATATACACACACATGCATATATAAATGTGTATCATCGTTGTTTTCCTTTGTTCTCAAAGACACATATGTGTGTGTATATACATTTATATATGTATATATATATATAAATGTGTATACATACACACACACATATATATAATTTACTACAGAGAGAAACAGTTTGGCTAAGTGGGTAGTGAGCAGGCTTTGGAGTCAGGAGGGCTTAGCCTCCCTGGGCCTCAGTTTCATCTGTAAAAGGAGGGAATTGGGTCCTCTGAGGCCCCTTCTGGTGAGCCCATGATTTTGTATGTATCCTGTACATACTTGTTAAGGACCATGTTTTCTCCTGATGGAATGTGAGCTCCATGACCCCATCAGGGAAAGGTTTCTAGGGTAGAGTGATGGAGATGATAGCAAGGCATAGTCTAATAACCCTTCTCTCAGATCCTCCTTGGTCTGGGACCAGGGATGTTTAGGCTGGAGAGGAGACTCAGGTGGGCTCCATCTTGGCAGCCATCAGCAAGGGTGGTCATGTGGAAGACCAGACAGCCTTGCTCTCCCTGGTCCTGTAGGACATAATCGGAAGCAATAGGTGAAAGGTACAGATTTAAGTTCACCAAGAGGAAAAGCTTCCTAATGGTTAGAGTTGTTCCAAAGTAGAGGCAATGGGTTCTTTTTTATTGGAGGTCTTCACTAGAAGGCTGGATAAATGAATAAAATGGGGGGGGAAACCCACCCCTGTGCTAAGTGCTGGGGATACAGATAGAAAAGTCAGACATCCCCCTCGAGGAACCCATATTCTAATATAGGTGGATGGGGGGCGGGGAAGATAACACCTATGGAGAGGGTTTGGCCTCAGGACAGATGGGAAGGCCTGGCTACTCCTTGATGGCAGGTGTGGCTGGGACATACAGGAGAGCTAAGGCTGCTCCACAAAACCATGCATCATTTGGATGATAAAACTTATCTGGATATGAGACGATCTCCACCACTCCTCATTAGCATGTAAGCTCCTTGGAGGCAAGTATTGGTTTTCTTGTGTGTGTGTGTGTGCGTGTGTGTGTCTGTGTCTGTGTGTGTGTGTGTGTCTGTGTGTCTGTGTGTTTTGTCCTGGTATCTCCTGCATAGTGACTGGCCTATCATAGGTGTTTGAGGACTTAGTGCTCAAGGCCATGGGACCTGGAAATGATAATAACTATCTTTTATATACACATAAGTCTAAAGTTTACATACACTCTCTCATTCAAGCTTCACAATGACCCCTGAGACAGGTATCTCTCTTTTCCAGATGAGCAAATTGAGGGTATCTGGGGATAGTCTACATCAGGGGTGGGGAGCCTGTGGCCTTGAGGCCACATGTGGTCCAATTTTTACAGAACAAATCCTTTCATTAAGGGGATTTGTTCTGGGAAGTTTGCATTCAGTCAAAGGGCTACCCATGACCCTAGAGGGTCACACGTGACCTCAATGCTACAAGTTCCCCACTCCTGGTCTACAGGTTCTCATTGTCACTGGGAGAAATCTGCTCTCCACATTTAACTGCCTTCAGTCAGGTAGAAAGCAAGGTAAGAGGGGTCTTTGGGATCCATTTGAATCCTGCTCAGTCACTTGTGTATTCTTGCCCCTCCCCCCAATCTTGCTAGCTATGTGATCCTGGGAGAGTTGCTTTAAGCACTTTGTGCCTCAGTTTCTCCCTCTGTAAAGTGAGAGTTTTAGACTTGATGGCCTCTACGTTTTACCCTTGTTCTACAGCTACATCTATGCAGGAAGAATCCTTGTTCTGGCACAGGTTAGACTAAGTGGCCTTCCAACTCTGAGAATTTGGCATTGGTTTGTGGCCTAAAATAAAAGGGAGTCCCTTGGGGAGTTGGTGACCCAGCAAGAAACCCGTTCTGCTCACTTGATCCAGAAGGCTGTCATGAAACATCATGCATGCTTCCTAGGAAATAGGGGACTACTATTTCCTCCAGGGATGGGGCAGTGGGAGGAGGACCCCCTCACACACACACACACACACACACACACACACACACACACACACACACAACTGTCCCAAGTCAAGCGTCCCCACTGGGGCTGATTTGGAGTAGCCCGTGAGATGCTAGAACATCGTTCAGCAAATTAAAAATGTTAGCAGGGAGCTGTTATTGTTTGGAGACCAAGTGGGTCTCTCCCCACCCATATGGAATAAAGGCTGGGAGGAGGAGGGCTCAGAACAGCAGACAGGGCTCTGAGGTTTAGCAAGCATCTAATAGGATTTGGGTTTTCTATAACCGTACATAGACTAGTAATAAAAATAACCAAGATGGTTTTTAACGCACAGGTTTTCATGAGTTAGTGGATGGAGTGAGTCCTGATGAAGATGGCCGGGGCTGCACTCAGAAGCTGGAATGGGGTCCTCCCATCTTGTGGGAGAAATCACTTCCCTTTCCTTCCTCAGTTTCCCCTCTTGTAAGATAGGCATCTTGTTGTATTCAGTAAGCATAAGGTTAAAACAGCTTAATAAGGTGCATGCCATAGGGAAAACTGAGACAGAATCCCACCCAGAGAATTTTTTCTGGGTCCCTTTGCTCTGGCACCCGGGGGGTGCGTGGCTTCACTTTTCTCATCTATAAAATGAAGGAGCTGGATTCGCTGGCCTCAGAAAGGTGCCCCCTAAATTTTCTCAATCTGAATATAGACCTTGTTGTGCCAAATGAGGCACAGGCCAGTGGTCTCAATGGTTCACCTATGGCCAAGCCCTCATCTCTCTCCATGGACTCTCAATCACCGGTCCCCTGGGGTTCATAATTAACAAAGGTTATCAGGAATTGCAGAGGTCATCAGAGCTGAGCTCAAGAGGACTCTGGGAGGGTCGTCGGTGGCCATATCCCTCCCTATTTGTTCAGAATAAGCCAGAGTCCTTCCGACTTCTGAGGCCTGTGAGAAGGATTCCTCCAAAAACGTGGAGATCCAGGTGCCCCTGAATGTGGACAAATCTGGGGGTGCCGTGCCATTGGCATGCTCTATCTTAAACCCCCCATTTCATGCTGCCCTCCCAAATCACAGTCTGCTTTCCATATACTTTGTTTTTGCTCACCTGGGTGCCTGCTGTTTTCATCAATAGTAGAGTATAAGCTTCCTGAGGGCAAGCACTGTTACATTTTGACCACTGTATCCTCAGTTCCTGGCATAAACCCTTCCATTCAGCAGTTGATTAATAAGTGTGTGTCGACTATTACTGAATGAAATTGAATGAGGAGTGTAAAAAAGGGAATAGAATTCTGCATTTGGATTCAGAGGATATGGGTCCTGCCTCAGCCACTATCTAGCAACAGAACCTTGGGAGAGCATTTCCAGGTTCTGAGTCTCTGGTTCCTCATCTGTAAGATGATGAATTGGAGTAGATCAGAAATTCTGTGTGTGTGTGTGCACGTATATACATATATATGTATATGTGTACACATATGTATAAGTGTACATGTGTATTTGTGTGTTTATATATGTCTATGCATATATATGTATAAAATCACCTATTAAATACTCAAGGTTTCCTGACTCCAGGTCTAGGGCTCCACCCTCTACCCAAGTTAGTCCTGGGTCTTGCTCAAGATCATTTGCCTGACAAGAGAATTGGGACTTAAACCCCCAGTTCACTGACCTAGTATACCAACCAAAGGAGACAATATTTGTAAAGTGCTTATCCTACTGTGTGCTTGACACACAGTAGATGCTGTATACCTGCTTATTCCCCTTCCCTTACACCATTTTTGTTCTAAATTTCTATCATCTGATTATTCTCCTAACGAATTTATCCAGGTATAATTGATGAAGGTTCTATCTATAAGGGATTAGTGTTGGGCTAGGGACTATAAGCATTGAGCTAAGAATAGTAATTATTATGATTCATACTTCTAGGGAGCTTTAATGTTTGCAGAGGGCTTTCTATATATTATCTCATTCTAATCAGTCAACATTTCTTAGATGCCTACTAGTCAAGGCAAGTCAATAAGCATTTATCAAGAATTTGCTATGTGTCAGGCACTGAGTTAAGCATAGGGAAAGCATATAGAAATAAAGACAATTCCTGCCCTTAAGAAGCTTACGTTCTGATGGGGAAGACAATATATTAAAGGGAGCTGAGTTATGGGGGGAGGGGTGTGACAGCATCCTAACTAGACACAGCCTCTGCCCTCATGAGCTGTCTACAGGGGATATGACCTTCAGAAAGGCATGGAGTCATAGATTTGGAGTTGGGAGGGCCCTCAGAGGTAGGGGTAACTTGGTATAAGATAGAGAGTGTTAGACTTGGAACCAGAAGACTTAGATTTGATGCCCCTACCATTTACTAGGTGGTTGGCACAGGTTAAATCATGTAATTTGTAAGGACAGTCTCTCATTTTGACACTGTTCTAGGGAAAAGCCTCTCCATGCTCTGGGTAACTCTCTAAGACTACAATTTGCAGAGATGCTGCTGATTTGTGTTGGGAGAGGGAACTTCCCCATCCTTGAATAATAGCCTCGGAATATTGCGAAGGCCCTTAGAGCTGGTGTCTCTGCCTCCAACTTTTCCCTTTCTCCCACATTCTCATGCATTCATCAAACCTTGCTGAAACACCATTTCTGTCACCCTCTCCTGCTCTAAAACCTTTAATGGCTCCCCATTATTTCAGGATAAAGTCCAAGTTTCTTACCCTGTCTGCCACTTTCACAACCTTTTCCCTTTTATCCTTTATATTAGTAGTGTCAAACTCAAATAGAAACAGATCCCTGCAGTAGCATATTGAATAAGAAAACCACAAATTAACATCATCTATGTTGTATTGTGTTTTTATTTCTCTTATGAAACATTTCCCAGTTACATTTTAATCTTGTTCTATTTCACTCAGGAATTTTCCTGACCATCTCTGCTGTTCATTATGTCCCCACAGGAACTGTATTCTAAACAATCAATAAACATTTATATAGCACCAACCATGTTCCAGGCACTGCACTAAGTGCTGGGGATACAAATAGAGGCAAAAGACACTCCCTGCCCTCAAGGAGCTTATAGTCTTATAGGGGAGACAACATGCCAAACCAAGGGTGTGTTTCAATAGGTAGACAGAAAGATAGATAGATAGATAGATAGATAGATAGATAGATAGATAGATGGATGGATAGATAGGTGGATGATAGACATATAGACAGACAGACAGATGGATGGACGGACGGACGGACAGAGACAGATGGATAGATAGATAGATAGATAGATAGATAGATAGATAGATAGATAGACAGATAGATGGATGGATGATTGGATGGATAGATAGATGGATGATAGACATATAGACAGACAGATGGATGGACGGATGGATGGACAGGCAGATGGATAGATAGATAGATAGATAGACAGACAGACAGATAGATAGATGGATGGATGGATGGATGGATAGATAGATGGATGGATAGATAGACATATAGACAGACAGACAGACAGATGGACAGATGGGTGGACGGACAGACAGACGGACAGACAGACAGACGGATAGATAGATAGATAGATAGATAGATAGATAGATAGATAGATAGATAGATACATATACACACACATATATTATACATACACACAGGGTAAATAAAAACCAGGAGGGGCTAGGGAATTCTAGCCAGATAACTCTTGGCATCTCCCCCAAACCCCAAGTTTTTGACCTTGGGATAAAGTCGAGTTCCTCCCACTCACCCACCCATGCAGTAGCCTGACTACTTCCATCTGAAGCCCAGCTGATGAGGCAGCTCAAGCTTGACTCCCGCCCAGAGAGATCAACCGCTCCCTCTGCTGTGCCCCCATAGTGCCCACCACCTAAGCTGCCAGCCCAGCATTGGGGGGGGGGGTATACTTTGTGCCACCTCCTTTATTATTATTTAACTTTTTGTGTCTTATCTCCCCACCTAGACTTATAAGCTCCTTAGCTTCCTAAAGGCCTTTTCAGCACTAAATCCTATAATCCTACGGAATGACCAGACAGACCCAAAGAGAGGCATTCAGATGATTGGATTTCATCTTAGAAGGAAGTCTCTGGTGGAATGGCCCAGGGATCTTTCATTGACCCTATGCCAGCTACCACTTTTAAGTAATGACTTGAAATAAAGACATAGAATACATGCTTATTCTATTTGTAGCTGACAGAGAGTTGAGAGGGATAGTTAAACATGTCAGGATCCAAAGGGATCTTAGCAGGTTCCATTGACAAAGATGAGATTTAATAGGGGGGGAAAAAGTCTCATTTTTTAGGTTCTAAAAATCACCTTCTTGGTGATACATCTAGATAACAGTTCAGCAGAAGAAGATCTTGAGGTTTAAGTGGACCACAAGCTTGATACGAGTCAAACATATGACATGGCAATTCTAAAATCTAACCACATGCAGAAGTGTGGCTTCTAGGACAAAGGAGGTGACTATATGTGGTATATTGAACTGTGTTCAATTCTGGGTGCCACATTTGAGGAAGGACATTGAAAAATTGGAAGGTGGGGATGCAGGATGGTGAATGACGGTGGTGAGGAGAGAACAAGCATTTATTAAATGCCTACTATAAACCCGGCAATGTACCAAGTGTTTTGCAGATATTATCTCAACCCTGGAAGGTAAGGGCTATTATGATTGATCCCTATAGTTGAGGAAATTGAGACAGATGGCCGCGTCCAGGGTCACACAGCTAGAAAGTATCTGAGGCAGGATTTGAATTCAGGTCTTCCTGACTCCAGGCCCAGCGCTCTGGGCACTATGACACCCCCTAGCTGCCTGTGGGTAAAGGGCCATATGAGAATTAGCTGATGGAACTCAAGATGAAGAAGTAGGGGAAGCAAGTATTTTTACAGAAGGGATTTAGCCCCAGAGGGCAGAACCAAGCCTCTGAGCTATCCAAAGGGCAGTGGATGAGCGGGTTCCACTTCCCAGAGGTTGGACTGACCATTGGGTTTTCCTTCAGTTATAGATTGATCTCTGAGGTCCCTCTGAACTCCAAAATGGTTAGGGACCACGTCTTATTTTGCTCCATATTTCCCATATGGCCCAGCACAGGCCTAGGCCCAAAGAAACATTGAGTAATAGTTTAAAGAATGAATGCAAATTCTCCCCTTCTCCTAAAAGGGGATTTGGGTTTCAATGGGAAAGAGAACTAGGCTAGATGGGGGAAGGAATTTGCAATGATGAGGGGTGTTAGAATTTGGAAAAGCTGCCAATTGAATGGGAGGTCCCTCTGTCCTGGGGGATCATTTTGTAATTGTTCTGTAGAACAGGACATTTATCTGGCATAGCTGTCTGGAAGCAGGGAGTGGATGTCCAGGAATTCCATCAGGCCACGGAATGATAACACAGAATTTGGAGTTAGGTCTGAGCCAGAGCAGGAGCCAGACCTGAGTTCTAGCTTGAGAGTAGACACTCAGCAGCTATGGGACCTTGACGCCAATCTCTTCTGGTTTCTGAATCAAATTATGGGGTTGTATGCCATCTAAGGCTCCATCTGGTCCTGACATTTGGCATTCCCGAGAATTAGCTGGCTGAAGCTTCGTCTCAAATGTAAATGGAAGTGAGGTGATCCGGTGAACAGAGGAGTCGAGGTGGGCTGAGTTCAAATCCTGCCTCAGACACTTACTGGCTATGTGACTCTGAGCAGGCCCCTAACCTTTCTCATCCTTATTTTCCAAAATGTAGTGTTTGGACTCAATGGCCTCTGAGGTCCCCTTCAGATCCAAATTCAGGATCTTATGCAAGGAAGAGGCAGGAGAGCATGGATATTGGAGCTGGCTTTGAGTTCTGGGTTCAAATCTCAGCTCTGCTATTTAGTAGCAATGCACTCTTAGGCAACCCCATAACTTTGGTTTCTTGTAAGTCAATGGATTGGCCTAGATATACCCTTAGGTCCCTTCCAGCTCCAAATCCCATTATTCTACTCTGTTGATAGTTGACCACTTAGAGAAGTTAATCTGGCGAATGGGTTCATGGCATATCTTCCATTTAACATCTGTCTGATATGTTGGTAAATATTTAACAACCAGCTCTCCAAAAGGAAATATATGTCTCATACCTTTTTAAGCTTACTCCACATTATTAACATTCTCTTCATCACTAGATTAAGTCTAGATAATCAACAAAATAATAAATCAAATCCTGATTTGTAGCATTGGCTGGTTTCTAAGATCTAAATTTTGTTGTTGTTGTTCAGTCATGTCCAGCTCTTTGTGACCCCCTTGACCATATTGTCCAGGGGGTTTTCTAGGCAAAGATACTAGAGTGGTTTATGATTTCCTTCTTCAGCTCATTTTACAGATGAAGAAACTGAGGCAAACAGGGTTAAGTGGCTCATACAAGGTCACACAGCTAGTAAGTATCTGAAGCTGGATTTGAACTCAGGTCTTTCTGACCCCAGGCCCAGCGCTCTATTCACTGAGCTATCTAGCTGCTTTGAAGTATAAATACTCACACTGAAAGTTTAACAGTCAGCTCTCTGGAACTGATTTGGTGCTAGCTCTAGCACACCCTAATAAATCTTGCCATCCAATTAATCAATAAACATTTATTAAGTACCGATGATGCTCCTGACCCAGTGCTGGGCACTGGGGAATATGAAGACAAAAGTGAGTTAGTCCTTGCCCTCATGGAGCTTACATTCTGCCGCATTGAGGAGAATAATATATACATATATAAGTATGGAGAAAATTATAAAAATTTGAAGTAATTTCAGATGGCAGAGGGAGGGCACTAGTATTCTAGAATCGTGTGAGGAAATTCAGGAATGGTCACTGTTTCGCTCTCACCCCAAGGGCTACTGACGCCAATATTGCTTCTTGGCCACCAACACTGATTTTTCTCATGTGATTCTGGAGTAGAATTGAGAACCCCAGACTATAAATGTCTCCATGGCCATGGTCTGATGGCCACCCCCTTTTACTGAGAAGATTCTGATGGATATTTGCTTAATCTCGATATCGATTTGTCTGTCCCCAAGCAAAAGGGCCATTTGCTGGAAACCTGTTTTCCAGTCTCATGAGACAAATGTGGTCCAGCTGTCATCAGAACAGTGAAATGACAAAGGTTTTATTCAGCCTGAGCAGGGCCTAGAGACAGGGAGCTGTGATCTGGTCAGTCCCTCTCAAAACTCAGAGTAATACAAACTGTCTGGCCGCCTTCCTGGACTGGGACAAAAAGGAGACCCTTCCAGGAGAATAGGAACTGAGTTCGAATTTTAGAATGTCCCAGGCCTAGAATGTCCAAAATGAGGAGGGGCTTGAGAACAGAGAATACCAGAGCTAGGAAGGAGCCTCGGAAAGTGGACTGTTAGTGCTGAAAGGAACCTTAGAATATGGAATGTCAGAGGGTGGAGGGGACTTTTACCGTCATTCGATCCAGCCTTCTCACTTTACAGAGAATGAAAGGGTGTTCATCTGGGCCAGATTATCAGGGAGAGAGCTTGGCAGTTAGAAGGAACAGGGTTACTTCTGCTTCTATAGAGAAACATTTATTTTATACCAAGTTATTATTATTTTTGCAAGAGCATGGAATAGCACAGGAATATATACATATGGGTCCCCTCCTCATGGTTTTTCTTCGGCTCTGACTTGGCTACCAGGACCAGCAGTGACCCAGGAGCCCGGGAAGGATGTGGAGGCATCCCCTCCGTACTTTGGGATGATGGTCATCAGCAGGATGAGGGTGAGAGGCAGTAAAGGCCCGGGGGCTTTTTTCTCAGGGCCAGAATTTAAAGGAGGGTGATCACAGGCAGTATCTCTCTTAGGAACTTTGGGACCAGGTCTGAGAAATCTTCCTCTGTTATCATCAACAGGCATCTTTTAAAGTGTGTAATGAGCGTCCTGGGGGATCCAAAAGTAGGCAAGTCCTCGAGGATCAGCCCACAGTCTAATGGGGGAGACAAGATGAACACAACTGTGGACAAACAGAATAGATTCAGGATAAACTGGAGATAATCAATAGAGGGAAGGCATTAATGTTAAAGGTTTCTCAGAGAAGGTGAGATTTTAGCTGAGACTTGGTAGAATCCAAGAGGTAGAGGTGAGAAGGGAGATCATTCCAGCCATGGGGGATCGCCGGTGAAAAATTCCCAGAGTCCAAAGAGGAGGATGAGAGATGCGAGGGATAGCCAGGACGCCAATGTCACCAAATTATTAAAGTATGCAGAGGGGACAAGGGGACAAAAAGGACTGGAAAGGGAGGAGGGGGCTGGGTTATGAAGGCCTTTGAAAGCCAGAGGATTTTATATTCGATCCTAGAGGTAGTATGGAGTCACTGGAGTTTGTTGAGTAGGGGGTGGAGGGAGGGTGACAGGAAGATCTTTGGTGACATCTCTTTGGAGGCTATATTGGAGTAGGGGGAGACTTGAGGCAGGATGACCAGCTAGCAGGCTATTGCAATAGTCCAAGCATATACAAGAGAAGGGATAGCTAGGTAGCACCAGACCTGGAGTCAGGAAGAACTGAGTTCAAATCTGGCCTTATACACTTACTAGCTGTGTGACCCTGGGCAATTCACTGCACCCTGTTTGCCTAAGTTTCCTCATATGTACAACGAGCTGGAAAAGAAAATGACAAACCACTCCAGTGTCTTTGCCGATGGGGTCACAAAGAGTCAGACACAACTGAAATAACTGAGCAACACCAACAACACACAAGAGGAAGGAGTGTATACTAGAGATGTTACAGAGGTGGAACAGTTTGGATATGTAGGATAAAAGTTATAACACAAGGATGACACCTAATTTAGAGCCTGCGTCATTGGGAAGACGGTGACATCCTCGGCACTAATAGGAGAGTTAGGAAGAGTGGAGAGCTTAGAATGAAAGATAATTCAATTTGGAACATGTTGAGTTTAAGTTGCCTAGGAGACCTTCAGTTCTAGTTGTCTAATAGGCATCCGCGCAGAGCTCAGCTTGGGTATCTTGTCATTTCTCACCTGGCTGCACTCACCTGGCCCATCAGGTATCCTCTCTTCTCCCTCCAGCTTTTGCATTTCTTTTTGTTTGTTGTCTTCCCCCACCAGATTGTAAATTCCTTGGGAGCAGGGACTTTCTTTTTTTGGATTTGTATCTCCAAGGCTTTTATGGCACCTGGCACATAGCAGACGCTTAATAAATGTTAATTGATTATTGACTATTTGGAGATAGGAGGCTGAAAGTTAGGAGTCTGGAGGTTAGGTGTCAAAAGTATACGTTAAGAGTAGCATTCCTAGAAGTTGATTGCTCTAAATGCGTTCTTCCCATGAAGCTTTGACTTCAGGATGCCAGTCAGTTTCTTAACATTATACTGTATCAGCTTTCTCCTAGAAGTATGCATCCTGCCTGGAAATGTACCAACATATGTATAAGTGTAACCTTCATTCCTTGATTTAATTTGATATCCATATATAAGCTCAAAGTCTTCTATTTTTAATTCGTGTTTGGTGCTTAATGATGTTACAGTTACCAAATGGCATTATCCATGACATCATGGAGGTGATGCCATGACATGCTAGTGGACTGGATTTAAGTGAGGCAGGGCTGTGCAAAGTCACTAGCCTCACTTTCTCCTCCAGCGCCTTCTGGGTCCAGTGGCCAGAGACACATCAGGATGACTCCCATGAGAGTATAAAATCATAGCTCTAGAGATGGAAGGGACCTCAGAGATCATCTAGTTCAATCTCCCCATTTTACAGATGAGGACACTGAGGTCCATGGGGCTTGAGTGACTTTCCCAAGGCCACATGTTTAATAAGTGTCAAAGACAGGATTTGAAACCCAGTTCTCTGACTCTGGTCTTTGTTCTTTATATCGTACCAATGTTCAAGAGCTGTTTAAAGGTGCTTTTCCATGGAGTCATATAACTTGATATACATACAGTGATTAATACTGTTTTGTCATAGCATTATTATTATTGTCGTTATTGTTGGTAATAATTAAATTAACATACATGTCATTGATAATAACTGCTCACCTTTATATAATGC
>CM053587.1:325351963-325364248 GCA_028646515.1 Pseudochirops corinnae | reverse complement strand
TTTTAAACAAAGAATGACAAAAATTCCCCCAGTCTCAATTTACACTTCTTTGTTTTCTTCACAGGGAGAGGGGTATGAGTAAAGGAATAAACATTTATATAGCTTTCCCCTACTATGTGCCAGGCACTATGCTTAACACTTTATAAATATCATTTCATTTGAGCCTCACAACAACGTTGGGAAATAAGTGCTGTTGTTATTCTCACTTTACGGTTGAGGAGACTGAGGCAAATTGAAGTTAGTGACTTGTCCCGAGTAACACAGCTAGCAAATATCTGAGGCCAGATTTGAACTCAAGACTTCCTGCCTCCAGGTCCAGAGCTCCATACATTATGCTTGTTTCATTGATGTTACCCCACTCTTGCCCTTTTGCAAGTCTTTTACTACCCATTAGTCTATCATTCTCATCAGGCATAGCTGAATTGGAGCCAAGAAATAGATATAGTCCAATGAGGCAAATCTGTTCATTGACTGTGTCTGGGAATGTATATCATTTGGAGACAGCTAGGTAGTGCTGTCAACAGATCGTTGGAAGTCAAGAAGACCTGAGTTTGAATCCTTCCTCAGACACATTACTAGTTATGTGACCCTGGATGAGTCATTTAATCTTTCTGTTCCTCAGTTTCCCCAACTGTAAAATGGGGATAATAGCACCTACTTCCCAGTGTTGTTTTGAGAACCAAATGAGATAATATTTATAAAGTGCTCTGTAAACCTTTAAACATTATAGAAATGCTAGTCGTTGTTACTACTAACTACACAATGATTAATTATACAATTAATAATATTAATCAATTAATTCTATTAATTAAGTATTGATATTACTTATTTTTTTACTTCTCATCGTGTCTTTGGCAAGAGGTGGGAGGTATGGTCCTTGATCACTGACTGTCATTCACTGTTTTGATCAGAGTTCTGAGATCTTTCAAAGTTGTGTTTCTTTATGATTGTTATCATCATCACACAAATTGCTCTCTTGGTTCTGCCCATTTTGCCCTGCATCCGTTCGTATAAGCCTTCCCATGTTTTTTGGAATTCATCATTTTCATTGTTACTCTTGGTTTAATATTTACTCCATGACTTCCGTGCATTACAATTTGTCTAGCCATTCCAAATGATGGGCATTTTATTTCTATTTTATTTCCCATTCTTTGCTACCACAAAAAGTATTGGTATAAATATTCTTCTAGCATGGGTCCTTCTCCTCTCTTCTTCCCCTCTGATTTCTCTGAAATACATGCCTCACAGTAGTATTGCAGGGTCAAAACATATACATAGTTGGTGACTTTGAAGGTATAGTTCCAAATTGTTTCCCACAATAGTTGAATCAATTCACTCCACTAACAGGGCATGACTGTGCCTCTACTCCTACAACCCCTCCCTCAATTGCTATTTTCCCCTTTCATCATTTTTAGCCATTGATGAATATGAGGTAGAAGCTTGGTGTTATTTTAATTTGAACTTTTCTAATAATTAGTACTTTGGAAGATTTTTTCCATATTGTTATTTTAAAATTTACATTTCTTCTTTTGAGAGCTGTGTTTTCATATCCTTTGATTTTTCTTTTTATATCTTGGGGGACGGCTGTTATTCTAACATATTTGAATTACTTCTTTATATTTCTTGGATATTAGACTTTCATCAGAGAAATTTCTAGTGAAGTTTCACCCCCAGTTAATTATTTCCCTTCTGATTCTAAATATGTTTCTTTTGATTGTGCAAAAGCTTTTCAAGTTTATGTAAATGAAATCAACAATTTTATCCTTTATGATAATCTCTGCCCCTTGCTGAGGCAAGAGTTTTTACCCTAGCCATAGCTGTAAAAGGCAATTACTTTCCTTCTCTAATTAAAAAAAAAACAAAGATATTTAGGTCATGAATCCATTTTTGGCTTATATTAGCATGTGGTATAAGACGCTAGTATAAATTTAATTTCTGCCAGAATGCTTTCCAGTTTTTTCAGATGTTTTTGTCAAATTGGGGTCCTTATTCCAGTAGTAGGGTATGCATGGGTTTATCAAGCATGATCTTCCTATCCGTTATGTCCAGGTTTCGTTTACCTAATCTGTTTCACTGAGCAATTTTTCCAATCAGTAGCAGATAGTTTTGATGATAACTGTTTTATAACATAGTCTGAGATTTGGTATGGCTAGACTCCCTTAAGGCTTATCATTTGTCATTATTTAATTTGAGATTTTTAAACTTTGTCCTTCCAGATTGATTTATAATTTTTTCTAGTTCTAGAACATAATCCCTCAATAGTTAAATTGGCTTGGCACTAAATTTGTAAATTACCTTAGGTAGGGTCTTCCTTTCAGTTCTTTAATTGTGTGTCTCCCTTTATTTCTTTCAGTCCATTAGCTTTATTATTTTTCAGCGTTCTTACAAATGTTGACCTGGTTGCATCTTACACACCACATTCCATCCCTTTGCCTAGATTTTCCCCCATCCCAGGAATGTGTTCCATCCAGCCCTCTGCCTTTGAAATCTCCAGTGCCCTTCACAGCTGAGCTTAAGCTCTGCCCCTCCAGGAGATCCTTCTCGTTCCCACCAGTGCTGGGGCATCCCCTTCTCTATTTTCTTGTATTGATTTTGTATTGTTCAGAACAGTTCTTTGGCTTCAAGAGAAACCAGCATGTCCTGCTACTGCTGCCTTTGTGTGCCCGTGTGTGGGGGTGGTGGGGGGGGTGGGGGGGGTGTGTGTGGGTGTGTGGGTGTGTGGATGTGGGTGTGTGCCTTCTAATCAGCTGTTTTTGCATGGATATTTTATCTCCTCAACTAACTGGGATTATCTCCCATCATGGGAGGGCCTTTCATACTTTGACAAGTGGAGTCACCCTGCCCTGACATCCCCTGTTCTAAGACCCTCCCAGTCCTGGCATCCCCTGTTCCAAAGCCCTTCCCAGCCCTGGTATTGCCTATTCTAAAGCCCTTCCCAGTTCTGACATTGCCTATTCTAAGGTCCCTCCCAACCCTGACGGTCTATGATTGCTCCTTAGTTTCCTAGGCCCCTAAATTTGCTTCCCCCATAAGATGACAATGACAGTAAAGAACAAAGAATCAGAAAATGTGGGGAGGGAGCTCTTCTAGGATCCAAGGAAACAATCTCTTTAAGCCACAGAAACACTGCCGCTCCCACCCCAAATCAATGTCAAGGGGCCTGCCTGTGGCTTCTCTGTAATGGCATCATTAACAGGAACACAAAACCATTCCTGCTCAATTACATTCAGCCCCATGGTCCCTGAGGAATCCAATCAGCGGCTCCACACCCCAAATTATGATTATGTAAGTATCCATCATGACCAACCCCAATTGTGCTGAATTAGCAACAGTTTCTGCCTAAGTTGATCCCAGCCCTTCTCTCCCCCCCTTCCTCTCTCTCTCTCTCCCCCCCACCGTTGTTCTTCTTTCCCTTCCCTTCTCTCACCTTCCTCTATCCTCTCTTTTTATCTTTCCTCCCTCCTCCGTCTCCTCATTCCCTTTCTTTCAGTCTCTGTTCATCTCTTCCCCTTCCCTCTCTCCATTTCTTCCTCCCTTCTCTCCTCTTTCTCTCTCTTCATCCCTCCCTCTCTCCCCTTTGTCTCTCTCATTCCCCTCTCTCTCCTCCCTCTCTCTCTTCTTCCTGCTTCCCCTTTCAGTCCCTCTGCTTTCCTCCCATTTTCTCATTCTCTTTAGTTTTGTGGGGCTCTCTGCAGGGCCTGGCAGGCCCCCAGACCATTCACACATCTACATCCACCCACCATCAAGGCCCTACCTGTGGCAAAAAAACCAACAATCCATCTTTCACACCCGTAACCAGACAACCATTAATTAGCTGCTGAGGTTCCTCAGGATCAGAGACACTTTCAGTGGGTGAACAGTTCCTGTTTAATAAAAAGTGTAATTTCCATTTGTCTCTGAGTCTCTTTTTTGTGTGTGCATTTGAAACCAGTGTTAGAGGAGACTGAGAAAAAGAAAGAACATGCCCACATAAACACCCAGTTAGTGAAAAGCAGCAAGTATACCCATGAGCCCACACTGGGCCTCTGTCCCTGGGAAGCCCCAAGACTCTCAGGACCCCCTTATCTGAGGGGGCAGACACACACTCTGCTCTTGGGGAGCCCAAGTCATATGGAGAAAGCATAGTTATTGTCCCCAAGAAGCTCCCAGTCTTGAAGGGGGACCTAAGTCTCTTGCCCTTAGGGAATCCCCACTTTGATGGGGGAGGGAGATATAGCCCTTGCTTGGAGAGAGCTCCCAATCTGAGGAGGGAGACTTGAGTCTTGTATCTAGGGAGACCCTAGCTTTTGGGGAGGATATATTTATTTTTGCTTTAGGGGAGCCCCAGTATGAGGGTAAAGCCACAACTCTTATCCCAAGAAGCCCCTAGTCTGAGGTGGGATTTGTAGTCTCTGTTCTTAGAGGAGTTTATGTTCTGAAGGAAGATATAGCCTTGACACTAGTAACCCCAACTCTTTTGGGAACACAAGACCCTCACCCTTAGGATTTCTTGTTCTAGTGAGGGAGGGAGGCCCACATACGAAACAGCATACTGAACAAACAAGGCACAAACCAAGGCCCAGTGTGATCCAATGCCAATGGAATGAGAAGGTTCCTCCAGGTCAAGATGCCCTTTACTGAACCAACTCTCAAATGATGCAGGCTGCCTCATTAAGGGATGGGGAGGAGGGCACAAGCCCTCAAGGGGGCAGAAAGATAAGTCAGGTTGACCTTTCCTGGAGAAGTCAATCAATTAATCATGCCTCTTCCCTGGTTCTCCTTCTACATCTGTTGTTGTTCTGAGTTCTGAGAAAAATGGGGCCATCCCAGATGGGCCACACCTGCACCTTGGCCACAGGCCATGTGCCTGCCTTAAAATTAGGGCTGTTCACAGGGAGTACTGAAGGATTGAGGGAGTGGGTTTAAGTCTTAATGGCAGCTATTTTGGGGAGGGAGGGGGAAGGCAAGGCAATTGAGGTTAAGTGACTTACCCAAGGTCACACAGCTAGTGTGTCAAGTGTCTGAGACAGAATTTGAACTCAGATCCTCCTGACTACAGGGCCAGTGCTCTATTAACTGTGCCACGTAGCTGCCCCCCTTTGGAGGCTATTTTAAAAGAGGGTATAAGAGACCAGGGTCAGAAGTAGAGGAGAGAATGAAATGGCTGCTCAGATCTAGGTAGCTAAAGAGTACATATACGAATGTGATCATGTCACATTCCTCCTTAATTTTTATTTTCCTGTGGCTCCCTATCATCTACTGAATAAGACTCAAGTTTCTTTGCCTGGCATTCAATTCCTCCCTGACTAACAGATCTGAACTCAGGTCTTCTTGACTCCAGTGCTGTAACCACTGCAACACCCTAGCAAATATGTTCATCAATTAGTCAATAAACATTTATTAAACTCCTAATATGTACAAAAAATTATGCTAAGTGTTGGGGCTTAAAAAGAGGCCTCCCTCAAGGAATCTACTATCTAAAGCGGGAGACAACATTCAAACAAATATATAGGAAGCAAGCTCTATATACAGGATAAATTGGAAATAATCAATAGAGGGAAGGCATTGGAATTAAGAGTGGTTGGGGAAGGCTTCCTGTAGGAGGTGGGATCTGAGGTGGGATCTTAGCTGGGACTTAAAGAAAGCCAGGGAGGTCTGGAGTCAGAGCTGAGGATAGAGAGCATTCCAGTCAGAGAAAATGTCCTAAGCTGAGAGATGGAGTATCATTTGTGGGAAGGATAGCCAGGAGACAAGTATCAATGGATGGAAGAGAATAGGTAAGATGTAAAAAGACTAGAAAGGTTGGAGGGGGCTGGGCTGTGAAAAACTTTGAATTCCAAACAGAGATTTTGTATTTGATCCTGGAGGTGATGGGGAGCCACTAGTGTTTTATTGAGTAGGGGGATGACATGATCAGATCTGTGTTTTAGGAAAATAATGCTAGTGGCTGAATGGAAGATGTACTAGAGTAGGAAAAGACCTCAGGAAGGCAGACCCCCCAGCATCCATTGCAGTAATCCAGGTGTGAGATATGAAGATATACACCAGGGTGGAACGCAGTGTCAGAGGAGAGAAGCAGGTGTATTTGAGAGAAGCTGCAGAAGTGAAATCAACAAGAAGTGTGGCAAAGGAGAAATGGAGAAGAAATGCTTCAGAGGTGAAATCAACAAGAAGGGTGGCAAAGGAGAAGTGGACAAGAAATGCTGCAGAAGTGAAATGGACAGGCCTTGAAAACAGCTTGGATAAGGAGGGTGAGAGATAATGAAGAGATCAGGATGACTCCTACATTGGGAGGAAAGATAATGAGCTCTGTTTTGGATATATTGAGTTTGGCAGTTTAAGTAAAGTTTAAGTCTACTGGACAGCCAGTTCAAAATGTCTGAAAGGCAGTTGAAGATGTGAGACTGGAGGTCAGCAGAGATTTTCAGATAGGATAGGTAGATTTGAGAATTGTCAGTATAAATATGGTGACTAAATCATTAGGAGCTGATGAAATTATCAAGTGAAGTAGTATAGAGGGAGAAGAAAAGAAGGCCTTGAGGGGCACCTACAGTTAGAGAACATGATTTGGAAAAGGATCCAACAAAGGAGACAGAGAAGGAGCTGTCAGAGATGCAGGAGGAGAACCAGGAAAGAGGGATGTCTCAAAAACTCAGAGAGAAAAGAATATCAAGGACAAGAGGGTGATCAACAGTGTCAGAAACTTCAGAGAGGTCAAGGAGAATGAGGATTGAGAAAAGTCCACTGGATTTGGCAACTAAGAAACCATTGGTAACTTCGGAAGGAGCAGTTTTGGTAGAATGAGGTTAGAAGCCAGATTTTAAAAGAGTGAGGTGAGAAAGTGGATGACTTTTTTTCAGAAACTTAGCTACAAAGGGCAGAAGAGATATAGAATGATGGTTAGAGGGGGTGGAAGGATCAAGTGAGGATTTTTTCAGGCTCAGGGAGACTTGAGCAAACTTGTAGGCAGTAGGAAACAAGCCAGTAGACGAGTAAAAGAATGGAGACGGCAAGGGGACAATCTGTTGCTCGAACAAATAGAGGGGATAACCTCTTGTTAATAAAGAGTAAAAACACCTCTTTATATAAGATAGGAGTAAAGGAGGAGAGAGTGGCAGGAAGCACCTGAGGGATAGGAGTTAAGAAAGAGGTGAAAAGAGATTTGAGCAACATAAAAGAAAAGGTTTGAAAGTGTGGCTGTGGAGAGTGGGACAGTGAGTTGATAAGAGAGGTAGATTAGGATTGCCTAGCAGCAGTGAGAGCCCAGCTGAGGTGGTGTAACATAAATTTATAGTAGACCCAATGTGATTGCCTCTACTTTCATTCAGCAGCATGTGTGTAAGTGTAAAAGCAATGAATGATTGGAATGATCCAAGACTGAAGTTGACAGGGTCTAATAATTGGTGATATACTAAGTAAGCGAGGGATTCAAGAGGCAAGGACAGTGTAGAGTTGAACTGAGTCACCAGACATCAAAATGGGGAGGAGAGGAGAAAGTAGCTAGTGCAAGGGAGATAACCTGGAAGAAAATTGAAGGGTCAAGATCATGGCATGGATGAACAGTAGGGTTATGTCAGGGAAGGCAGAGGGAGAGATGGTCAGATAAGGGGATTTTAGAATTCTTGAATATGGAGGTGGTATATTTGTGGATGATGGCAAGATTAAAAGTATGACCAGCTTTGTGTGTGACTATGGTGAGATGGAAGAGTAGCTTATGGGAGATGAGTAGGTTGGAGAATTGCTGGGATAAAGTATTTGCAGGAGTTAACATGTATGTTGAAGTCTGGTAGTGTGAGGGGAGGAGATGGGGAGGAGAGAAAGATTTTGAGCTAACAACTGAGCTCATTGAAAAAGGAAGAGGAAGGGCGGCTAGGTGGCGCAGTGAATAGAGCACCAGCCCTCGAGTCGGGAGGACCTGAGTTCAAATCCTGCCTCAGACACTGAACATAAAAACTAGCCATGTGACCTTGGGCAAGTCACTTAACCCCAATTGCCCTACCTTCCCCCTTCCAAAAAAAAAAGAAAGAGAAAAAGGAGGAGGAGCGACCTTGAGGTCTGTAGACAACAACTACCAGGATTTTGATTGGGTGGTAGATAAGAGCAGCATAAACCTCAAAGAAAGAGAGATTACTAAATTTAATTATTAATGTATTAAATATAGACTACATAGATATAGAATCTTAAACTATAGTCCAGAGTCCAGAGAGAGATTCAGAGACTCTGCTCAGGGATACATAGTCAATCAACTACAATTTTATTTTGACTTTTCCCCAACCACTTGTTTTTAATTCATTTTCAGTTCCAAATGCTTTCCTTCCCCTCTTTCCCACCCATTGAGAAGATAAGAACAATAAAACCTCTTGCAATTTTTTTTTGTTTCATTATTTTGTTTTTATTTTCACAGCTACTCCATCCAAGGCGGAGGTAGAGGTGGGGCTCTCCATCCACCCCTAGCACCCCACAAGTTGCATCACACAAAATATATGCAGGATGGAAATCTTGAATGGAATATAATAATTTACTTTCAAGTGCATTTAGTAGCAAAATTTTAGTCATTGCATTTAGTCATTGATGGACCTGCTTTAACAAAGAGATACTTCTTCAGTACTTCTCCATGAATCTGTGGTCTCTTGGATGTGCATATTCTCTCTCTCTCTCTCTCTCTCTCTCTCTCTCTCTCTCTCTCTCTCTCTCTCTCTCTCTTTCTCTCTCTCTCTCTGATAGTGCATACCACAACTCATGCTTGTCTTCTCCCCCACAATTGGACCGTCTGTTGTTGCCTGGGAACCAATCTAGTGCACCAGCTGTCCATTAGTAATCCCTCGCTTCAGTCAATTCAGCCCCCTTGCCTCTCTTTGATGATATTTTTAACAGGACATCTTCCCATTTACTCAGTGGTATGCTGGAACCACTGAGCTAATTGTTACTCTTCAGTGTGACCATTTACATCTTGGAAATCAATAAATGCTACAAATCAGGGCTGATTGTCCAGATCTAAGAAAGTGATGGAGAAAATACAATAATGCAGATTAAACTTCAAAGTGTATTATGTGTATATAGAGAGATATAGCTATAGATATACATATATATACATATATGTCTTTTTATCTCTCTGCCCATCTATGTATCTATCCATTTATCCATCTATCCAATAATCTATCTAATCTATCCATCTCTCTATTTGCTCATCTATCCATCCATCCATCCATTCATCCATTTATCCATCCATCCGTCCGTCCATCTATCTATCCATTCCCCCATTAATATATCCATCTATTTATCACCTATCTCTCTGTCCATCTGTTCGTCTGTTCATCCATCCATTCATCTATTTTTCTATCTATCTATTCATTCATACCGCATCCATCTCTCTCTCTGTCTCTGTCTCTCCCCGTTGTTAAACATTTATCAGTATATCCCTGTATACACTTCATTAGGAATCCACTACAGCCTATTCATGTGTAGCACACATTTATTCATAGTCCATTTTAGTGACCAGAAGCATTGATTCTTTGGAAATTGTAATCACAGGACTTGGAGTCAGGAAGCTCTGAGTTTGAATCCTGCCTCAGCCACTTAGGAGCTGTGTGACCCTGAATAAACTCATATATCTTTCTCTGTACCTCAATTTCTTCATCTATAAATGAGAATAAAAGCAACAGAGTTGTGAGGATTAAATGAGTTACCATGTAAATCGCTTTGTAAACTTTAAAGTACTATATAAATTCTAGATCCAACTGACTTTTGTTTCAGGAATAAACTTAGGGTCATTAAGAGCGCTGTGCAATGATGAAAAGTGAATCAGGCATCTTGATGCATGGGAAAGGGCACTTGCCTTGGAGTAAGAGGATGGATGGATGGATGGATGGATGGATGGATGGATGGATGGATGGATGGATAGATGGATGGATGGATGGATGGATGGATGGATGGATGGATGGATAGATGGATGGATAGTAAGGTTCAAATCCCAGCTTTGTCATTTTCTACCTGGATGACCTTAACCTCCCTGGGCCTACGTTTCTTCATCTGCAAAACGGGGATAATAAAAGGACCTGGCTCTCAGGGTTGCTGTGAGGATGAAATGAGATATATCTGTAAAGAGCTTAGCACAGCATGTGCTACATAACAGACATTTAACAAAGGCGGGTTTTTGAAGAAGGTCTTGGAGCTCTGTAGGGTTCAGCCCCTATAAGGAAAATGTGAATGTTATCTGTCCTTCCATCCCCAATTGTTATGGTGAAACTCTAAGGAAATAATGCACCAAGTCTTGATAGCAATTAAGATTTGGAAAGGACTTAAACACTGGTTTGTTCTTGTAAGGAGGCTCCGTGTTATCACCTACCATCTCATTTGTGGTGCTAATTACTCAATCAGTGAACCCCTGGGCTGAATGAGACCTTGGAAACCATCTAGTAAAAGCCTCTCATTTTATAGATGAGGATGCTGAGACCAAGAGCAGTGAGGATCACAGATGTAGAACTAAAAGGGCTTCTTATACAGATGGGGAAACAGAGTCCCAGATAAAGGATGTGACATGTCCCAGGTCATACAGCCAGTCCTAGCTTATATCCATTACAGAATGCTGCTGTCTTTAGTAAACTCCCCTTACACCACCCCCCACAACTAATGTAAAGTAAACTTTATCCCGGACCACTCTGACTTATCACAAATTATGAATTACAGGGTCCATATGAATGAAATTTTACTGTAGATGGGGCTTTGGAAAGAGGATGGGAGTTGGGTGGGTAAATTCAGGCATGGAGTAGAGAGGACTGGTGATCATTTTAAATTCTAGAGTTTAGGATATCATTCTTGTGAACTTATTTTACCATACTTATGCTGAAGAGTGGTACCTATTCAGTTCCAATTCCATACCTCCCCATTGTGTCCTTTCCTGTCCTATCCTTTCCCATCCCATCCCATCCCTTCCCTTCTCTTCTCATCCAATCCCATCCTTTCCCATCCCGTTCTATTCTGTTCTGTTCTGTTCTGTCCTGTCCTGTCCTGTCCTGTCCTGTTCTATCCTATCTTACCCTATCCTATCCTACCCTACCCTACCCTATCCTATACTACTTTGTAAACACTGACTGAGCCTATTCTGTTCCAGGCACTGTGCTCAATGGTAGTTCTACAGAGACACAAATGAAACAGACTCTGTCCTCAAAGAGGCTGCATTCTATTGGAGAGATGTGATGCATACACAAATAAATAAAGACAGGGCAGCACAATACCTGGGAAGTTTCTTTTTCTCTCTAAATGCACGTAGATAACAGCAATTTGACAAAAAGGATCCAAGATATCTCAAGATGCTGTTCTGTCTGACCCAGAATATTTTCCAGAAGCCATAGTTCCTCAGATCTACATAGCTCTTTGGAGTTTGTTGGAAGGCAGCTTGCCAAATAGTTTGAGCCATTCAGCTGAGATAACACATAAAGTGTTTTTGCAAACATTAAGTATTATATAAATGCTTACTGATGATGATGATGCCAAGATGTATGCTAACAAGTGGGAAATGAGACCGAGTTCTTGATCCCACTGGCCCTGGGCAGTGAGTAATCTGAGACTGGGGCAGGATGTCTGACTGTAGCTTCTACCTGGAAATGGATGGGGCTCCTACCCTTAGATGACTGGTTATGACTTAGATGGTCAGGACTAAAATGCTCTTAGCATACCCTTATGGCCAGCAAAGCTGGTGGAAGAAAGAAGCTGGGTAGCCACAAGGCTAGCCAAGATGCCATACCCAGAGTATGCCAGGGATGGTGCAGTGACTAGGAGAGAGAGACAGACAGAGAGAGAGAGACAGAGAGAGAGAGAGAGAGAGAGAGAGAGACAGAGAGACAGAGAGACAGAGACAGAGAGAGAGACAGAGAGAGAGAGACAGAGACAGAGAGAGACAGAGAGACAGAGACAGACAGAGACAGACAGAGAAACAGAGATAGACAAAGACAGAGACAGAGAGAGACAGAGAGACAGAGAGAGAAAGATAGAGACAGAAAGAGACTGAGACAGAGAGACAGAGACAGAGAGAAACAGAGACAGAGACAGAGAGACAGAGACAGAGACAGAGAGAGACAGACAGAGACAGAGAGACAGAGAGAGAGACAGAGACAGACAGAGAAACAGAGATAGGCAAAGACAGAGACAGAGAGAGACAGAGAGACAGAGAGAGAAAGATAGAGACAGAAAGAGACTGAGACAGAGAGACAGAGACAGAGAGAAACAGAGACAGAGACAGAGAGACAGAGACAGAGACAGAGAGAGAGAGACAGAGACAGAGACAGAGAGAGAGAGACAGAGACAGAG
>CM053587.1:325321581-325351863 GCA_028646515.1 Pseudochirops corinnae | reverse complement strand
AGAAAGATAGAGACAGAAAGAGACTGAGACAAAGAGACAGACAGAGAGACAGAGAGAGATCAGCACTGATGATGTCCCCAGAAGACCCTGACAGCCCTGCAATGTCTCAGCTGTATATAGTCCCCGTATACAAGCACTGCCCTATACCTGTGCTCCTTACATGTTGTTTTTTGGATGTCTGTTCTTCCCATTAATGAAGTATTTATTGATCAAAGGAAGAAAAGGCTCTTGAGAGGGAGAGCCTTCCAGGCATGAAATGCGCACCTTCCTCTGCAGGATGCTAAGGACACTAAGCAGCAGCAGTGAGGGCTCCCTTGGGAAGAGATGTGGGGCCAGTTGTGGCCAGTTCCCATTGGGGAGGTGCCTTATTGCCCATGGAGGGCTGACAGAAAGCAGGGCTGAGCTTTGGAGCTTGAGCCGGGCTGAGCAGAACAGCCAGTGTGAGAGGCAGACAGCCACCGGCTCCACTCTGCTCTGACATTCGGAAGGCGTCATGGCAGCTAGGCTGGCCAATTTGCCTTTTCTGTGAATTCTCTTTTATTTCCCCTTGACAGGAACTCATTTTAAAATACAGCGTTAGTGCCGTCTAATAGCTGGTTAGTTCTGGCAAAGGCACCCGAGTATGCCCCATGGATTTCACAGTGGTTAAATGCATTGAGGCAATGCATTTCCTGGGGTAAAGTCTTGCTCTACACCAGCTCAGTGATTTAGCGATTCCTGTCAGCCACTCTGCCCACGCCTCCCAGATATTTACTGTCTGCCTTGGTTAGGCACTGGCAGGATTCTGGAGAATTCTGCTCTGGTCCTTAGTGCTCGTCTCTCAACATTGGTTACTCCAATGCTCTGCAGTGCTAGGCAGACAGCTCTCTCTCCTCTTCTGTGTCTTCCTCAAAAACCAAAGCATCTTTTTAGTGATGAAAACTAAGGACCTGCCCTGGCTACCTAGAGTTATTGTATGAGTAAAGCCAGGATAGATAGATGGATAGATGGATAGGATGGGATGGATGATGGTTGAATAGGATAGGAATAGATAGACAGACAGACAGACAGACAGACAGATAGATAGATAGATAGATAGATAGTTGGTTGAATGGATTGATAGAATAGGATAGATAAAGTAGATAGATGATGGATGGTTAGAATAGAGATAGATGGATGGAGAGATGGATGGATGGATAGAAAGAAAGAAAGAGAGGAAGGAAGGAATGAAGGAAGAAAGAGAAAGAAAGAAAGAAAGAAAGAAAGAAAGAAAGAAAGAAAGAAAGAAAGAAAGAAAGAAAGAAAGAACATGTTATATGCTTACTAAATCCAGGCACTGTGCTAAGTGTTGGGGATGCATATATGAAGGAAAAATGATTGCCCCTGCCCTCAGGGAGCTTACATTCTCGCGGGGGAAGAGAACACATAAAAGGAACCTGGAAAGTGGATGGGGTGGGACGAGCAGCTAGCGAGGGAAGGAAGAACTCCTGCATTGGGGTAAGGTGGAAAAGTCCATAGAAGCCAGAGTAGGGCCAGGAAAACAACGAGTCTGGATGAGCCAAACTCCTCATGGAATAGTGGTCCCAGGCAGGAATTGACCAATCAGAGGAGGGGTTGAAAGGGTGTTGGGTGAGAAAGTGTGTAGAAGATGGAAGGAAAGAAACAAGCATTTATTAAACAAGCTTCTGTGTAACAGAAGCTGTTATAATAATAACAACAACTAGCACTGATATGGTTATTGAAGGTTTACAAAGCAGCTTTACAAAGATTAACACCTCCTCACAACAGCCCTGGGAAGTAGGTGCTGCTATGATCTCCATTTTACAGATGAAGAGACTGAGGCAGTCAGAGGTAAGGGACTTTCCCAGGATCACAGGCTCAGAAAGTTCCTGAAGCTGGATTTGAACTTAGATCTTCCTGACGCCAGGTCCAGGATGCCACCCAGCTATCTGTGTGAAGTTCTGGGAATGCAAATGGAAGCAAAAAGAAAGATAGTCCTTGCCCTCAGGTAACTTACTTCTACTGGGAGGAAGTTCATAAAAGGGGCCAGGGGTGTGAGGCAGGCTTTAGCTTAAGGCTCTCCACTCCCAGTTTTGAGATCCAGAAGCCAGGAGCAGGTCCAGAAGGGGAATGTAGGCTGGTTCAGGCCCCTTCACAATATGGCGGCCCCAAATGGAACTCATTAGTGGAGGGCGTGGAGGTGGAAGAGGCTGGAGAATCAAGGGCAGAGCCGGGAGGGAAACGTCCAGAGTATGAGCAGAGCTGGTCCAGCCCTTTCACAGGAAGGGAATGGGAGCTTTCTACTGCCAAAGCTGGGTCACCCTGGTCCCTTCACCTACACCCAGAGGAGCTGGGGAGGCACTGAAGCTCTCAGTGTGGCATCCAGAGCCCTCCACCCTCTGACCCTACCCTCACCAACCAGCTGGATCTCTCAGTGTTCTGCAGAAACCCTTTACTCCAGGGAAGCTGAGCTCACTGTCCTCTCCCTTTCTGCTCCCCTACCCCAGACCAGGCTCATTTCGGCCTTGAAATTTTTCTCCTGAAATCTCTCTCCCCATGTTTTCCAATCATCTAAGTCTTCCTCCTCCTCCTCCTCCCCTCCTCCCCTTCCTTCTCTTCCTCCCCTCTCCCTCCTCCCCCTCTCCTCCTCCTCCTCTTCCTCTTCCCCCTCCTCCCCCTCTTCCTTCTCCTCCTCCCCTCCCTCTCCTCCTCCTCTCCCCCCTCTCCTCCTCCCCTCTTCCTCCTCCCTCTCTCCCCTCCTCCTCCTCTTCCTCACCTCCCCTCCTACCAGTTCCTGTCTCAATGCCTCTGGGCAGCCTTCCCAGACCCCTCCAGCTCACACTCACTTACTAAACACTAACAATACTTACAATCTCCACGTTGCCACATCTCCTCTCGGAGCTACATTCTCCCACACTCCCTCCTTCCCTCCACTTCTTAGACTCCCTAATTTCATTCAAAGCTCAGCTTGTATTTATTTCGTGTTCACTTCTGTCTGTACACATTGTGTCCCCTGAAGGAATGTAAGCTCCTCGAGGTCAAGGGCTGATTCCATTTTGTCTCTGGCTCATAATAAAATGCCTGTGAATTGATCAGTGAAGGCACAGATCATTTCTCTCCATCTTCCTCATGCTCAGTCGCTGTACATGGTCTCATAGAGTCTATGGCTAGAAGGGACCTCAGGAGCCATCTCATTCAAATCCCTCCTTTTACAGATAGGGAAACTGAGGCCATAAAGGTTCAATGACAACATTATAAGATCACAGACTTGGAGATGGAAGAGACCTCAGAGTCATCTATCTCAAGCCCTTCATTCTACAGATGGAGAAATTGAGGCTGAGGGAGGTTAAGTGACTTGGTCAAGGTGACACACAATTAGTATCAGAGGTGGGAGTTTGGTCCTCTAGACTGGTGATGCTGTTCTTCCCATTGAACCACCCTTCCTCCCAAGTGTCTCAGACCTGAAAGGCACTTCACAAGTCACTGCATTTCCCCAAAGCTCTTTGGTTTGGGAGGATCATCCCTCTAGTGTCCTGCTGTTCCTGTTCTGGACCCATTCTTGCCCTTTCCTGGAAACTGCCAGTAGAATGTAAGCTCCTTGAGGGCAGGCACCATTTGGTGTCTGCCATTCATCCTCAGAGCCTAGGTGGGGCCTGTCCCAAGGCTGGGAACCCAAGAAATGTGGGTTGGATTGAGTCACAGAATTGACCCTCTGTGTCCCATGTCTAGAGAGCCAGGCCTGACCAGCGACTCCTGGGCGTCCCCAGCCCCTGCCTTATGAAGGACCACAGATTTAGCTAGGAGGCTTCTAGGAGGGGGAAGGGAAGGGAATAAGGACTTGTACAGCACCTACTGTGTGTTGGGCACCGCGCCGGGCACTGTTTCTCAGCCGCCATCTCGCCTGATCCCTATAACAACTTGTAGAGCAGGCACTATTAATATTATTCCCTTTTGGCTGCTGTTGTTGAGTTGCTTCAGTTGGGTCCTACCCTTTGGGACCCCATTTAGGATTTTCTTGGCAGAGACACTGGACTCTAGATCATTTTACAGATGAGGAAACTGAGGCAAACAGTAGAGTGACTTGCCCAGGGTCACACAGTAAGTACCTGAGGTCAGATTTGAACTCAGGTCTTCCTGACTCCAGGCTGGGCCCTCTATCCCCTGTGCCATCTAGCTGCCCTATTCTCATTTAACAGTTGAGGAAACTGAGATAGCCAGAGGTAAAGTGACTTGCCCAAGATCACACAGCTCTTAGGTGTCTGAGGCCAGATTGAATTCAGGTCTTCTTGATTCCAGCCTAGAGCTCTATCTACTGTGCTACCAGCAGCCTCAGAAACCATTGGTTCCAACTCTTTCATTTTACAGAGGAGTAAACTGAGGTAGAAATGTGTTAAGTGACTTACCCAAGGTCACATAGTTAGTAACTGTTTGAGGTAGAATTTGAACTTGTGTCTTCCTGATCCCAAGTCCAAGGCCAGTCCACTAAGTCACAGAGTCCATGAGATAAGCCTGTGTCAGAAACTGTTCTTCTTGCCCCTCTCCCCCAAATGGTCCCTGTTTGCTCATAGCAGACGACTCCTGAATGCATCTCCTCCTTGCCCTGGTTTGTAACATTGGTGAACTGATGGCTGGGTTACCCAGGCCTTGGGCATCTCCTTAAAACTATCCCTAACTTGAGTTAAAAATTGTGCAGTGCAGTGATCAAGGCCTAGTTCTCTAAGTGTTGACAAGGAGGTCAATGAAACCCTTTAAATGCTCAAACAGCTGAAACAGCCTGGGGCCAAGAGATCACCTGGGGCACCCCTTAGCTCAAGTATGAATCCCCCCCACCTTCCCCCGGAAAAATCCTGGGCTGGAAACCCCCAGGGACAAGCGCTCCCCATCTGGGCCCTCCTTTCTGGGAGCAGCTTAATCGTTGGGATGCTCTTCCTCAGGTCGGGTCAAAGCTGCCTCGTTCCTGGTCCTGCGCCCTCGGGCGGAGTAGAATCAGGGAATCCCTTGACAATGCAACAGCTCTGAGAATATCAGAAGATGGTTTCTTTCCCCCAAGATTTTCTCTTTTCTAGGTTAAAACAGGATTATAAAGAGAGAGCTGCAAGGGCCTTGGGAGAAGAGATAAAAAGTAGAGGGGAGGGGAAGGGAAACAAGGGTTGACTGAGGGCTTACTATGTGTCAGGCACTGGGCTAATTATCATTCCATTTGATCCTTAGACAACCCAAGGAGGTAGGTGCTGTCATTAGCCCCATTTAACAGTTGAGGAAACTGAGGCAGCCAAAGGTGAAGTGACTTGACCAGGGTCACACAGCTAGTCAGTGTCTGAGGCTGGATTTGAACTCAGGTCTTCCTGATGCCAGGCCCAGCGCTCTATCCTCTGCTCAGACTAGCTGCAAACAGGGTCCATTTGAGATTATCGATAGAGGGCAGGGCTCATATTAAGGGGGATTGGGAAGGGCTGTCTGGAGAAGACGACTTTAAGTGGCATCTAGAGGGAGCCAGAGAAGGCTGGGGACAGAGCTGATGAGGGGGAGCATGGCCGACACGGAGGACAGCGTGGAGATTTTCAGCAGGAGTCCAGCAGCACTCGTACCTCAGTGCGGGACCGTGACAGCGAAAGGCAAACATTTGGCTCCACAGCCCTACTCCTGTTGGATGCTGGCCTTTTCTGAGCGCACACTTCATCTGGATATCCAGCTCTGGGCACCCCCCCTCCCCGAGGAAGGACCCCCGCACAAGTTGGAGGAAGGAGGGAATGAGCAAGGCCGGATGCCCAGGACGCCTAAGACTGAGCTTTTGGGTGGGGATGGGTGGAAGGGCCTGGAGACGTTCTTCCTGGAGCTGGGCCAGCAGGGCTGGTCAATCAGGCTAGGACTTGGCACCTCTCAGCTGACAGGCAGGCCCAGCTCTGGGAATGGGATCACACTGACCTCATCGGTCCATTTCCCCTCCTCTGAAGGGGATGAAGTCATCCAAGCTGGAAAGCATCACTTTGTGGCCCACAGAGAAGCATCTGTGAGCCAAATAGTTTATCATGAAGGCAGAGCTTTGGAAAAAGTCAGTCCAGGCCATGCAGAAAACCAGGCACATTTCAGACACGGAGAACATGGGCAAAGCTAGGCTTTCAGATAGCTGTTGATTCTTTGGTTCTTTCCCACAGTCTCTCTCTCCTCATCTTGTCTCCTCTCTGTCTCTGCCAGGAGAAGTACCCTGAAAAAGAGGAGAGGGAGGAGGCCATCCCCACCCCCATCCTAGGGGGCTGTTGGGATAATTCCAGCTGCTGTCTTAGTTATATGTTAACAAGTACCTAGCAGCCCCAGTCAGAGAGTCAGACCATCACCGGAGTGCTGTATTCAGTTCTGGGCACCGTGATCTAAGAAGTTAAACAAGGCAATTAACAAAAATTGATTAAGGGTTGGGGCTATAAAGAAAGGCAGAAAAATGGCCCCCACTCTCAAGGGGTTGACCATGTAATGGGGGAGTTAACATGTAAGCCACTTGGTATGTATAAGAGTAACTGGAATAAAAGGGAGGTGATTTCAGAAGGAAGGCATTAGCAGTGGGGGGATGGGGATGAGGATGAAACTGGGAAAGTTCTCTTGGAGAAAATGAGAATTTAATGGAGACTTGATGGAAGCCAGGAGGAGCATTCCAGGCATGGAGAATGGGGCAGTGAAAAGGTATAAATATTCAAGAGCATCTTGGGGGAAGAAATTCTTCTAGGCAGAGGTAGCTGGGTGGTGGAGTTGTGTGCAGGGGAAAGACATATAAGAATACTTGGAAAGGTAGGAGGGGGTTAGCTTGGTTTTAAAAGGCTAAGAGAGGTATTTGATCGTGGAGGTAATAGGGAATCACTGGGAATTACTGAATGGGAGGGGGATAGGTTGAGATAGTCATTCCTTTAATTTAGGAAGATCAGTTTGACAGTAGAGTGGAGAATGAAATGGAGTAGGGAGACCTGAGACAGGTAGATGAGTCAGCAGACCATTGCAGTAGTCTGAGTGTGTGGTGATGAGGGCCTCTACCAGGAGGGTAGGAGGAGTGAAGAGAAAAAAGACCTATAACAGAGAGGTGGTTTGGCAACAAATTGGATCTATGGAGAGAACGTGAGATTGGCATCTAGGAGGACATTGAGGTTGTGGTACCCTTTCCAGTAATAGGGAAATTAGGAAAGGGGAGAGAATTTTTGGGGAAGGGTCATGAGTTTCATTTGGGAGCATGTTGAGTCGGAAAGGTTTCCAAGACATCCAGTTTGAGATGTCCAAGAGGCACGTGGAGGGCAGGAGAGAGGTTAGCTCTGGATGTCCAGATCTGGGAATCATGATCATTGAACCCAGAGAAGCTCACGAGTTTACCAAGTGAAAAAAAAAAAGATGAAGTAAAAAAGAGAAGAGAGCTCAGGACTGAGCCTTGGGGGACACAGTGGGTGGGACCTGCATGAAGATGCAGCCAAGGAGACTGAGAAGGACCAGTCAGACAGGGAGGAGGAGAACCAGGAGTGAGCAGGGAGAGAACAGGAAAGAGTATACAGGAAAAGAGGGTGATTGGAAGTGCCAAAGGCTGCGGAGATCAAGAAAGACCAACATTAGGAAGAGGCCATTATATTTGGCAATTAGGAGATCACCCGTTCCTTCAGAGACAATTTCTATGGGAAAAACAGGACACTGATAAGTTATAGAGTGTCCAGAGGAGGACGCTGCTAAGTGCTCGGGATGTAAAGAAAGGCATGACAGTTTTTGCCCTTCAGGAGCTTACAGCGTAATGGGAGACAACACACATAAAGAAGCTGAAAAGGAAGACGCAGGTTACCTGGTGGGGGAGTAGGAGGCGTGATGAAGTCCTGTATCTGGGATGGGAAATGATGGGGGTTGGGGTGGGTTTCCAAGGTGATTTCATCTTGAAGAATGAGGGGGTTGGATTTAATGGTCTCTAAGATTTCTTGCCACTCTGAATCTGTGATCCTGCGGTCCTAATAGGTGCCGTATAGACAAGATCACATAAAGACAGCCCCTGGGGAAGATCAGGAAAGGCACCACATGACCTGATCATGGATAAGCACTCGGGATCCTAAGAGGGGCTCAGAGGTCAGGGAGAGAGGGTCCAGTTCAGGGAATAATAATAACTTTTAAAAAAGAGGGGCTTGGGGGACTGGGGATGGGAGGGGTGTAGATGTCTGTTACCTGACTTCAGATGTCTGGGCTGGCTCCTGGAGGAGGGACAGAATCTGTAAGAGAGACATCCAGGAAACCCATCCTGTGGGTACAGTCAGGGGACTCTGCCATGCAGAGGCAGGCAGACAGAAGACAGTCAGTCTGGGCTCAGGGGAGTCCTGGCCACAGAGGAGCCAGGGCAGGGCAGGAGAGGCAGAGAGCCAGGGGGGGCAGGCACTGTCTCTGCCTGGGGCCTGCATCCCAACAGAATGACCTAATTTTCTCACCAGAGGATTCAAATATAATTTCCCCCTGACAGACAGTAGCCTGTGTAGAAAAGCTGAGTATTTCATTCATTGTCCCAAGGCTAAAGAGGCAGGTGTACTGAGCCCAAGGAACAGTGCTTTGGGACATCATAGGACCTCTCTAGCTGAGTTCATTTATAACAATAGCTAGCATTATGTGGTGCATGAAGAATGACAAAGTGCTTTAAATATTATAATATAATATAATAATATATGGGATATTATCTCATTTACCTCTCACAATACTGGAAGTGCTATTATTATTATAAAACCCATTTTACAGATAAGGAAACTTGTGTTAGTGTCTGAGATGGGATTTGAACTCAGATCTTCCTAATTCCAAGCCCAGCACTCTATCCCCTCTTAAAGGACGATATGAATAGCTATAATTTTGGTCTTAAGATTTTAGGGGTGTAGGGAGCTCCGTCAACAAGGAACTCCCTCTACCAATACAGATCAGCAACTACCCTGCACTTTAGAGTCACCCAGAACATGGAGAGCTTAATAATTTTTTAATAATATAATAATTATTATTATAATTGATAACAAGTATTTATTTATATGGCACTTTGAAGTTTGCAAATCATTGTATAAAAATTATCTCATCCTCATAATAGCCCTAGGAGGAAGATATTATTATTTCCATTTTACAGATGAGGAAACTGAGGCAAAGAGGTTAAGTGACTTGCCCAGGGTCATACAGCCTGTATGTGTCAGAGGTGGGGTTAAAACCCTGCTTGCCTGACTCTTTATCCTCTACACCCATACTGCCTTTTCTGGTGCAATTGTGGCTGTCATCATGGTTATTTAAGAGAGGATCACCGTTAAGGACTGAGAAGGGAAAGAAGAGAGAATATGTTAGGAGTGAGCGGGGAAGGAAGCAAAACAAAGTGGGTGTTCCCTGGGATGCCCAGATTTCAGCCTCTCTCTCTGCCCAACCTTCAGGTACAATTCTCCAGCCTCAGGGGCCCTGAGAGTACAGTGGTAGGTCTTGTGGCCAACACCGCAGCTCTTAATTACCCAGGGAGAGGGTTGGTGTGTCTTCATTTGGGGTTTGGGGTGCAGCTCTGCTCCCTTCTCCCTGGCTTCACTTGGGTGAGTATTGCATAGCCTTATGTCACAGCATGCCAGAGTTGGGTTAGAGAGCATCCAGTTCAAAATGGAATCCCTACCGTGGCATCTCCAACAAGACCACCCAGTCTGACCCTCCAGCAAGCGATCATCTAATCTGTGCTCGAGTGGGGACCGGACACCTCTCCAAGCTAAGCCTTCTGGCCGGCACAGCCCGGATGGTCCGGACATTCTCCCCTTCTCCAGACAGACTCACCCCTGCAACTTCTGCTCACAGCTCCCTGCTTTGCCTCTAGGGCCAAGAAGGACAACATTAACCCCTCTTCCAGGAGACATTCCTTCAGATGCTTAAAGACAGTTCTCATGCCCCCTTTGAAGCTTCTTTTCTCTAGGCTAAATGTTCTCGGTTCCTTTAACCCATTTTTCCTTTTGTTCTGTATATTTGCAGTCAAGTCATTCTTCAGTCTTGTCTAACTTTCCACAACCCCATTTGGGGTTTTCTTGGCAGAGATACTGGAGCAGTTTGCCGTTTCCTTCTCCAGCTCATTTCACAGATGGGGAAACTGAGGCAAACAGGGTGAAGTGACTTGCCCAGGGTCCCACAGCTAGTATGCCAGGTTTGCACTCTGGAAGATGGGCATTCTTGACTCCAGGCCCCTCGCTCTGAGCACTATGGCGCCCCCTAGGTGCCCCATCCTGTATACAGCTTGCTTTGTTTGTATTGGTGGGCAGGTTGTCTCGTCCATTAGACTGTGAGCTCCCTGAGGGCAGGCGTTTTCTTTTACTTCTGTGTCCCTCGTGCTTAGCACAAAGCTTGGTGCATAGCGGGCACTTAATAAATGTCTATTGATTGATATAACATGGATTCGAGGCCCTTCACTGATACTCATCATTCTTCAAGATGAAATCAACTCGGAAACTCATGCCTCAGTTTCC
The DNA here is from genome assembly GCA_028646515.1 of Pseudochirops corinnae. Lineage (NCBI taxonomy): Eukaryota > Metazoa > Chordata > Mammalia > Diprotodontia > Pseudocheiridae > Pseudochirops > Pseudochirops corinnae. The sequence continues at coordinate 325,341,427 of CM053587.1, read as the reverse complement.
TCATCTGTAAAATGGTTGTCATGAGGATCAAATGCGATAATAATCATAACACATTTAGGACAGGGCCTAGCACATAGTGAGCATTACGCAAATGTTAGCTGTTACTATAGGACAGCTAGGCCGTGCAGTGGATAGAGCAGAGTCAGAAGACCTGAGTTCAAATCTAGCTTTGGTGACTTTGGGCAAGTCACTTGTTTGCCTCAGTTTCCCCATCTGTAAAATGAGCTAGAGAAGGAAATGGCAAACTGCTCCAGGATCTTTGCCAAGAAAACCCCAAATAGAACAACAACAAAACCAAAAATTATTATTATGTCCCTGGCCTCTTCATCTTCAGATAAAACCAGCTGCAAGTTCTGATGGACAGTGGGAGAGCTCCCTTGTGCTTACAGGAGGCCTAAACATCTCTCTGAGGAGCTCGGGCTTCATCTTGTAGGCAATGAGAAGTCACCAAAGGTTTCTGGGCAGATCTGACCAGACCCTGCTCTTTGCAAGATTTCTCTGTCAGTAAATGAAGGACCGACCCAGGAAGAGAAAGATCGGGCGGTTCCTCACAATGGTCAAGGGGTCACAGATTGAGAGCTACGAGTCTCAGGTATAAATCTGCCAGAGTTTAAGGATCTCATTTGGCATGTGAAGCCATTAAGACCCAGAGAGAAGTGTTTTATTATGATTCAGGCTCTGAGTAAGGTGAATCCAAACATGATTGATGAGTGCCCGAATCAGGGCGGGTGAGTAGAAAGAAAGAGGCCGAGGGGACATGAGATCCACTCTCCACCTGAGACTTTGGGAAACTCAATTCCTGGTTTTTCTGGGCTCTGTGGATTTTTAAAAAATGTTTCTGAAAACTAGATTTCTCTCTAATTGTTTAACCTTGTAATCCAATGTATTTTATTGTATGAACTGGAAAATATGTTTCTGAGAAGGGCCTCACAGGCATTAGCAGACCCACTGCCAAAGGGGTCAGGGCGAGGAAAAGGTGAAGCAGCTCTCTCCCTCCCTCCTTCCCTCTGTCTCTCTCTGTCTCTGTCTCTCTCCTCTCTCTCTCTTTTCTCTCTCCTCTCTCTCCTCTCTCTTCTTCTCTCTCTCTCTCTCTCTGTCTTTCTCTGTGTCTCTGTGTCTGTCTCTCTCTCTGAGGGTTCACAACCCCTGGATTAGATAATCCTTCCCATTCTAGCTCCACCATATAGTGAAGGAGAGAAGTCAGAGGACCTGGATTCATATCCCACCACTGATGTTATGACTTTGTAGGAGTCCCTTACTTGCTCTGGGCCTCAGTTTCCCTGTCTGTCCAACGGACGAGGTGGGTCTAGATGACCTCCAAGGTCCCTTCCAGCTCTAAACCTAGGGTCCTAAAACACAAAGATGCCATAGAGGTTTGAAGAGGCATGGGTTTGGGAGCAGGGTGTGGATGCATCCCAGCCATGATCAGAATCGAAGCTGGTTCATCTTCTCTCTCCCCTTCCTCCCAGTCTCCCCATCCTGGGCCTCAGACAACGAAGGAGAGAAACTCTCCAAAGAACACAGTCTGCACAGACAAGCCACCCCCACTGTTTCCCCACAGGCCCGAGAGCCCAGCTGCTTCCGACCTGCCTCCCCAGATAGCTGCAGCAGCTGGGGCTGTTTTATTTCTTCTGTCCAGACTCATTAAAGCCACTTCCACAGCAGACCTGGAGACCAGGGGCTGGGGCTGGGGACGTGCACATCTGGCTTGCTGTTCCTTTAGAGACTTCCATGTCCCAGGCTCTCCACCGTACTCGGCAGACAGGCCTCATCTGTGTTCCCACGGCCTCTCTGGCTCACATCAATTCCTTTACTGTAGCAGGGGAATGGGCTTCATCCCACCCCATTTCCCATCAGTCCTTGCCCTGTCTATCTGAGGATGCCTGTTCAGATGCTCCCAAACAGTGGGACTGAGCAGCTTCAGGGACATACCAATCAGTTGGTCCAGAGGGTGCCCAATATCTGTGGCATGGAACGGGGCCAGGAAGCCCCTAAGAGGAAAAAAACCAGAGAAGGGGGAAGTTATGCCAAGGCCACCTGGTGGGCTGGGCTGCCTCATTGCTTCCTTCCCGGCCTCCACCTGGAAAATTGGGTCATGCTTGTCAGGAATGAAGGCTGCCTGACGTGCTAATTCAGCAAGCATATTTATTATGAGCTAGAAAGTCATCAACAAACACGAGTGTTTCCATGTACAAAGAGGATCAGAGAAAGAAGATTTTATGTGAAACTGTGAATCTATTATCTACAGTTTTTTTTTTAAATATTAAACAGCGTGGTGGTACCAATATTGTCCCTGTTTGCCGATACCCTCTCTGAGTTCCACTTGTTTTCTCTTGATGCTTTTTCTTTTCTTTTCTTCTCTAGTAAACATTTAACAAATACTTCATTCACTCATTCTTTTTTAATTTTTAATAATTTAATTTAATTTTTAATTTTTAATTTTAAATTAATTTAATAATATGATTTATATTAATTTACTAATATACTAGCTAAAACAAGCATTTCCATAACATCGTATAATAAGAAAAAAGATATTGCACGTGAAACTGCAAATCTAGTATCTATAACTTGCTATTCCTTTTAAGTATATAAGAAAGTTATCATGCCTACACCCTCTATTATCTTCCCACCCCTAACAAAAAGACTTCCATTATAACAAATATAGTCAAACAAAATAAACGAATTGATTAGAATCTGAAAACATATGCTTCATTCTCTGACTATGGTCTACCCCCTCCAACAAGAGGTGGGAGGTTTGCCTAACCAGAAGGCCTCTGAAACAGTAACTAGTTATTGCACTGAGCAGTCTCCTGTAGTTTTTCAAAATGACTTTTCCTTTATAATGTTATAGTCATTGTATAGATCTCTCGGTTCTGTTCACTTCACTCTCCATCATACAAATCTTCCCAGGTATCTCTGAATTTGGCCCTTTGGTCATTTCTCACCATGCAATAATATTGCATTGCATTAATTTCTGCATTCCCTAATCAATGGCTACTCACTTTGTGAATAGTTCTTGGCCATAACCAAAGTGGCTGCTATAAATATTTTTGTATGTATGGCTCCTTTCCTTTTGTTTTCGACCTTTTAGAGGTCCATGCCTAATAGTGGTATTGCTAGGTCAGAAGGTTTACTGAATTAGGGTGTAGCGTTCCAAACTGCTTTCCAGAATGACGAATCCAATTCAGAACTCCATCTGCTGGTACGTGTTTAGTGTGCCAGTTCTCCCTCAGCCCCTCCAACAACTGTCTTTTTCCTTTTTCATCATCTTCAGTTTGACGGATATGAGACGAAATCTCAGAATTGTTTTCATTTGAATTTCTCTTATTATTAGTGATTTGTAGGACTTTTTCCCTATGATTAATGATAGTTTGGATTTCTTTCCTTGGGAACTGCTTGTTCATTTCCTTCAACCATTTATTTATTGCAGAAAGCCTCTTGTTCTTAGACATTTATGTAAATTCCCTCCATATCTTGAATATTCAATCTTTATCAGAAAAATATATTTCAATTCCCCCGCCCAAGCAACTATTTCCCTTTTAATTCTAACTGTATTACTTTCACTTGGGCAAAATCTTTTCAATGTTGTATAATCAAAATAGTCCATTTTATCTCCCATGATTCTCTTTGTCCCTTATTTGGTCAAAAACTCTTCCTCTTCCCATAGTTGTGAATGGAATCTCCTTCCACTCTTCTATAATTTATTTCTGATCTGATCCTTTATATCCAGGTCACGCATCTATTGGGAGTTTATTGTGGTGTGTCGTGTGATTTGCTAGTTTAAATGTAATTTCTGCTGGGCTGCTTTCCATTTTTCCCCAGCAATTTTTTCCCCCAAATAATGAATCTTCACCCCAGGAGTCTGTGTCTTTGAGTTCATTAAATATTGTGCTACTGTCTAGCAAGCATACATTATACACCTGATGTGTGCCAAACACACAAAAACTAGTGTTGCAAAAATGAAACAAAAGACAGCATTTGAAAAAAAAAAAAGATGGTGTTTGCTGATAAGAAACTTACACCTTTCTGGAGGGAGGGGATAGAAATGATGTTAATGATATACTAGCTAACACTTACATAGTGCCTACTATGTGCTGGGGACCAGGGAAACACTTTATAATCAGCTCATTTGATCCTCACAACAAGCCCAGGAGGTAGGGGATATTATAATCACCCCAACATTCTGGGTTGCTAGATCTTGGCTAACAGCAAAGTGCACAGGTCTAGGGACTGGAAGCCAGTCCATAAAGGTCCTGACCATACCAGGAGTCACAGGACACCAGTGCTTTCAATCCCTCTGTATATGTCCCAGAGAAGAGAAGTGATGTAGGATAGGGCTGCGGATAAAGGAAATCAGACATCATCTACCAGAATCTTCTCATTTTATGTATGTAATGGAAATCCAAGGTAGTTAAGGGACTTGCCTAAGGTCACTCAGATAGGAAGTGGTAGAGCTAGGATTCCAGTTCATTTCCTGACTCCAGGCCTAGAACTAGCGGACCATAGATAGCTGTCTTCACATATTTAAAGGGTTGTCACCTGGAAAACAGATCAGCTTTGTTCTGCTTGGCCCCAGAAGGGCTGAACAAAGAGCGGTGGGTGATTACTATGTGGTACAGGGGAAAGGTGATTGCTATTTGGCACCAAGACTGCCATCAAAGGACCTGGGTTCAAATCCCACCTAAGATGCTCACTGGTTTTGTGACCCAGGGCAAATCATTTGACCTCTCTGGGCATCAATTTACACATCTGTAAAATGGGAGGATTGGACTGACTGGCCTCTAAACTTCCTTCGAGTCTAGGAATCCCAGCTCTGCTATTTATCACAGGTGGATCCCTGAGCAAGTGACTTCACCTCCTGGGCCTCACTTTTCCCTTTTGTAAAATGAAGTGGTTGGACTAGAATAAAGTCTCTTCCAGCTCTAGATCCTATGAAGTCTCAAGAAGGCAGGTTTGGGTTTTATGTAGAGAAAAAACATCTAACAACGAGGGCTGGCCAAAAGTAGGGTGAGCGGCTAAGGGAGGGAGTGGTCTTCCTTCTACTGCACACCATCAAAGGTCAACCAATGACTTTCTATATCTAGGGAAGGGAACAAGGTTTTACTTATGTAATGCCTACACCGTACCAGGCACTGTGCTCAGTGCTGGACAAACATTATCTCATTTAATCCTCACACCAACCCTGGTGTATTATTATTCCCATTTAACAGTTGAGGAAACTGAGGTAGGCAGTGGGTAAGTGACTTGGCCAGGATCACACAGCTAGTATCTGAGGCTGGATTTGAATCAGGTCTTCCCAAATCCAGGTCGAGCACTCTATCAACTGTGCTGATAGCTGCCTCTCTCATGGAGAAGGAATTCTTATGTGGGTATGGGCTGAACTCTGTGATCTCTGGGTTCATGGGCTCAGAGATCTTAATTAGAAGACGTCTCAGAGGCCATCAAGTCCAGCCCCCTTCATTTTGTAGTTGGGGAAACTGAGGCCCGGGGAGGGTAAGTGACTTGGTCACACAGGTGGCATGGGAGGCAAATTTGCACTTGGTCCACAGATTCTACAACATCTGCTTTTCCACAGTACTAGGCTCCATCCTCGGGGGGGGGGGGGGTTCCCCTGAGTTCAATGATCCTCTGGGTGGTAGTTACAAAGAGGCAGCAGGTATCCTGATTTTTCATTTAGAGCGTGGAAACAAATCCAGCTAGACTCTCCACTCTGCATCTGCTGGGTTTTTTCAACTCCATGAAATAAGATGCGGGTGCTTCCCCCCACTCCCACTTTCCTGCCTCCCTTTGTGTGCTGGTCCCCTCCCCTCATTAGATTGTGAGCTCCATGAGGGCAGGGACTGTCCTGTGCCTGGCACATAGCGATGTGTGCTTAATTAATATTTATTGGATTGGATTGGAGTTGTCTAAGAGAAACTCAAGTGAGCAAATGTATATAAATATTCTACATATACATTGTTCCATTACCACAAATTCTGTGTTAGCACTTGGGAATTCTGTGGTCAGCCGCAGAAGACTATCTCCTGTCCCAACTAGGAGATGGTGTAGACTTGCTGCGGTTTGGAAAAGTGGTTAGAACACTGGCCTGGAAGTCAGGAAGATGGGAGTTCCAATCCTACCCCAAACACTTGGAATCGTGTGACCCTGAATAAGTCACTTAACTCCTCATGCCTCAGTTTCCTTATCTGTAAAATCATGTTGACCATATCTGTACAGCCTGCCTCACAAGGTCACGAAAAGACAATATATGCAAAGGACTTTTCTCAAATCATAAAGTGCTATTTAGACATCAGCTCTTATAACCCAGACCAATCTTCTGGGAAGGTCCTGGGTCCACTCCAAGCAAGCCCAATTCTCAGTGGACTCTAGTAATCCCCTCCCCTCAGGCATATCCTATGCCTCTAGCCAGCAGTTGTCAAGAACACTTTAAACATATGTGTGGAGTGTTTTGAGAAATAGAACACACAATACAAGAAAAAATAAGACTGTTCTTCCATCTGCACCGGGAAGGAGGCTCCGAATGCCAAGAGCTCGGCCAGATGGTTTTATAATTCCGTCAGCACAGCTGAGGCCAAGCCATTGTGTCGCACACCCCCCTCCTCTGAATTATGAGTTCGCAGGAGTAATTTTATTAACGTTACATCCGGGGTAGGGGGCTTGAGGTTTCTCTTGGCAGCCACTCTCTGTCAGACCTTTGGACAGGAAGGTCGATACAGATGGGGGCCTCCTCAGATTTATGGACTCTGCCCTCCCTCCTGCCCTCCTCCTCTAGCCCACAACTCGGATTCTCTGGCATCCCCTTCTGATAGTTTGTGAGCAGATGGCTCCGGCCCCTGAGCCCGGGCTGATTCTCCAGACACCAAAGTAGGGGGGTGGATAGAGATGCTTCATACCACATGAGCTCTTGGTCATTTCAGAACAGCAGAGCAGGGACCTTGAGATGGCCTCAGAGGCATCCAGGCCAGCTGAATGATGAGGAATTTGAAGGCCGGGAAGGGGAACTCACATAGGCTTAAAGTCACACCAGCATTCGGTGTCAGAGGCAGGATCCCTCTTCCGGTCTCAGTGACAACCACACCTCCACACCTTCCACAAAGAAGCCTTGGCATTTCCATAGGCTTTAAAGTTTGCAAAACACTTGAGATCCATTGTCTCCCGAGAAGAAGGTGTGACAGGCATTTTTTCTCCCCATTTTACAGGTGGGGAAACTGAGGTACATAGAAACAAATCATTTTCCCAATGTCCCAGAGCCAGTAAGTGTCAGAGGCCATAGCCATGTGCTTACAAACAATTAGAAATGGATGCCTGGATGTCAGAAGCAGAATTAGAATCCAGGTTTTTCCTGACTCTCAGTTTAATAGCAACTCTGACCTCAGTCTCCTCATCTGTAAAATGGCAGTGTTAAATTCTAGTAGTTAAAATATACATGGCACCTTAAGATTTGCAAAGAGCTTCATTTCCATTATCCCGTGTCTTCTCATTATAACCCATTTTTCAGATGAGAGAACTGATGCTGAGAGGTTAAGTGATTCAACTAGGGATGCAGCTAGTGAAGATCTAAGTCAGGATTTTAACTCAGACCTTCCTGATTCCTAGTCCATTATACCACCTAGTTGGCTTCTGAGATGTCTCCTACTTGAGTCCTGTGGTCTCTATTCCATTAAGACAGAATTTAAGGGGAGTTGGCAAGACTTTCCCTGGCTCCAAAGGCAGAGAATTCCCCCGTTAGTGCTATATTTCTCAGATTTAAACACTGTGTCTCCTTAAAACATCCTTGAAGCTCCATCGGTCATTAACTAATGGGGAGGATAAATTCGATGTCTGTCCTCTAATAGCCCTTTCAGCTTGAAATCTCAGATCTTAGAAGTCTTTGTTTTTTTTAACTCTTTCCTGTTAATTCATTTTAATCAGAACCTTTCCAACAGGATAGCTAGCTTGGCTCAAAGCTGATTCTGATCATGGAAAGGGTGAAAATGAGGGTGGGAGTGGGGGGTCAAGCCCTGGGTCCTGTGGAGAATGCACCTTCCCTGGTGGAGGAGGGAGAGGGGCCCCATCAGCCTGCGCCAGCCTCACCTGGACACTCTCTCCCTGTGGGCTGCTGGGAAGCACCCTCTCTCCCGGGTCTCTCCAGGCTCTCCACCCACCTCTCTGAGCGCTCATTCTCTGTCTCCTGATCTTCATTCAGCTCATGCCACCTACCTGGGAGTAGCCCCCAAGGCTCTGTCTTAGACCCTTTTCTCTTCTCTCTCTAAGCTCGGTCTCTTGGCGGCCTCATCAGCCCGCCTGGGTTTAATTATCATCTCTAGGTTCCCTGTATAGGTCTCTATGCCTGGCCCCAGTCCTGGGGCTCTGTGTCCCAAACCACCAGGTGCCTACTGGACATTTCCAACTGGACATCCGAAACTCCAAATGTCTGAAAGGGAACTAAACTTATCTATTCCTGCCAAAAATCACCACAGTCCTTCTAGTCTCTCAGTCACCCCTGCTTGCCTCCATTTCCTCATCTGTAAAATGGGTATAATAAGGGGCTATTGTGATGATAAAACGAGATAATATTTGTAAAGCGGTATCCAAATGCTGACTATTATTACTGTTCTTGTTGTTGTTGAGTCACGTCTGACACTTTGTGACCCCATTTGGGGTTTTCTTGGCAAAGATAATGCCACGGTTTGCCATTTCCCTTTCCAGCTCATTTGACAGATGAGGAAACTGAGACAAACAGGGTGAAGTGACTTGCCCAGGGTCACAGAGCTAGGAAGTGTCTGAGGTCAGATTTGAGCTCAGGTCTTCCTGTGTTCCTCCACCTGCTGTTGCCCTCACTCGTCCATCCAGAACCACCTTTTATTGAACTGTTTTGTATTCTTCCTTTATGTTTCTTCTTTATATACTTACACGGGGCTGAGTTGTTTCTTGCAATAGGACGCAAATTCTTTATGAGTGGGGACCCCACTACTTCCCAAGGCAGCCTGATCTACTTGGGGCAGCTCTGGTTGTTAGAGACATCCAGTCTCAATTTACGTTTGGGCAAATTGCACCCATAGTTCTGCTTTCTGGGGCCTAGCAGAGCAAGCCCTTCAGAAACTTGAAGACAGACATCTTCTCAAGGATGCTTCTCCCACACTTCACCTCTCTGGGATAACCACTGCCAATTATTTCAACTAATATGCCTATCACACAGGCTCAGGGACCTTCCCCACCCTTGTTGCCACCTTTGGATGCATTCTGTAGTGCAGTGGTTCTCAAAGTCTGGGCTGGGGACCCCCCCTTCCCACCAGGGATCCTTGAGGCCCTTTTTGGGTGCCCTTGAGGGGAAAATGAAAACTTTTTCCAAGATAATACAAAAATGTTTTGATTTAATAACAGATCCAAATCAACACAAACAAAAGCTTTTTGGGAAATCCTCAATCATTTTTAGGAGTGTAAAGGTGCCCTAAGACCATAACATTTGAGAATTGCTGCCTGAGTGTGTTTGTTTGTCCTTCCTCAAACGTGCCTCTTATAGCTGAACACTATTCTCCAGATGGGGCCCGATTCTTACTTCAAGGAGTGAAAAGATTTCAGTGGTAATATAATTAACCTAAAAGCATTTCCCCTGCATTGAAGTTAACCTGATATAATGATGCTAAACCCTTCCCCCAGCGTAGAGAGAGGCATTATTGACGTAGAGGCCCTCTGTCAATGAAGACATCTCTCCCGAGCAGGGGACTCTTGGCCTGCTGATATTGTACTAATTTTTTCTGGCTGTTTCAAATTAGAAAAGCTCTGATGATAGGGGTTTTCTATCTGCAGGAGGGAAATGGTCAGAGCTTTTAGATCTTGTAGAAATACTGGCCTTGGTTAAAAGAGACAGCGACAGAGAGAGAGTATGTGTATGAGAGAGAGACAGAGACAGAAACAGACAGAAAGACAGAGGAGAGGGGGGAGAGAGACAGAAAGACAGACAGAGACAGAGATAGAAACAGATAGAGACAGAGAGAGACAGTCAGAGAGAAAATGTGTGAGAGAGACGAAGACAGAGAGACACAGAGACAGAGAAACAGAGACAGAGAGACACAGAGACTGAGTTAGAAAGTGACAGAGAGATACAGAGAGAGGCAGAGTCAGAGAGAAAGTGTGTGAGAGAGACAAAGATAGAGAGACAGAGACAGAGACAGAGAAACAGAGACAGAGCGTGTGTGAGAGAGACAGAGAGAGAGAAAGAGAGAAAGAGAGAGAGACAGAGAGAGAGAGAGAGAGACAGAGAGAGAGAGAGAGAGAGAAGATATTAAGCTGGTCCCCATCTTCATTGGATTAATTTTGACATCATTGAACTGTAATCTCCCTCTGACATCTACTTGCTGTAATGACTCTGAACAAATCTCTTTACCTCTTGAAGGAGTAAACAGAGTACTGCATTTGGAGTCAGGAAGACCAGAATTCAAATCCAGCCTTAAACTCTATTCTGTGATCCTGGGAAAGTCACTTCAGTCTCAGTTTCCTCAACTGTAAATAGGAATAATAGTATCTGCTTCGTAGAGGGCATAGGAGCGGGTACAAAGTGGAATGAGATTAACATATGTTATTATTGAGAAAATAGATGTAAAACACTTTGAAAATTTTAAAATGTTGTAAAAATTGTGGCTAATTATCCAGGTCCCACAGATAGGAAATGAGAGAATTTGAACTCGTCTCCTTACACAAAGACCTGTGCTTTTCCCACCAAGCTAAACCCCTATGGAAAATGACGACAATCCTGTCTTTAAGAAACTCAGACTGAGGAGCCTGGTTTCACCTTTAGGAAATGGTTAAATGATGGTTCCTAAGAGTACTTAAGGAAAGCCAGTGTCATAGACAGGAAATGCTCCAGGAGATCAGAGAAAGGAGGAATCACTGTGGGGTTGTTGCTGGTGCTTCATTCTGGAAGAGGACCAAGACCTCAGGGAGGCGATGCCATGACTTGCAAGTGAATTGGATTTAAGTGAGGAGGGCTGTGCAGAGTCACCAGCCTCACTCTCTCCTCCAGAGCCATCTGGGTCCAGTGGCCAGATATCAATAAGGATGATTGGAGATGGCCCTTGGGATTGGGGTAGGTAGAGGAGGGGTAGTCAAGACTAAAGAAGGTAGCCTACTCCTGGAGAACCTCAGGGAGAGACTGGACTAAAGGAACGTCAGAACTAGACCTGGCCAAGATCATCATTGAGAGATCTTGGCCAACAGGAGAGGTGGGCTAGGAAAGGTGTTGCTGTAAGACTGGTGAAGGGCAAAGGTCGTCTCACTCTTCAAAAAAGGAAGGGGAGTGTTGCGTGCACACACACAGTCAGCTGGGGTGGGTTGGTTTCTATTCCTGGCAAAATTCAAAAATGTATTTTTTTCTAGGAAAGGCTTAGGAACATCTAGAAAGGAAAAAAGGGAACACCAAAAGCCATCTTGCTTTTATCAGGAGTAGGTTGCTCCATGCTAACCTTTGCATCTTTTCTGACCAGTGGCCAGAAGCACAGATCTGGAAAACAGAGAGCACTTGTCCGAATGTTAGTGAGCATTGAGGAAAGAGGGCGGTTCGTCCTTTTTTTATGGATGAGAAGAAGAGATGGATTTAGAAATAATTGAATAGAATGGGAAGGGAACCTTAGAGGCAGGCCATAGAGTGCAACCCTCTTATTTTACAGATGAGAAAACTTTGGCTAGTTCATGGATGACCTGAATTAAAGAGAAGTAATTAGTGGTTCAATATCAATTCAGATGAAGCTCTCCAAGAATAATCATAACTAACATTTTTGTACCATTTCAAAGTTTGTAAAGGACTTTACAGAGACCTCATTTGATCCTCGTGATGATCCTGGGAGATAGGCGCTATTATCAGCTCTATTTTATAGATAGGAAAACTGAGGCAAAGGTCTACTGTGCCCAGGGTCACAGAGTCACATCTGATGCCAATCAAATCTTCTGGACTCCCAGTGAAACCTCCATCTGCCGTGCCACCCAGCTGCCATATTCTCTAGGAAAATACCTTTGGCATATATGTGTGTGTATAAATATATATGTATATATACACACATATACACATATGTGTGTGTATATATATACACACATATACATGTATGCACGTGTGTCTATATGTATGCATTTTTTTCTGGACCTGTGATTTCATGATTTTGGAGCCCTCAGTGGTGTGAAAAGCTTAGTGTGGAGAGGACTTGGACTGGACTTGGCATCAGGAAGACCTGGGTTCAAATCTCTCCTCAGACATTTACTAACTGTATGAGCCTGGCCAAATCACTCAAAGTTCTTGGTGCCTCTTGTCCTCAATTAGAAAGTCAATCTGTTGATAAGCATTAATTAAGTGCCTACTATATGCCAAGCACTGTGAAAAGTTCTGAGGACACAGCAAAAGACAGTGATAATCCCTGCCCTTAAGGAGCTTGTAATCTAATGGAGGAAGCAGCACACAAGTCAACGTGTGTGAGTGAGCTCTGTCTGTGGGCCAAAGAGGACATAACTAAAGAACGGGCTCTCTTTGGGGAGGGGGCAGAGGGTCTTGCTCCCAAGGAGCTAACTGAAGGATCCCAGGTTTGGAGCCAGAAGGGATCTCACATGCTACTGAGTCCAGCCCCTTCATTTCACAGATGAGGAAACTCAAGCTCAGCAAGTTAAATGACTCATGGGATTGAGCAGTTAGTATGAGGCAGCATTCGAACTCAGCTCTTCCTGACTCAAGGTCCATGCTGCCATCCCAAGGGGAAGTCTTTCTGGGGCAGAATCCTACCTGAGACATGCAAGCAGTGTCAGGGCTAAGCCTTTCTCTGGGGGAGACTTCTTTCTCCAAAGAGAGTTGATTAGACTCTGGGAGGCCTCGCAGTAACTTAGCTCATGCATTCTTCCCTCTAGGCAAAGAGCCAGGGAAAGGCTGAGACTTCTCCTGAGAGAGGGAGGAGAACTCTCTGGCTCCCTGCTTGGAAACCCTCAGAGTGTCAGAAGATGTAAGTCCTCAGGGCCTTCCCTGCTGGGCCTGTCTCCGCCCTGCTGAGTCCCTGGAAAGCCAGGTTTGTTCTGTCTCCTTAACAGGCATTGTCTGAGGTTGGAAAAGTTCATCTGCTGTGACACGCCCTCCTCAGTTTCCTGGTTCTTCCTCCTCTGTCCTTGTTCTAATTGATGAGCCTCTCAAGTCGATAATGGCTTCCAGAAATGAGCTCCCCATTCCTTGTGTCTAAGCTTCTTGCTCTAGTATTCATGGAAGGGTGGTTAAGGGAAAAGAATGTTTAATAGGGAACTAGAGGGCCTGGGTTCAGATCCTGGCTACTAACTATGTGACCTTAGATAAAACCCTTGCAGATACAAAGAAAGGTAAAAGACTGTCTGCCCTCAAGGAGATGACAGTCCAGTGAGGGGGCCAAGTTGCAAGCAACAATGTACAAATGAGCTTTAGACAGACTAAATTGGAGATGAGCAACAGAGGAAAGCCACACAGCATGGCTGAGAGATAGCCGGCCTTCAAGTCAAAAAAGGCCTGGATTCAAATCCTGCTTCTGGTCTCTACTGGCTATGTGACCCTGGAGAACTCACTTAATTTCTCAATGCTCCAGGAAATGCTGGAAGACTAAGCAGCAAAACAATTGAGATCTAAATTGGTGGAGACACTTGCCTCCCCTGGAGTGCCTATCCTGACAAAATCCCTGCTCTAGGCCTAGTATCCTAAGGAAGCAGCTTCTTTCTTGCCAGGGTCAGGGAGGGAGGAAGAGTCAAGGAACTGTCAGAGGCCCCAGATGACCTTTGGGGAAGGAAGAGAGACAGATAGAGCCCCAAGTGACTTTCCAGGCCCTCGGTCACATTCTGTGAAATCAGCTTCCTAAGAATGACATCCACGCAGATGTCCATGGCAGACAGGGGCTGGGCTGTTGTCATGGCAGCAGCCTTGTGTCCGCCAACTTCTTTCAACCAGATGCCACTCCTGGGCTCCCCACCATCCTCCCCCTAGTCCCCCCTCCCCCTCAAGCAGACTCTAAGAGCTGGGTGTCAGGAAAGTGTGGCCAAAAGCCCATCGGGCCACTAGGGGAACGAACTCTTCTTTCTTTTCCCTAGGACACAGCCTCTCCATTACTCAACTGGGCTGCCTGCGAACAAGCCAGTCCCCTTGGAGCTGGTCTTCCTATCGCTTTTTTCTGCTCTCCCTCTGGGTTTAGGGGAAGGGGCCCCTGGATAATTTCTAGGCCATTGTGTCCTGGTGGCAGCCTGAAAATTTATCACTCAAGAAACATCTTCTGGTTCAAAGTGCACATCCGTTCTGTTAATGGTCCAAGATCTTTCCCCCCGGGAGGAAATGGAGAGAAAGGGGACATTATTGCCACCAGACTGAGCCAACCAGAATTAACATGACAATGTCTCCCCCACCAAGAGATGCTGACTCCATCCAGAAAACAAATGGGCCTTCCTTTCCCCCTGACCAGGAGGAAGCATGCTGGAGCATCCCCAGCCTTGGGCAGGCAGGATCTCTCACCTCTCCTGACAACTTGTCCTTTTCCAGAGAGGGGATGGATGGGCTTGGGGGTAGGGAGCCAGGACTAGAGTTCTAGCTCCCCATCTCTCCTTGTGGGCCTCTTTCCATCCCACTTAGCCCCCATCCTCAAATAGCTGAAGAGCCATCATGCAGGAGAGCAATTAGACTTAATCTCTGTACTTTGCAGTTTTAGGGACAGATGTGGGAGACAGAGTTGGGCACTGCAGAGAAGCAGAGTGAGGCTGGATATTGGCAAAAGCTTATCGACAAGTTGATCTGTTCCAGAGCAAAATGGGAGGTCTCCAGAGATTGCAGATTCTCTCTCTCTCTGGAGGATTTCCAACATACACAGGTTGTCTTCCTTGATAGAATGAAAGTATCCTTGCCACCTAGCCTAGGGCCTGGCACACAGTAGTTATTTAATAAATGCTAGGGGATTTATTGGTTCTTTGGTGTGGCTGATCACTTGTCTGATATTGTGGCCTAGAAGATGCAGGAGATATGGAATCAGAAAGATGTGGGTTCAAATCCCTCCTCAGAGACTTACTGCTGAATGACCCTGAGCAAGTCATTTTCTGTGACAACCTGGTACAATGGAAAAGTATTGGCTTGAAGGTGACAAGATCTAGGTTTGACATACTCACTCTGTGGCATATGGCTCTGAATAGGGTTGGGAGTAAGGGAATATATTCCAGGGGTTCTTATTCTGAGGTCCATGAACTTTATTTTTTAATTTTTTTGCTTTTTGGAGGGAGAAGGCAGGGCAGTTGGGGTTAAGTGACTTGCCCAAGGTCACATGGCTCATTTTTTTGTGATAAGTGTCTGAGGTCGGATTTGAACTCAGGTCCTCCTGACTCCAGTGACAGTGTTCTATTCACTATGCCACCTAGTCCCGGTCCATGAACTTTAAAAAAATATTTTTTGATAATTGTATTTTATTGTGATTGGTTTTCTTTATAATCATGCAATTTTATTAGTGAATTTAAATTTTTTATTCTGAGAAGGGCTCCATAGGTTTTATGATTCATGACATAAAAGAGATTAAGAACCTCTGATTTAAACTGAGGACCCAAGATAGAGAAATCTTTAACCAGAAGGAATGAATACCTAATGGTCGGACATCAGCAGGGGAGAGATTTTTGAGGCAAATATTTACCCCTCCTGTGCTGAAAGTTATTGGTTTCTGCCCGCTCTAGTCAAGCTGGGACTTTCTCCCATGAAGAAGGTACATTTGGCTGCAGCAGAAAATATTCCTAGGACCGCTCCTAACAGTAGCAGGAATAATAGCAACAATGCTTAGTAGTCATTAGTAAGATTAATATTAATAATAATCATATTATTTTTATTAATAATAATTGCACTGTGGCCTGGAGATGACCTTGTCTTTATTTTTATAGCATTTTATTTTTCTAATTATATGTAAAAACAAATTTTAACATTCATTTAAAAATTTTGAGTAGCAAAATTTCTCCCTCTCTCCCCTACTTCCCCCTTCTCTATGTTGGTAAGCAATTTGGTGCAGGTTATATATATGTGTAATCGTGTAAAACATATTTCCATACTAGTCATTTTGTGAAAGAAGGAACAGACCAAAGGAAAAAAAAAAACATGAAAAAAATAAAGTGAAAAATGGTATGCTTTAATCTGCATTCAGACTCCATAATTCTTTCATTAGATGTGGATGGTATTTTTCCTCATGAATCCTTTGCAATTGTTTTGGATCAATGTATTGCTGGTAATACATAAGTCATTCATAGTTAATCATTGTGACAGTTACAATGTTGCTATTATCGTATACAGTATTCTGCTGGTTCTGCTCACTTCACTCAGCATCAGTTCATGTAAGTCTTTCCAGGTTTTTCTGAAATCTACTTACTCATCATTATTTATAATACAATAGTATTTCATGACATTCATATACCACAGCTTGTTCAGCCATTCCCCAATTGATGGGCATATCCTCAATTTCCAATTCTTTGCCACCACAAAAAGAGCTGCTATAAATATTTTTGTACAGGTAAGTCTTTTTCCCTCTTTTTTTAAATGCCTTTGGGTACAGACCTAGTATTGATAGTACTAGATCAAAATGTAAGCACAGTTTTATTGCCCTTTGGGCATAGTTCCAAATTCCTCTCTAGAATGGTTGGATCAGTTCACAACTCTGCCAGCAGTGCATTAGTGTCCCAATTTTCCCATAGCGCTTCCAACATTTACCATTTTTCTTTTGTGTCATGTTAGCCAGTCTGATAGGTGGGAGGTTGTTTTGATTTACATTTCTCTAATCAATAGTGATTTAGAGAAATGGCCTTGTATTTATTAAAGGCCATGCCAGCTGCTGGCATGATCTGGGAGGTCTCACAAAGCCAGAAAGGCTTTGAGACCAAGCCCAGGGATATGTCTATAGTCCAAGACCAGCCAGTGTAAGTTAAGTGATCTCATTACTGAGATTTCAGACTATGATTCTTTTAAGCCTTAGCACCCATGAAGGTCATCTACCAAAGTACAGAGGATCCAACCCATACCTGCAGGGTTTAGATAGTTCCCTAAAGGATAACCCCATGATGTTATGTATGATGGGACATTGGCTGAGAGACTTCCGAGCTAGATAAGGTTAAGATATTTCAGAAGAGTTCAGGAAAGATGGGTCTGGAGAGGCAAGTACAAAAAAAAAAAGCTAATCACCTTTGATTTAAACTGAAGAGGGAAATCCTTAAGCAAAGAAATTGATAATAGTTGGACTTCAGATACCCACAAGGGATATTTCCCAGGAATGACAGAAATATGGCAAAGCTAGTTTCCAAAATGTTCTCTCATTCCCAGCGCCTGAAACCCTGAAGACTGCTAAAGTAGATTCTCCTCCCCCTCTCTCCCTCCCCGCCCCCCCCATCAAGATTGTTCTCTATCCTTGGTTGAGCTAAGATCTTATCTTGCTCCCAGTCAAGTAGCTCATCTCTTCTCCTGTGTTCTATCATTTATTCTAATCAGTATAATTTCCCCAATTTGTTTCCTGTTAACTTTTGATAAAAAGGTTTACCAGTAATTCATGATTGTCTTTTGTGTAACCAGAATTTGCTTGGAGGAAGTTAAGCTAGTGAAAGTAAGCTAAATGTTGCCCTTCTCTTAAGAATGACCGAGGGAAGTATCCTTTCTTCTGAAACCCTCATAATGCTAGATGACAGGCATTTGGAGCTGTAATATTTTTGTTGTTGAGTCATTTCAGTCACGTCCAACTCTGTGTGACCCTATTTGGGGTTTTCGTGGGAAAGATACGGGAGTGGTTGACCATTTTCTTCTCCATGTCATTTTACAGATGAGGAAAATAAGGCACATGGGTTAAGTGACTTGCCTAAGGTCACACAGCTAGTAAGTGTCTAAAGTCAGATTTGAAGTCAGGAAGAAGAATCTTCCTATCTCCAGACCTAATGATCTATCCACTGTACCACCTAGCTGTTTGTTATAGATATAATGTCTATGATAAATTTAATTCTAGCCCATGCCTGTAAAATCTAGCCCGATACACTTCTTGGAGATAGGGGAGTGACCTCTGTCTGCTCCCCACAAAGAACATAGTCTTTCTGGGAAATGGGATGGGCCATATCCCAAATTAGATTTGTATCTAGCCATGCCACATAACAGCATTTTACATTAGAGACCAACCAACCACATATATTGTGTGTGGAAGCTTGTCCACAGGAGTATTTCTTACTATTTTTTTTTGGTTGTGTCCCTTGCAAAAATTTTTCTTTTCTTTTAAAAAAATTTTAAGGAATTGGACATTTTTAGTGGTATTTCTGAGGCTGCATGTATTTTTCCTCAGGCTTTCTCATCATCTTTTTTGAAAGCTGGTAAATGACCATCACCTCATAATTTGAATCTTAAGTGACTCTGTTGCCCTAGGCGGTCCATTTTAAGAGGTCCACTGTTTAGGGAGCTGGGGTTCCTTTCATCTTTGCTGGCCTCACATTTTTTATTTGACTTTTCCTACCTTTCTGGATTCACACTTTAAATTAGAATGCTCTTTGTTTTTCTGTGTAGCAGAAATTTGTTTTTTTCTGGAAAGGGTGATTTTGAAAAACAGGATTTTTTTTCAACCTTTTCAAAAAAGAAAGTATCTGGGATTCAATTTTTCATCACGATGATTGTGAATTCTGTTAGTGTATTTTTGCCTTTAATTTAATACACACTCACAATGTGTGTATGTGTATATATGCGGATTTTTTACATAATTCTATGAACACACATATATGGAACACACGCATATACTACACACAAGTATATGTGCATGCATGTTTACACACATGCACAATATATGCAAATATGCATATGTAAATACATATATATATATATATATATATATATATATATATAGGCAGCTAGGTAGTACAGTACATAGAGTGCCAGCCTGGAGTCAGGAAGATTCATCTTCCTTAATTTAAATCTGGCCTCAGACCCTGGGGAAGTCACTTCACCCTGTGTACCTCAGTTACCTCACGTGTGAGATGAGCTGGAGAAGGAAATGGCAAACCCTTCCAGCATCTCTGCCAAGAAAACTCTGAATGGGGTCAAGAAGTATCAGATTGAAATGACTGAACAACAACAGTAAATGTTATCTCAATTTTAGCCTCATCACAAACCTGGGAGATAGTAATGTTATTATCTCCATTTTACAGATGGAGAAACTGAGGCAGACAGCAGTTAAGAGAATTCCCTAGAGTGATACAGCCTGGAGAGATAGAGGGATGTCCTTTTTGGGGAAGTTTTCAAACAAAGGTTAATTATCAAGTATATCATGAAGTAGTGATTTCCAAAATGTGATCTAGAGACTAGAGGTCTCCAAGATCCTTTACATGGCATCTATAAATTCAAGACTTTTGTTGTTAAGTCATTTCAGTCATGTGTGACTCTTCCTGACCCCACTTGACATTTTCTTGGCAGAGATACTGGAGGGGTTTGCCATTTCCTTCTCTAGCTCATTTTTCAGATAAGGAAACTGAGGCAAACAGGGTTAAGTGACTTGCCCAGGGTCACTCAGCTGGAACGTGTCTGAAGTCAGATTTGAACTCAGGAGGATGAGACTTCCTGACCACAGGCTGGCACTCTATCCTCTGTGCCACCTAGTTGCCCATATATGTATATATATGTGTACATGTGTGTATTTGTATATATTTTGCCTATGTGTAAGTATACATACACACATGCTTGTGTATGGTATATATGTGTGTGTCCTATATATGTGCATGTATAGAATTATACTTTAAAGGAGTATATATACACATTACATAGACAGATAGAGATAGATAGATGATAGATAGATAGATAGAGATTGAGATAGAGAGAGATGGATAGATGGATAGATAGATAGAGAAAGATGGATAG
>CM053587.1:325268258-325321081 GCA_028646515.1 Pseudochirops corinnae | reverse complement strand
ATACTACCTTAAAGTCTAATAAGGGATTTAAGAGGGAAAAGCACAAATGAACCTAGAACTAGGGAGCATGAAAAGGAATGGGAAAGCACTTATTAAGCACTTACTGCATACCAAGAACTGGGGATACAAATGCAATCCTTGTGAGGCAATCCTTGCATACAAGGACCCTCCGTTCACCCAGGAGATGACGCATCAAAGGGCGTGTGGCCTGGGAAGGGCGTTTGGGCCTAGGAAGTCACATGGATGACCAATGTCCCACAGGGGGCAGTCAGTTGCCATGTCTTTTTCAGGAACAGTGAATTTGATTTGATTTGATTTCAGTTTCCATAGTAAGAAGGTTTGATAGGGGGAGGAGAAGTATAAGTAGAAGGTGGCGGGTTTGGACACATCCAGTTATTTGGAAGAGCAGTTAGGGGGCATCATAGTGCATAAAGCACCAGGCTTGGAGTCAGGAAGACAAATCCTGAGTTCAAATCTGGCCTCAGACACTTACTGACTGTGTTACCCTGGGCAAGTCACTTCACCTTCTTGGCTTTGGTTTCCTCATCTGTAAAATGAGCTGGAGAAGGCAGTGACAATAATGATATTCCAGTATCCCTGCCAAGTGACCCCAAATGGGGTCATGAAGAGTCTGAAGTGATGGAAGAACAAGTGAACAATTTCTAGGACCTTTTCACCCACATTTGACCTCCTTGGCCTCCATTGGTCCTGGTTCTTCCCCCTGAACAGAACAAGTAGAACCTTCCACATGAACATTTTCATGTAGTTATCACGTCCAAATCCCATCCTCCCTCCCACCCCAACCCTGGTCTTATCTTTTCCAGGCTAAGCATTCCCAGCTCCTCCAACTTCTCCTCATGTACGACATGACTCGAGCCTCTTCTCCACATTTTTCATCTTCCTTTGGGCTCCTGGCCAGCTTCTCAGTGTCCTAAGGGAACTGTGGTGCCCAGAACTGAACCCCAGACCCCAGATGGCGAGGGCAGAAGACAGTGGGATTACCACCTTCCTACCCCGGAGAGCTCTCACTGACTCTCTCCATCCAGCCCAAGGTCACACGCTCTTTCATGGCACCATATCACACTGCTGACTCGCAGAGAGCTTGGCAACCAGTAAAAGAGAAGGTAACCTGCCCATGGGCACACATAATGGCAGAGCCAGGGTTCCTGCCCTCTAGCCCCGAGAAGTCACTGGGTCATAGGGTTAGAAGGGACCTACCTCAGTGACCATTCTGTCCAGTCACACCTGTATGACAATTCCCTCTTCAGCCTATAAAACCAGGGGTTGACCAGCCTTTCCTTGAAGACTTCTCCCGTGAGGAGGAACCCACCACCTCTGCGGTCAGCCCATTACACTGAGGAGAGCTCTCATTATAAATGACTCTCGATGTAAATGTCAAAGCAAACTCTCTGGTCGTTGTTGGTCAGTCATTTTTAACCATGTCTGACTCTTCATGACCCCGCTTAGGGTTTTATGGGCAGAGATTCTAGACTGCTTTGCCATTTCCTTCTCTGAATCATTTTACAGCTGAGGAAACAGAGGCAAATAGAAGTAAGTGACTTGTTTAGGATCACACAGCTAGTAAGCATCTGAAGCCAGGTCTGAATTCGAGTCTTCCTGACTCCAAGCCCAGTGCTCTATCTGTTGCACCACAGAGCTGTGCCCTCTCTGGGGCATCCACTTGTGGCTCCTAGTTCTGGCCTCTGGAGCCAAGCAGAGCAAGGCTAATCCCTCCTCTAGCCCCTCAGATACCTGAAGACAGTTTTCATGTCCTGCCCCTAAGTTTTCTCTTCAGGCTAAACACAGAACCCTAGACTTAGACCTTAGCGGTCCAACTCCCCTCACTGTACTCATGAGGAAACTGAGACTCAGAGGGAGTAAGTCATTTACCCATGGTCACCCATGGCGTGATAGGTAGGATTTGAACCAAGGACCCATGAGTCCAAATCCAATTTTCTTTCCCCTGTACCACAGCATCTTTCCTTCTTTCAGCCAGTCCTCAGGTGGCAATCTCATACACAGTAAGGTCAAGCTAAAGTGTCCTGACTTTATCCCTACAAGTCAGACGATCACCATGAAGAAAGAGAGCGTGCTAAAAGCACGGGAAAGATCAAAGGACACCACAGGCTACAGTGTCTAGCCATAAACACAGCCTCCTCTTGGGCACCCTCCATCCCCAGGGCCTTCTCTCTGAGGTTACCTTCCTTCTACTCCATCTGTCTTGCAGGTACCTCATTATCAACATCTTGTCTCCCTCATTAGAATGTGAGCTTCTGTAGGACAGGGGCTGGTCTTACCTTTATTTTCCCTAGGGCTTAGTATATAGTAAAAGCTTAATAAATGCTTGGATTCCACTGACCAAGTATGTTTCCCTGAGCCCTGATTGTAGCCTCAACCTTGAGATTCTCTGGCTACTGAGATTTCCTTCCACCTACTCGATACACATCTTACTAAGTGCCTACCTTTTGAATGTTGTCTCTTCTGCTAGAGGAGAAGCTCCATGATGGTAGAGACCATGCTTTTGTCTTTCTTGGCAATCTCAGTTCTGTGCCTGGAACATAGCTGAGCACTTAATAAATGCTTCTTGGCCAGTCCTTAAAGGAATGATGGGTTTTGATCCAGCATCTCAGAATTCTGTGAGTTCAGTGCAGCTGGTCTGACTCACAAGGGGCAATTTGGACCTAACGAGAAGACAGAGGACATGTTGGGAGCCTTATTGCTGCGGCTCATGCCTGGGAATCTTCGCAAGTATTCTCCTGGAGGGTGCCAGGAGCTAAGACATGCTGTCCTCTTGTCAGACTGACTCATCCTGCCTCCTCTCTTTCCTGCTCTCCTGGTTCAGACAAGTCATTTTTCTTCCAAGCAGTTTTATAGGGTTTGGGGGTGGGGGAAAAGTGGTATAAGAGGGCAGATATATGAGAATGAGAGAAATAAATATTTATGCAGCACCTGTTGTTGTGGTTCATGTTGAGTAAGTCAGTTGAATCTGACTCTGCGACCCCATGGACGGTTGGCCTTGAGGTCACACGTGGCCTTCTAGGTCCTTGAGTGAGGCCTTTTGATTAAGTTCAAGTTTTACAGAAGGAATCATTTTTATTAAGGGGGAATTTGTTCTGTGAAGTTTGGATTCAGTCAAATGGTCACTCTTGAGGACTTAGAGAGCCACATATGGCCTCGAGGCTGCAGTTCCCCACCCCTAGACATAGCATGTCAGACCCTTCTATCCTCAACTGCCTCCTGAAGTCTATCCAAGCTCATGTTCTTTGTCTCCATAAGGCATTTTACGATCATTATTTCATTTAGTCCTCACAACAACCCTATTATTATCCCCATTCTATAGTTGAAGGAACTGAGGAAAACAGAGGGTAAGTGACTTGTCTAGAGTCCCACAGCTAGGAAGTGTTTGAGGCTGGATTTGAACTCAGATCATCCTACCTCTAACCACAACACCTGCAGAGCGGGCTTCTGGAAATCCAAGTCCGGCCAACATCAGAGGAAGCGGCCTCTTGAAAAGAGTTTAGCTTTGTACCATAGCAGTCCCTGGTACAGTGCCTGGCATACAGAGTGATTAATGAATACCAGTTGATTGATTCATGGCTGGGGGCTAAAAGCTTACCTGCTCTCTTTGGAAGATTTGAGCCATGTGGGGATGAGGCCTCCAAGCTACGACCCGGGAGTCAGCACTAGGGGGCCTTGAGAGGGGTGCAGCATCTGGGATGGAACACAGTGGTGCTCTTGTCCTCTGACTGGATTAGTCCACATCTAGAACACTGCTCAGGTTTGAGCACAGGGATTTTAGGCAGCAGGGGTGAGCACAACCCTGGAGGTGGAGGGACCTCAGAAGATCTTCAGCCCAACCCTCTCATTTTACAGATGAAGAAACTAAGGCCCAGGGAGGTGAAGAGAGGCCTTGCATAACCAAGCAAAAAAATAAAATAAAATAACATTCTTTTGCCCTTAACTTATGAAAGCACTGAGTGAGTTAATCTGTCCAAGTTCGGTATGGCTCCTCCGGCAGGTTTCTAAGATCCCCACAGAAGTCGGCATCCCTCGGCAGGAGCAGCCGCCTGTGTGAGGATATCTGAGGAGCCCACAGAGTCTAATGAAGGCTTGTTCTAACACCATTTCCCTCAGACTCCAAAAGCTCAGGAGGCCCCTTTGTCTCAGGGGCTGCTGGAGAGAGGAAGGAGCTTGTGTGAAGTGGGAAATCAAATGGGATTTTTGTTCTTTGCAAGGAGAAAAGAACAGTGGCCCATCTCCACGAGGGGCTGCCTCTATTACCCACACAGGCTGGCAGTTAGACTAGCAAAGAGCTGTTTGGAGGGGGCTGTGCTTATGGAAAAGAACAATGACCTTGGAGTCTATTCCTAGCCATTGTACTTACTGCCTGTGTGACTGTGAGAAAGCCCTTTCCCTTCCCCGTGACTCAGTTTCTCCCTCTGTAAAATGAGGGGATTGGACTAGATAACCTCTGAGATCCCTTTCAGATCTAAATTTATACTCCTATATACATACTCTAGGTGGGACACTGTGGGTTAGTGGACAGTGAGCTGATCTTGGAACCCTGAAGGTCTGGGTTCAAGTACTTCCTCTGACATCTCCTGACTATATGACTATGGGTAAGTCATTTCATTTTTCAGAGCCTTGGGTAGCTCTTTGAGCCTATGAGTGGAAGAGAAGCTGTTCAGCCAGGAGTTCCCTAGTCAGATCACTAGCTCAGTATCCATCCCCTATAGACTTTGTGCATTTTCTTTTTCAAAAGCTAGGGATTTTGGCTCCAGAGAGCTTGAGCAGCCATTCATGACTGAGGACCCTTCCAACTTCAAGATCCTACAGCTTTGTCCAAAGCTTTTATATGTGTATGTGTATGTGCACATGTATAATACATACAAACACATTCATGTATGAGGTATGCATGTATATGTATACCCATAATATGTGCACATTCACATATGCATCTGAACGATACATGTGTGCACATAGACACATGTAAAATATAAATATATATACATGTATGTATAAAGGCATGTATTTACATGCCTATACTATATCCATTGAATGGAAATACCATTTGCAGCTGCTTCCCTGCCTGGCTTCAGCTCCACAGACCAAGATGCCCCCCATTCCAGGTATCCCCTGGACATCATCCCTCCCCTCCTCTTGCTTCCTGTCTCCTTTTGTGTGCTGTCTCCCCTGTTAGTTTGGAAGCTCTGAGAGAGAGAGAGAGACAGAGAGACAGAAAGACAGACAGAGAGACAGAGAGAGAGAGAGAGAGAGAGAAGAGGAGAGGAGAGGAGAGGACAGGAGAGGAGAGGAGAGGAGAGGAGAGGAGAGGAGAGGAGAGAGAGGGGGGGAGAGAGAAGATTGATAGATGAATGGGTAGACAGATTTAGTTATAGATAAATGGATAGATGGAACAGCTAGGTGGTGCATTAAACTGAGCATTGAACTTGGATTCACAAAGACTCATCTTCATGAGTTGAAACCTGGCCTCAGATAGTGTAGTGTTTGGTCTGATTGGATTCTTAGATACAAAAATGGATGGCGTCCTACTTGTGGGTGTGGCAGTTAAGTCTCTCTCTCTCTCTCTCTCTCTCTCTCTCTCTCTCTCTCTCTCTGTCTCTCTCTGTCTCTCTCCTCCCCTCTCCAATCTCTCTCTCTCCCTCTCCTCTCTCTCTTTCTCTCTCCCTCTCCTCCCCTCTCCAATCTCTCTCTCCCCCTCTCCTCTCTCTCTCCCTCTCTCTCTCTCTCTCTCTCCTCTCTCATTCTTTCTTTCAGTTTATCTCTCTCTCTTTTCTCTCCTCTCCTCTTCCCTTTTCTTCTCTCTCTCTATTACTCTCTGCCTCCTCTCTCTTCTTTCTCTCTTTCTTTCTGTTTTTGTCTGTGTCCCTTCCCCTCCCCTCCTCTCCTCTCCTATCTCATTCTCTGTCTCTCTCTCTTTCTGTCCATCTGTCTTTCTCTCATTCTTTCTGTCTATCTTTCTCCTCTCTCTTTCTATTTCTGTCTCTGTCTCTTTGTCTATTTTCCCCTGACTCTGTGTCTCTGCTTTTCTATCTCTGTCTTTCTCTTTGTCTCTCTTTCCCATTCTCTCCCCCTTCCTTCTCCCTTCTCTCTTCTTGCCTATGCGTTGCTTGCTAGCGCTTAGAGAGGACTCTCCCTGTCATTTAACTCTAGGAATCAGTGCTGCGGGAACACACTCTAAGGAGATCAAAGAAAAGAAAAAAGGTCCCACATGCACCAGAATTCACAGAAGCACTTTTTGTGGTAGCAAAGAAGTGGAAACATCAGTTGAGGGTCGGCTGAGCCAGCTACGGTTACAAGCATCTAATGGAACATGAGGAATTTAGAGAAACAAGAGTCCTTGGATGCAGCGATGCCCAGAAGAGCCTCTGGGACTGCTCCTCACCCATCACAGCCCATCTCAGACTCAGTAACTTGGCCCCGGGTGTCCACCATGCCTGGACTGCACTCGCTCTTCGCCTCCCTCTCCGAGAATCCCCATCTCCCTTCAAGAGGAAGCTCAGGAGGCAGGGGGCCTTTCCTGTCTCTCCCCACTGCTCAGCCTCTGCCTCCCAAACTGTGCTCAGTTGTGTCTATTCTCTCTATATTTATTCTGCATAGACTCATAGGTGAAACACTTGCTATCTTCTCCATTCATTCTTTGGCTTGGTATTCCCAAACACTGGCTCAGTGCCCGGAAAATAGTAGGTGCTTAATAAATGCTTGATGATTGATTACTTGTTTGAAAGTGAAGTAAGTAATATTGGGGGAATAATATAAACAAAGTCGACTACAAAATTTTTTTAAAACACCAAAAGAAGCTAAATAATCTCTAATGAAAAGAACCATTCTCGGCTTGGAGGAGAGTTCAGGAAATGTGCCTCCCTTCCTTTGTTGGGGGCAGGTGCATGGGACTGGAAGTCGGATGTCTAATTTGGTTTTATTCAATCGTTTGGGTTTTTCCTTGTTACATAGGAAAGCTTAAAGGAGCGATTGAGCTGAAAATCGCTGGCTTGTAAAGACGAAAGTCACCAATAAAACAAGCAAATAACATGAGGGGTGAACATGATGGCTGTGTCCTGATCTCCTAGGAGAGACCCCCAAGGCTTGGTTCTGGTAAAGCAAATGGCTAACGCTTCATGGGCAGAGGCAGAGCGAGCTGCCCCATATTTAGAATAAGGATTGTTTCCTGGAATCTGACCTAGTTGGAAGTTGCCTACGTAGCCCTAATGAGATAATCTGTGAAAAGCACTTAGCAAACTTAGTATAAAACTCTTCCTCATCCTCATCTCTATTACCATTATGAATGGCATTTCTTTGTCACCAGTCTCTGGGGACTTCATTGTGTGGGAAGGAGGATGATCTGGATTCAAATCCTGCCTCTGATACTGACCAGTTGCGCGACCCTGGTCAAGTCACTTAACCTCAGTTTCCTCATCTGTGAAGTAAGGACTATAGAATTACACATACACACACACACACCCCTCCCTGTCACAGGCTTAGGGTTGGACATGTGATTTCATTGGTATAAGAAGCTCCCTCTAACTCTTGAGAGGCAGCTAGGTAGTGACAGAGATTGAGCACCATGGGTCTGAAGTTAAGAAGTTTTGTTGTTGTTGGTTAATTGGTTCAGTAGGTTTTTTTTGGCAAAAATCCTGGAGTGGTTTGCCGTTTTCTCCAGTTTATTTTCCAGATAAGGAAACTGAGGCAAATAGGGTTAAGTGACTTGCCCAGGGTCACACAGCTAGGAAGTATCCAAGACCTGAGTTGAAATCTAGCCTCAGACACTTAACTAGCTTTGTGACCATGTGGGCAAGTCACTTCACCTCTGCCTCAGTTTCTCCCAACTGTAAAATGAAGATTAATTAACAGCACCTACCTCCCAGGGTTGTAGTAAAGATCATATGAGATATCTGTAAAGTACTTAACACATACATGTAGTAGGAGTGTACATAAATCCTTATTCCCCCTCTTCCTTTCCCCCATCAGCATTTTTCTGTAACTTATAACCTTGAGAGCTGAGAAGTGAAATGATTTGCCCAGGCTCACACAGTCAACATGCACTGGAAGCAGGTGGACCAAGGTCAGCTTTCTACACACTCTACTACACCATGCTGCCTATCCCCAGGTTCGTGAGAGGCTTCATTAAGAGCCCTATCAATGCCTGGGATGAGCATCACTGCTATGCAGGCATCTAGCCTGTCTGAAATTATTAGGGGCTTGGGTCCCCCCGCCCCAGTCCCACTAGCCAGGGATGCAGACTGGCTGAGGTCTTAGGGCCCCAGGGCCTCAGGATTCAAGAGCAATTGATGTCTGACCTTAAAATGGGTCATTTCATCTTCCAGTGGCCCCAAAACCCGCACCCATTGACATCTGTCTTCCCTGTGGAAGGATGCCATCTCTAGCTGTCATTTCCCAGAAAGACCTGAAAACAGTCTCCCTGGATGTTAACCAGGCACTTGGCAGTGCCCACTACCCAAGCCCTTGTCCTTCGGTTGAATGCATTATCAAAGCACCATTTGAAACTGTTTTTTTTTATACAAGTAATTTGGGGGGAGAATAAAATATTAAATAATTTTTCAAAAACAGAGTTTTTACCATAACCACCCCCCTGCAAGAATCTTAGAAATACGCCCTCTTCCTGTATTCCTTTAGGACTCAGGACTTTCATTTTGGGGTGGGGGCAGAAAGGTTGGTTCAAAGCCACAGAATTAAACAGAGATCTTCTCCCCCACCAGAAAACTTGCTGTGAGTCAGAGGAAATTGCTTTACAGGAAGGGAATGATCGGGCTACGTGCCCCATTCTCTGATTTCAAAAGAGGGGGGAAAAGTCCTTTTACCAACTTCAGAGTGTACTTTCCATCCAATTCTCTCCCCCATCTGGAGCAACAGAGACCGTGGGCGGGGCCTTGCCAGGCTGCCAAGGTGGGGGTGGGGGGATGGTTAATCTCATTAATTACACTGATGAGCAGATGTCATCATTAATTAGGTGGTTATTCTTTGCGGCCGCTTCCTGCCTTTTTATCCAAGAATCTCAAAGCTTTACATCCTGTTATCCAATTAATCCCAGGAACCCCCCAGTCTCCCTCCCCTAAAGTCCCCACCCACCAGGGGACCGGAGAGGTGGGCATTATTTACCTGGTTTTCTCCAGTAATTCACCAGGACAGAGACAGTTTCTGCCAATGGCCTCCGTCAGCTGACTCTCCCACCCCTGTTGCCTGGAGAGTCCCAGCTGAGCAGCTGGCAATGAGAATTATCGGTTTGAAACAGAAACCAGTCATGGAGTTGATGAAGATTTTTAATTTTAATCACGTACATTTGCTTGAGCCCAATTTTAAATCACTTTAATGGCAGATTAAAAATATATAAGCTGGTCTTAAAGGACATTCTTATTACCTTTATAAATATCTCTGATCAAAAGTTTGGTTTAATTGCACAGGGAGAGAGATGTAGAGGCTAGGGTGGCCCCATGAAGGCCGGCTTGAAAGGGACTGAGCTGGAGAAGGAGGCTCAGAGGCAGCTGGAGCTCAGAAAATAACACTGGCTTTGGGTCAGGAAGATGGGATCATGCAACTAGCATCAGATCTGGGTTCTGATCCTTCCTGTAGCTTACTGCCTGGGCTAGTTTGGGTAAATTGCTTAATCTCTGTGAGCCTCAGTTTACCCATCTGGAAAATAAAAGAATTGGACTAGTGGCCACCCAGTCCTGAGACTCTGTGACTCTGGAAAGGGAGAAAATAAAAGATGTTGTGTGGTTGGACAAAGAGGCCTTGGGGTTCATAGAACCAAAGATTGTCAGAATTGGGAAGGCTTTTAGAACAGTGTTGGGAGGGCACCTAGAACAGAGAAGGTCAGAGCTGGAAGGGGTCTTAGAATATAGGATGTCTGAGCTTAGAAGGCAAGTAGAAAGTCAGATCTGGGAGGGATCTTAAAACAGAGAGCTGGGTGGACGCTTAGAATGTAGAATGTCAGAGCTAGGAGGGGCCTTAGAACGGAAGATTTTATAACTGGGGATTGGGAGAAACCTAAAACCTAGAACATGCCAAGGCTGGAGGTAGGATTTTAACCCAGGTTATCCAACTCTAAGACATTACACTCTCTTCTGTACTACACAGATTCAGTGTTTGAACCTAGATCAACCAACCAATTCACAAGCATTTAGTAGGTCCCTTCCAGGCACCTTGCTGTGCCCTGGGAATACAGTGACATAATCTTGATTCCCAGTGTAATGTTAGTTCCACTCTAACAACCTACCTCTCTCTCTCCCCCTCAGCCTGTCTATGCTGGCTGGTGGGCAGTCAGGCTGAGGAGAAATAAGAGAGGGGGACCAGAGTCCTAATTACAAATATTTACACCCAGTCCCACAAGCCATGTCTGGGGGATGCACACCCTCCCTTGGGAGTTGGAGACAAAGGGACAGGGCAGGCAAGAAATTCACCCCAGTCTCCCACCTGGTGACTTCCTATGTTTTACTATAGTTACTAAGTTTACTTGTTTCAGATAGACAGACAGACAGACAGACAGATAGATAGATAGATAGATAGATAGATAGATAGATAGATAGATGGGTGGGTGGGTGGATGGATGGGTGGATGGATGGATAGATAGATGGATAGATGGGCATATAGAAGGTAAGATGGATAGATGGATGGATGGATAGATAGATGTGGATAGCTAAATCATAGAGATAGATACTAGATGAATATAGCTAGCTAGCTAGATATAGATGGATGGATAAATGGATGCATCCAGTTCTGAGATTCTGTGACTCTGAGAGTTAGAGGATAGATGGATAAAGACAAACAGACGGACAAAGACAGAAAAATTAACAGATACAATGGCAGATGGACAGTCAGACAGACAAAATATTTATTAAGCATTTAGCCGGCAGCTAGCTGGTAC
This sequence comes from Pseudochirops corinnae, assembly GCA_028646515.1. Lineage (NCBI taxonomy): Eukaryota > Metazoa > Chordata > Mammalia > Diprotodontia > Pseudocheiridae > Pseudochirops > Pseudochirops corinnae. The sequence continues at coordinate 325,310,178 of CM053587.1, read as the reverse complement.
AGTGGATAGAGCACTAGGCTTAAAATCAGGAAGACCTGAGTTCAAATTTGGTCTCAGACACTTACTAGTTGTGTGGCCTTGGGCAAGTCACTTAACCCTGTTTACCTCAGTTTCCTCATTTGTAAAATGAATGAGCTGGAGAAGGAAATGGCGAGCCACTTCTGTATCTCTGCCAAAAAAAAAAACAAAACTCACCCAAATGGGGTCACAGAGAGTCAGACTCCACTGAACTACAACAAATGTGCCCTGGGCTGTGCTAAGGACTGGGACAACAATACTGTATGAGTGAACAAGACAGTCCCTACCCTCAGGGAGCTTACACTCCAATGGGTGGAGACCACACACAGAGAACATTAAAAGACTAAATCTGGCGACCAGGGAAGAGCCTCAACCGGCCTTCTCTTGTTACTGGGGGGTGGGAGGACCACAGCTGAACAGCATTAATTATAGTGTCCGACACTGATGTAGCCCTTTCAGGATCACTAACTGCTTTAAATGTTATCCCATGTGATCCTCACCACTAGCCTGGGGGTAGAGGCTGAGAGCTGGAATGCACCATTCAGAGGACTTTTAGCTCCATCCTCTTACGAGGGGCTGGAGGCCCAGAAAGATGAACTGATTTGTCCAAGGTCACAAAGCATCAGAAGGATCCTGAGCCAGTGCTCCCCTATCCATCAGGGACCTGTGTCCCAGAATGCTCATTTCTGGGTCCAGGACAAGGCAGCATTCCAAGGTTTACAGTTGTCTGCAACTTGAAGGAAGCTATGAGCCGATAATTCTCATCACCTCCCAAAGCAAACCCAGAAGCCTTCTCTGCAGGTTCCTAGGTTAAAACCACACATCATGGCCTCCACCCAAGAACACTTTCTCCACCCCCTCTCTTCCCACAATCAGGTATGGAAACAAAACCCATTGACTCCTCTTGCCTCTAAATCACTGTTGTCCTTGCCAGCCTAGACACCAACCTGGGAACAAGGAGGAAAGAGGCCCCAGTGGCGGAGGCGGGAGAGGGGCTGAGAGCTGCTATGAGGAACATGGGGTCCTCTTACTCTCTCTTTCTCTAGAACAGTGGTTCTCAACCTTCCTAATGCCACAACCCTTTAATACAGTTCCTCATGTTGTGGTGACCCCCAAACATAAAATTATTTTTGTTGCTATTTCGTAACTGTAATTTTGTTAGTTATGAATTGTACTGTAAATATCTGATATGCAGGATGTATTTTCATTGTTACAAATTGAACATAACCCACAGATTGAGAACTTCTGCTCTAGAAGGATGGACTCAATCAAGAAGCATCTATTAAACTTTTTTTTATGTGACAGGTGCCGTGGATAGAGCACCAGGCCAGGAGTCAGGAAGACTTATCTTTCTGAATTCAAATCCAGCCTCAGACACTTACTAGCTGTGTGACCTTGGGCAAGTCATTTGACTGAAAAACAGCTGACCAACAACATTCTGTGACAGACAGTGCTAAGTGATGGAGTTATAACGACAAAATAAAAAGTCACTGCTGTCACGGAATCTGTTGTTTTGTTGATTTTCAGTTGTGTCCAATCCTCTGTGAGCCCATTTGGGGTTTTCTTGGCAAGAATACTGGAGTAGTTTCCCACTTCCTTCTCCAGATCATTTTCCAGATGAGGAAACTGAAGCAAACAAGGTTAAGTGACATGCCTTGGGTCACACAGCTTGTAAGTATCTGAGGCTAGATTTGAACTCAGATCTTCTTGACTCTAGACCCTGAGCTCTATCCACTGGGCCATCTGGTTGTCCTAAAGCAATTAATGATACAACACAAAGAGCTTCCCAGTAACTACAATGGAATGAATGCCATCTTGTGCATTAGTGAGTGCAGTAGTGAGCTTCCTGTCATTAGAAGTATTTAAGCAGACTAAGCAGCACGGTGGATAGGATGCTGAACTTAGAGTCAGGAAGACCTCAATTTGAATCCTGACTCCTACACTAGCTGTGTGTGGAGGCAACGTCACTAGCATACCCAGGATGGCTGCTAGCACAGGTTCTTAGATCTGCTTTACTATGAAAGATAGCTGTTTTAAGGGCTCAACGATCTTTTTAAATTACATTCATTAGTTCGGGGAAAAGTCAACACCTTGAGCTTCAGAGAAGATACAAGCAGAGAAAACACAAGCAGAGAAATAAAGACCAACAGACAAGGCTCTGACTGCCTGAGTCAGCTATACATTTTACATACATCCCTGGATGGAGAGAGCCTTTATATCTGAGCAGGTGGGGAGCTCTGAACATCCAACCACTCTGAATCTCCACCAGGGAATCACAAGATCCTTCTTATAAAAGAGCCCCCAAAGCAAAACACTAAATCAGAGTATATATACACTTCTCAGAGCCAAAAGGCATCACAATCCTCCTGACTCAGTGCCTAACTAGAAATTAGCAAAAGGTGTGAAAGCCTTCCTACAAGCAAGCCTCCCCTTAGCAAACTTCCCTTAATGGGCAGGAAAGATCTTATATCCCATTAACATTACACTGTGTGACCCTGAGTAAGTCACTTAACTTCTCTGTGCCTCAGTTTCCTCGACTTAAAATGGGGATAATAATAACCCCTACCTCCTATGGTTATTCTAAGGATCAAATAAAATAATATTTGTGAAATGCTTAGCAAAGCTCAAAGTGCCCCAAGAATGGTACCTAACGTTATCATCAGGGATGGAAGCAGGTTGCAAAGATAAGAACAATGAGCCATAATGTTATATGGAGTATTTGTCCCCATTTTGCCAAAGAAATGAGTTTGGAAGAGGTAAAATTATTTACCCAGGGCCGAGAATGTTGGGTTTTGGAGCAGGCTGACACACTGGATTTGAACCCGGATCTTCCTGACTCCAGGGCTAGTGCTCCATCCAAGGCACCAATGGGGGCGGGGTGGGGCTGGAGTGTGGATGGAGAGAAGGGGACAGAAGTAAGAGAGATTTGTGGAAGTAGAAACAAACAATAATAATAAAAAACATGACAAATACCGGTTTTTATGTTTATTGCTAGGTCGTAGGAGCTTTCAAGTTTTCTTTTAGAAACAGAGTTTAGTATTAGCTTGAAAGAGAATGATGCCAAATAGATTTTAAAAGTCACCCAAATCACTTTGAAATGTGAAAAATGCGTCTTGCCTTGTCCTAGATGGCAGCTCGGGAGATCAGAGGCAGCAGGAGACTTTACCTCCTCAGGGATCCAAAGATACCAACATCCAGTTTCCTCCTGCCTGTCCAGGCCTCGTTCTCCTCTCTCTAGCAAAGACAAAAGAGGCCAAGTTGGGAAGCTAAAAGCTTTGTTTTATGAGGGTTGATGCACGCTGCTTTCTACTCAACAACCTGATAGCGGGTAAAGATGCAGCTCAAATGCTTGGCGCAGGGGCTGCTTTCATCTTTCACCAATACGTGTCTCATTTTATGAAAAGGAGACAGGGTGCAACGGAAGGCATGGCAGGAGATCGGAGTCCTAGGTGCACCTTGGCTATGAATTCACTATGTGTGACCTTGGACAAGTCACTTCCCCTTTGAGATTCCTGTTTCCTCCTCTTTGAAATGTGCCTTCCCAATTCAGTCAGCCCCAGTGCTGGCTCCCTATTGCCTCTGAGATCACATATAATCTCCTTGGTTTAGCTTTTAAATCTCTTCACAACCTAGCCCCAAGGAGCTTCATTGGATATTAGTATCAATTAGCTCTCCATAAGGCGACCAGACTGGCTTTCTCTCTGTAGCTCACTCATAGCCCTCCATCCCTGGTCATCTTGCTTTTGCCCTGACCATCCCCTATGCCTGGAATGCACACCCTCCTTACCTCTGCCTCAGGAAGTCCCTCTCTTCCTTTAAGATACCACTCAAGCTCCATCTTCTGCATAAAGCCTCTCCTGATACTCCCAACTATGCCCCCTTAACTGCTTCATATATATGTATTTATTCACTTCATATTTATTATCTATATATTTCTATGTGGCCCTGTTGTCTCTCCTCCATCTGAATGTATGCTCTGTGAGGGTAAAAACTGTTTCATACTTATACTTGTATCCCCAGTGCCTAGCACACAGGAGTAATAAATACTTATTGGTTGATTGGTTGAAATAAGAATATTCCACTACATGTAAAGTCCATCCTGGCTCTGATATTTTATGTTCTGTGGTCCTTCCCAGCTCTGATGTTCTGTATTCTAATATTCTTTCAAGTTCTGACATTCTGGGTACCTGGTGACACCCCATATAAGGTTATCCCAAATTCAAGGTATTGGGGGGTTCTTATTCACTCAAAATCATGTCTTTTGAGCCCCACCTATTCATTTATTCTTACTATCTGGTGAGAGTATACACTTAATTCAAAACAAAAGGCATTTAAATAAATTGCATGGTAAGAGGGATAGAGATAAATAAATTTCCCACATGAACCTGGATAGCACAATCTCCATCAAATACGTGGTACAATTTAACCAACTACTGGATAAAGTGGTAAGTGACACCAGGACCAGGGCTGGGCAGAAGAGTTAGCAGAGGTGTGGAATACATATGAAGAGGTGTACATGTGGAGGCAGAACACATGCGATCTGTAGCATACACTCAAAGAACGTGTGGCCAGTACTACGTGTGGGAGGTGGTGACTCATTCCTCCAGAGCTGCAAGGCTGCCTTTGTTTTCTGGTAATACGATTGCATTACTCCTGCTAGGTCTGTTTCCCACTGGTTTTATATGGTGTGCAGTCTCTGCTTTATATCTAGTCTCTATCAGATACATAGTCCCTGCCAAACCTCCCCCTTCCTCCACCCCTTCTTTTGTATGACTATTTGGCACTGCCTCATTGTACCCTCAGTGGTTATTGCCATGTGTAACTCCACTGGACACCCACTTGTGGAATTCTTCCTTACATCTAGCTTCTGGCTTCAGCTAGAGTTTTTAGTAGGGATACTCTTTCCTTCTCATAAAAGGATGAGTGGGCTCTGCCATGCTCTTTTAATTTAAAGTCATAAGACTTTTCTTGTTAAATTTCTTTTTAGAAAGCAGAAGCCCTCAACACACCCAGTCATCAAAGTAGAGGAAGGAAAACCTTTCCCAGATTCCCCCTCACTTTCTGCCACAAAAACTGATAGGTCTATTTCAAAGTCTTGTACAGAAGGAGATTTCCTCCCCAGAGAGTCTTTGGTTCAGATACCAAACTGTTTGGAACATAGAGCAGACCCACTCACAGCTAACTAGTGTCCTCAAGCTTAATGTATTTATGGAACTCTATTCCTCTTGGTGGAAGCCTGAACCTCTGTTAGACACTTACCTCTCTCTAACTCAGGACACTCTCAGCTCATCTTCCCCCTTTGGACTCCTCCACCAGCCCACCTTGCCCAACTAGGGATACCTTCATTCATTCCCTTGGGCTGTTCTCCTAACTGGGGAGTCCCTGGCCAGGCCTGCCGTTTTGTGAAGGGTGTCAGCTGTGCTCACTTTACTCCCAGTTCAATTCACACTCCTAACTGGTCCATCTCCTTACTAGCAGCCTTGCTCCTGAATGGGTGCCCACCTTCTCTCACCTCCCCTTAGGTTATGTCTTCTCCTATTAGACTAGGGGATGTTTTGTTTCACTGCTTTTGTAACCCCCATGCTTAGCACAATTCGTGGCACACAGTAAGTGTTTAATAAATGCTCTATCAGTCAATCTATCTGTCAGTCCATCCATTCATCTATCTTTCCATCTGTCTGTCTATCATTTGTCTGTCTATCTATCTACCTACCTCTCTATCTATCTATCCGAGGCCATCTCTAGTTGTCCTGATCCATATCTGGCCACTGGAACCAGATGACTCCAGAGGAGAAAGTGAGGCTGGTGACCTTGCACAGTCCTGCCTCACTTATACCCAATTCACTTGCAAGTCATGGCATCACCCTCTCGATGTCATGGACCTCTTTGGGAATGAAGGACAAACAACAACAACAACAACAACATTATCTATCATCCATCCATCCAACCATCCATCTCTATCTATCTATCTATCTATCTATCTATCTATCTATCTATCCATCCATCCATCCATCCATCCATCTCTATCTATCTATCCATCCATCCATCCATCTCTATCTATCCATCCATCCATCCATCATCCATCTCTATCTATCCATCCATCCATCCATCCATCTCTATCTATCTATCCATCCATCCATCCATCCATCTCTATCTATCTATTTATCTATCTATCCATTCATCCATCCATCCATCTCTATCTATCTGTCTATGCATCCATCCCTGTCTATTTATCTATCCATCCATCCATCCATCCATCCATCTCTATTTACCTATCCATCCATTCATCCATCCATCCGTCTCTATCTATCTATCCATCCATCCATCCATCATCCATCTCTATCTATCTATCCATCCATCCATCCATCCATCCATCTCTATCTATCTATCCATCCATCCATCCATCCATCTCTGTCTATCTATTTATCTATCCATCCATTCATCCATCCATCCATCACTATCTTTCTATCCATCCATACATCCATCATCCATCTCTATCTATCTATCCATCCATCCATCTCTATCTATCTATCTATCTATCTATCCATCCATCCATCTCTGTCTATTTATCTATCCATCCATTCATCCATCCATCCATCTCTATCTATCTATCCATCTCTATCTATCTATCTATCTATCTATCTATCTATCTATCTATCATCTATCCATCTAGTTTGTGTGGCTCCATGTTTAATTCCCAATTAAGGATTCTGTGCTTTCCAACTCATTTCCAAGGAGTTCTGCCGTGGAAACCCCACAAAGCTTCATGAGCCTAACTTTTGATTACCTAGTGTCCCTTTGGGTGCTCAACCCCCTTCACCTCTGCTATGCAAATAACTTTAAGTCAACTTGGAAGTGAAGCCCAGAGGCCAAAGTTCTTGCCCCCCTGCTATCCAACCACTTTCCTGGCTTTTCATATATATGTGTCTCCTCAAAGATTCTTCAGGCCTTGAACATCCTTTAGTGACATTCTAACGACAGCACCCCCCAACAATTTCATATCCTAAGATCTCTTCCCACACTTACATTCTATATTCCATGAGTCTTTCCAGTTTAGCATGGAAGTTCCTTGAAGGCAGCTGGGGATGCTATGAAGAAACCTCTGGGTCTGGAGTCAAGCTGACCCTGAGTTCAAATCCTGACTCAGATGTTTACTAGTTATGTGACTGTGCAAATCCATATGAAGAAGGGGGATCATAAAAAGCTCCTGTATCCCTGGGCTGTTGTGAGGCTCACAGGAGACGACTTTTATTATTATTTTGTTTGGTCCTTGTATTCCCTAGCATGGCTCTTGACACATAGTAGGTGCTCAGCAAATGCTTGTTGGGTTTTAAATTATTGAATTAGATTAGATTCTGTGTTCTAAGGTTCCTCCTAGCTGTGATGTTTTATATTCTAGAGTAGCTGTCAGATCTAACAGCCTCTGTTCTAAGCTCCTTCCCAGCCCTAACATCCCCTGCTCTAAGGGCCCTCCCAACCCTGACATCCCCTGTTCTAAGGGCCCTCCCAGTGCTGACATTCCCTGTTCTAAGGGCCTCCCAGCCCTGACTTTCCCTGTTCTAGGGCCTCTCCCAGCTCTGATTCTCTATGTACTGAAGGTCCTTTTGTCTCTGACATTCTATAACATTAGAATTCTATGGAAAATAGATTAAAAACCAAGCCCTTTCAGCTTGGGTCTGAATGAAATTCTGGGGAGACCCTGGCTTCTTGTCTCTGACCTCCTCTTGATGCCTGGTCTCCCTCTTCTCTGCACCCTCCCCCACTCTTTGTACAAGTCTCAGGATACTAATCCACTCTGCCTTCTTTTCTGGCTCTATGGGCTGGCATCAGATCTCCTCGACTTGGCTCCTGGGGTAGAAAACGGAATGCTGGGGACGGGGTTGGGAGAGAACTGGGTTCAAATCCTGCCCCAGACGCTCCCCAGCTAGGTGACTGCCCTCAAAGCACTGAATATATCTAAGCCACAGTTTCTCCATAGAAGCAGTATAACCCACCTCAGAGGGCTGGTGTGAGCAAAGCCTCTGTCAGCCTCGAACACTCAGACATCGTCTGTGATGGCTGCATTTGTCTTTGCCTCTCCCCCGGGACCAAGCTGTGGGCAGAGGGTCAGCAAATGGCTCAATATAATGATTGGAACTGAACTAACAGACAGGACAAAGTAGTAAGGGACACCAGGGCCAGGGCTGGGCAGTATTGGGAGGTGATCAAATAAGTCACAGGCATTCATTAGCCACTTACTGCATGTAGCTGCTTTCCTAGGCTCTAGGAATACAAGATTGAAAACTAAACACTTCCCAGAGGCATTACAGTAAAGGCTGGGTGGCTGCTCTTGGGAAGGTTACAGAGAGGATGGTGGTTCATACATGAGCCAGATTATGGGACCTTGGAAGTCCTAACCCCCATTTTACAGATGAGCAGAGATGTCAAAGACTGTTCAAAGTCACACAGAGAAGTAGTGGGGGTGGGGGTTGGAACCCAAGTCATCTGGCTCCAAATCCAGCCCCAAATACCATGCTGACTAAAAGGCCTCCATGGCCCTCCCCACCACAAGATTCTATAATTCTAGGATTCTGTCTATATGGGGATAACCCTAACCAGACCAAGCTGCCAGCTCTCCTTGTGCCCTATCCACTGGTGTGCCTCTCTGTACCATCTCGACAGAGTCCTGAGGAATCCTAACAGCCACCATCTAGCCTCCAGAAGACAGGCTTCTTTCTCTTGACTGCTTAGGAAAGCTGAGAAGACCCAGAGCAAATCAGATGATGGCTCTGTCTTCCAAGGCCTGGTTCACTATTTGGAAGTGGTCCTGCCCATCGACCTAAACTCGCCTGTCCATCTGTCTGTCCTCTGTTACTGCCGGCTCTGCCCCTGTGGAATGCCCAGAATATCCTTCCTCTCCCACTCAGCAGTTCAGATCCTTGACAAAAGGTGAAAGTGGGTAAAAATTCCGCCCCCCCCTTGCAAATCAGATGCCAAAATGACTCTTCCCTGCCCCAAACCTGTACCTGCAGTGAGAAGGTCCCTTGGGAGTAAGGTCAAAGAAATTACCAAGGTTTGTGTGCTAACTCTACACACATCTTCACTTAGAATGGGTCAGTGAATGAGGGGCTATTAGTGAGATTAAACTTTTTCATCTGCATATCAGCTGTCCACTGACCCCACTCAAAACACGGTGATAGGTGGCCTGTGAGAACACCACGGCTGGAGTGAACACCACTTTGGAGGGTTGGCAGAGACCCCAGCAGCCATCTGGGCCACCCCATACAGACAGGTGGTTGCTGCTAGCCACTATCTCTGCCTGAAGATCTGTAAGGAGTGGGGACCCCCACCATCTCCAGAAGTAAGCCCTTCCATTTTGGTGATTGTTAGGAAGTTTTTTTTCATATGGCATAGAGTCTATATTGAATTTTTTGTGATTTCTGACCAATGTTGGCTCCAGGAGTCAAACGGAACTAGCCATTGTCCTCTTCACAACAAGGAAGAATAGTAGATAAAAAATTGGGTTCAGGAAGACTTGAGTTCAAATCTTCCCTTGGATGAGCCTCCTTATGGGAGGACATGGATAAGAAGGGCCAGTCATGGATGGAACATCATTTGTTTCATTGGAGGAAACTTTGGCATTAGTGACATCACTAGTTGTGACGTCATTAGCAACATGATAGTTCTGGTTTGCTTTGGTCCAGCAATGGAAATGAGCAATTGTTCTAATCACCTGTGGCCCTGAGAGGTTAAGCCTCTTGTCTGGGGTCACAGAGCCAGCACCGATCAGAGGCCAGACTTGAACGGTCTTCCTGGCTACAAACTCTCCACCCACTGTCCCCTGGCTGCTTCCCACCTTAGTAGTCTCTCAGCTGGAGAATTAGAGTTTCTGAAACACTCTACCTGCCTGATCTTATTTGAGCCTAATGACAGCACCATGATATATGAGCTCTGAACCATTTTTGTCCAGGTCCAGGATTTCATCACTGTCAGGAACTCCCGGTGTGTGAACTATTTACACCCATGCCAACTGATCACCCCAACTGAGGTCACCTCTCAGTCATCTAAGCCATGGTTACACCAATAGAGAATTAGGTGCTTCTGGGATTGTTAATTTTTGCAGATGAGGAAATTGAAACTCTGAGAAGCCACTTTCACATCTATGGTTAGCATCAGACGCAGGATTTGAACACAAGTCCTCCTGACTCCAGGTCCAGGACTCTTCACTGGGCTATTCAACAGTTCTCTATGGAGCAGCGATGCTTCAGAAGGCTATGATTTCCCTGACACTTTCTTCCAGTTTATGTGTGTTATGGTGGAAGGAGGAACATGGTTAAAGAACTGTGTGAAGTTATCCAGAGCATAGGCTGGGGAGTAGTGTTAGATGGGCCTGGAAAGGTAGGTCAGAGTTCAAGTGTGATTCATTGGATCATAGATTCAATGATGAAAGAAACCTTCAAGGTCAGATGATGATAGAGAGAAGGGGTCTTAGAGGTCATATAATCCCCCCCATTTTACAGCTGGGGAAACTGAGGCCTGCCTCGAGAGGTTAAATAATTTATTATAGGATCTGAGATTTAGTGCCAGAAGGGACCTCAGAAACCATTTAGTCCAGTTTTTATTCCATTTTACAGATGGGGAAACTGAGAGAAATCAAGTGACTTAGTATTTAGGAGCATAGAGTTAAAGCCAGAGACTCAGAGACTGTCTGATCTATGCCTTTATTTTATAGACAAGGGCCCAGGAGAGTAAGTGACTCCCTTGGGGGCCACAGAAGGAGCCAGAGGTGGGATGTGAGCTCCCTCCTTGGGCTCCAGACCAAACACTCTAGGGTACACCACTTCCCACTGTATCATGCCAATGGCTTTCCATCGTGTTGGGTCAAAAAATCCACCCCCACTCCCACCTGTGGTCAGCCTGCAGCGGTGAGTCCCACAGACCTTGGCTGGGCCAGGTCTCAGCTGAAAGACACAGTCTCCAGGTCCATATGGCAAAGGAGGGGTGAAGTTATTTGCATAACCTGCCCTGTGAACTTGTTAGGGAAGCGCTTTGTTATCTTTGGAGGGCCATAGAAATGTGAGTTACGATGATCGGCTATGAGAGGGATGTATGCCAAGCATTACTTCAGAAAGGTTCATCCTGTTTCCTAGCAGCAGATCCCCCTTCCCTGTGGGATAAAGTCCAAACTCCTCAGCTTGGCAATCTATGTCTCCCATGACCTGTTTCTAACCCACCTGTTCCACCTTGATTCCCACTGTGGCCTTATGGGAAATGAACACTCTGGTCCAATGGGCCTGGCTCTCCTTTCTATACATATCGTGTGCATTCCTGGTCCCCAGCCTTCGCACTGTGCTCCTTCCCTGGAATCCTCTCCTTGTTCCTCACTTATGCAAACCTGACTCTTCCTTCAAAGCTTAGCTCAAATGTCCCTTTTACCATGAAGCCTTTCCAGACCCATCCAACCCTTGGCAATGAATTATTCATTGCTTTCAATTCCAGGAAGTTTACTCTTACATACCATTCATCTGACACAGGACACTGTGAGAGCAAGCACTTTAAAGTTTGCAATGAGTTTTATAAATACTGTCTCATTTGATTCCCACAACAACCTTGGGAGGGAGCTGCAATTATTACTCCCACTTTACATATGGGGAAACCGAGGCAGACAGTGTGTAAGGGACTTGCTCAGCTGGTAATTGTCTGAGGCTGGCTTTGAATTCAGGTCTTCCTGACTTGCGGACAAGACTGGGAGAGAGTATGGGGGGGATGGGTATGTAGTCACCTGTGTGATTATGAAATGAGGGAAGTCACAGAGAATCATGAAGTTAGGGCGGGAAGGGTCCTCAAAGGTCATCTATTCCAGCTGCTTCATTTTATGGATGGGGAAACTGAGGCCCAGAGAGGGTGAATAATTTTCCCAAGGTCTTATGAGTAAGAAGGACCACGTTGGACCAGATGCCCAACAAGCTCCCATTCAATTCCAAGGCTATGATTGCATGATCTTGGATAAGTTATTCCCGCCCCCCCTTCCCCTTGGCCTCCATCCACTCATCTGTAAAATGGGAGAGCTGAATTCAGCAGCCTCTAAGATCTCTTCCAAGTCCAAGTTTACCCTCCCAGGACTACAGTAGCTGAGTTCAGAGATGCTTTTCAGCAGAAGGCTGGCCATTAGGTGGTCAAGTTTTTGTTTCTTAAGTCACAACAATGTTTTTCCCACCACTTCTTAACCCCAACACACACCATTTCCTTCTTCTTCCCCTCCAACCACCCCAGCCAGCTCCCATTCATCTACAACCTGCTGGGACCTCATCTGCTTGTCAGCCACTAGACTTGAGTCTTGATTTAATCTTTCATTAAAGTTTAACTACAGGGAAATACTGCAAAAAAATCACCTGCCTCATCACAAATCACAATGTTATTATGGGCTGAAATAAGGGATGCAGGCATAGACCGGGTGGATTTCGTTGGGATAAAGTACAAAATGAATTTAAACCACCGGTCGCTTACCCACTCCCCCAGTAATACCCTATAAAGCTTTATGCACATAGATTTATATTAACCCAAGTGCTGATTATTCTTTCTCCACTGCACACCGATCGGGAAGTTAGACCAAGTCATTACCCGTTCCCTCACCGTCACGTCGGCCTCCCATAAAATGTCTGTCTCCAAGCTCAATAGCCAATAAGAGAAATGATGAATAATTTTCGGTAGACACTTATAATTGCTCGCGCTTCCTCCCGTGAATTTAAATAGCTTTCCTGAATTACTGCTTTTGACACAATCAATAAAGTTGAGTTATTGCTGTATCAGGCAATTCAGTAAAACATGGGAAACAGTGCTCCGGGCCACCAACAGACCAACAATCACCCCATCTTACTGAATGGCTTGACAGGATGGGGGTGATGGGGAGGGGCAGGGAACTACCTCCTGGGCAACCAGACAATCAAATTCAATTCTACCCACAATTATTAAATGCCTAGTATATACAAATACATTGAACTCCTATTTCTACAGCCCTTTGGGGCTAGCAAAGTGCGTTCCTCATGACAATCCAGTGAGGCAAATAAAACAAGAACTGGAATCCCCATTTTACAGATGGGGAGACCGAGGATCTGAGAGGCTGAGTATTGTCCTCAGTAGCATATGACTCCTAAGTGTTTTAAGAGTGGCACATTAGAAATAAAGCTTGGACAGTTTGACATAGAGATATTCCTGGGTTAAAAATCATCTCTATGTAGATCATTCCTAAATGAACAGAGAGAGAAAACATTTATTAAACACTTATTATATATAAAGACCACTAGGTGGTACAGTGGCTAGAGCACCAGGCCTGAGTTCAAATCCAGATTAAGTATTGCCTAGCTGTGTGACCCTGGGCAAGTCACTTGATCCTGTTTGCCTCAGTTTCCTGATCTGTAAAGTGGGGATAACACCTAACCCCTGCCTCAGGGTTCTTGTGAGGATCAAATGAGATAATAATTGTAAAGCACTTAACATGTTTCCTGGCACATAGAAGTGCTCTAGAAAGGTAGCTCTTATTAATTATTAGATATAAATAAGAAATATTATTATGGAAAGGTTGGCCTAGATGGTCTCTGATGTCCCTTCTCCCTCTGTCTATGATCTTAAGTCAATACAGAGTAAAAGCAAAGATATTGGGAGATTGGGATGATCAGAGACTGACTAACTGCTGTCACACCAACCTCATGGGGTAGATTGCTTTTTGGACTGAATCTGTGCATCTACTGATCCCTTTAGCAATCTGTTCTACAGCTTACAGTCTAATAGAGTTACTTAGAGCCCTGAGAAGGTAAGTGACTTTGCCAGGGTCACACAGCTAGTATGTGCCCGAACCCACCCATGTCTTTCTGATCAGAAGATTAGTCCACTATCTGTTGAACCAGACAAGGTTACCATGGGAAACCCACCCAGGTCTTTCTGATCAGAAGATTAGCCCACTATCTGTTGGACCAGACAAGGTTACCATGGGAAACCCACCCAGGTCTTTCTGATCAGAAGATTAGCCCACTATCTGTTGGACCAGACAAGGTTACCATGGGAAACCCACCCAGGTCTTTCTGATCAGAAGATTAGACCACTATCTGTTGGACCAGACAAGGTTACTATGGGAAACCCGCCCAGGTCTTTCTGATCAGAAGATTAGTCCACTACCTGTTGGACCAGGCAAGGTTACCATGGGAAACATGAGATTCAATGGCTATAAAACATTTTGTCAACCCCAAAGCTCTAGGTTAGTGAATGTTTTCAGAAGGGCACGGCCTCCTCAAACTCTTCTGTGTGGAGAAGGCTGAGTACCACTGGCTGCATGCAGTGATTCTCTTCAGCCCACGCTGGGTCTCAGGTCAGTTTTCCCACCCATCCATCCACCTTCTGACCTGCTTCTCATCAGACATCGAAGATAGGTGCAGGCAGCCAAAGAAATGCCCATTCATGAGACAGTATTAAGAAAATGTCTCTGCTGGGGTGAACCAAACCGTGAAGCCAGACAGCAGTGATTTGGGGTTATCCACCATTCAAACTGACCTGTTCAACTCCATTTGCCCAGGTAAAGAAATGCTCCCATCCATGTTAATCACCATGAAAACTCTGGTTCTAGTATTTCCCCTCGTCAACCATTCAATCTGCTCTCTCAAAGCTTTCCTCAAACATCTAGTGAGAAAGCAGCCAATGCTGGATTTCAAGCCTGTAGGCTAAAGCTACAGCTCCGACACTCAAGTGTGTGATAGAGCAAAGGCTCTCTGGGCCTCAATCTCTTCTTCAGTGAAATGAGATGGTTGGTTTTGATAGCCTTGATAGCTCCCAAAACTCTTAACCTGTGATCCCACACTCCTGGTGGGCCCTTAGCCCTGTATGATCTTGGCCAAGTTCCTTCCTTTCTGCATCTCAGTCTTCTCCTTTATAACAAGGAGGTTGGACTACATGACCACTGAATCATCTCCTAATTCTAAATCCAGGAGTCAATGATTCTAGGTTTAGGTTATAACCCCCTCTAGTCCTCCCTTTCCCCATCTATAAAATGGATGCAGAAGATTAAATGGCCTCTGAGGTCCTTCTAATTCTAGGATTATGATTCTGTGGCTTGGCTTCCAATTATTCCTCTTTGTGACTTCGGGCAAGTTGCTTATATTCAGGGTGCCTTAGTTTCCTCATTTGTAAAATGAGGGATTTCCTGTCTGGTTCAAAAAGTAGGATCTTATGAACCTACCTCCTAATTCTACTCCCTCTTCGCTGAACTTGTGCTCCGACCTAGACCCTAAGTGAAAACAAGGCTTGAGAGGGAATTATGGGGTGGGGGTGGGGGAATATGAGGTAGAGGAAGGGGGCCGCTGAGAGGCCAGGTGTATGCCTGTTGTCATTCCCAGTATTCTTATCCCTCCCTCTGGACAGAGTCATCCCTATCTCTGGGAACAGGCTAGTCCATCTTAGGAAAGTCATTTACACAACTGTTTTAACCTCTGCTCTGCCCTAAGCATCTCAAACTGGCTAACTCAGACACCTATTAATCTGATTAAGTACTAACCTGCACAATTCCTCTGTTTCTGGGTACAGATGTCAAAGGGAAAAGAGCTTGTGGGAGGGAAAAGCTAAGCAGATGCTACTCACCTTGTTAGCTGCAAGTGTACTGGATGTGAGATATGAGGATCCGGATTCAAATTCTGATTTTGGCACTTACCATCTGTGTGACTTAGAGCAAGCCAATTTCCTCATCTGTAAAACGAGCGGGTTGAACTGATGAACCCTTCCAGCTCCAAGGCTATGCCTTTATGCTATAAAAAACGAGGACTATTTTGGCTAATTCATATTAGGAGTTGTTTGTCATGACCATTGGTCCAATGCCATTACAAAGAAATCCCTATATAATAAAAAGATTTCCAAGTGTGCACCAATGACTTCCTTTTATTTTCATGTAATATTCACAAACTTCTGCGTCACATGAAATCAAGGATTAGACTTTTTTTTTATCCCAAACCTTTCTAAAACAGAAATTATGCACCAAAGATAAGTACCAGAGACCCTAGGGAAGTTACAACTGTATTCATGGTCTAGGATGTCCAAAATCCAAAAGAAGGTAGAAAAAATAACCTGTGAAATGATGCTCACTGTCCCTGAGCTTACTCATCACCCCTACCTTACCTTCCACACAATGGGTAGTGAGGCTGTACTAGCAAACCCAAGAGCCCCACATAGGCTTACAATAAAACCAACCCCCATATCAGGTCCCTTCTCCCTCCTTCCAATACTGTTGAAGTCCTGGCTCCAGGCTGTGGAACAGACCTTGACAAATAGCCAGTGGCCACAGCCCTATAGCACTAGTGCTGGTGCTGGGTCAGAGAACTAAAACACAGAGGGATTGGGATAGGACACTGTGTGAAGTTGGAGTGGAATGGGGTGGAGGGAGACTCCACTAAACCTGAGGGAAAGAGAACGGCATCCAGCTGGGGCCACTTCTGACCACTTCAAAATCACTAAAGGTAGAGACCTCCTCTGGTGAACTATTATTTGTCCAATGTGGAAGGAGGCTAAGACACTTTGAGATAGGACCTCTGAGGAAACCACCATCAGAATGTAGAGTCGAAAAGTGAATAGGGAAAAATTAAGAAAGGGGGGGGGAAAGACTGAAATTACCAAAGATTTCAGGAAGAAGAAAACTCAAAGACATTGAACATAAACAGATAAATCAATGGAAAACATTAATAACAGAAGGAGATATGGCCTCCAGACCTAATATAAGAGTTCAGGTGTCTATGGATTAATACTGAAAAATGGGAAATTATTTAACACTTGATGAGACAAAGGACCCTGTGGAAGTTGAGGAGAGCATAGAACCACAATACGTTGTTCCCAAGTGGTTCAAAAGAGAAATGAGAATTATGAGAGCAGATTTATTTATCTGCACAGCAAAATTAAGGAACATAGCAAAAATTGGAACCTGGGGTGACATCTCACCAAAGAAACAAAAGAAAGAAAAATAGATTGGAAATGCAGATAAACAAAAGTGAAGGACCATCTAAAAGAAAAGAAGCAAAAAAAAAAAAACATAAAAAGAAAATACGCTTATTGTGCAAGCGACATATACTGATCTTGAAGACAGGATGCATAGAGACAACCTAAAGATCTCAGAAGAATACAAGGGGACAAAAAATCTTAACACCATAATGTCAGAAATAATAGAATGGAACTGCTATTAGTTGAAATAATTCATAGATCACTTCTAGGGAAAAAAAATTCAAAGCTGCAAACTCCAAGACACATAGTAGTTAAATTGAACAATTCTGTACAGAAATGACAAGTTCTGCAAGCAATCAGGAAAAAGACCTTCATATGCAAAGGAAAGGAAATTTGAATAATATGAGACTATGCTGTACCTACCAGAAAGCGTAGGAGGGAATGATAAAATGTGTTCCGAGAGCAATGGAACTCAGGATGCAACCCAGGGAGAGCTGCCCTGCGAAGCTGAACTTAACCATACATGAAAAAAGATGGACATTCAATAATAGTCATTTGAAACATTTTAGAAAGAAAATGATAACTAAAGAGATTATTAGCTTCTAGAATAGCTCAAACAACAGAAATGCAGCAGCCAAGGACATCACCAGCAACAGGGTGATAGCAAAATAAACTTTATTTTTCCAAATTTAAGGAGACAAGGGAGAAGGAGGAAGTCTGGTGGAAATAAGAGTGAGGAGGCGAGCAGGGGGCATTAGGGACAGAACCTGGTGACACTGTGTCTACAAATCAGTCAGTGTTTTTTGGTGGAGCTATATTATAACATGAGAAGATAAATGAAAGGAGTGGAGGGATGCAGAGGGATAAAGACGGATGTGTGATATGCTAGGGTCAAATCAAAGGTTGGCAATGAGGAGGTGAGCCCCATGGCCTCAGCAAGACAAGTGCCTACAAGGGAATAGGTGAGGACAAGCAGGGAAAGGATTGAAAAAGAAGAGAAAAACATGGAGGAAGAGGAACCAAGGGAGGGTATAGATCAATGGTGGACTGTATCATCATGGATGTGATGGGCAAGGTGCCCTATACTGGGGCACTGTCCTCTCTGACACCTGCATTGAGTGACATTTTTCTAGGAGTTGGGCACAATGGAAAAGGGAAATCCGTTTGACAAACTCTACAAGGCAGTGGCTAAAAGCACCTAAAGGAGGAGAGCCTAGGGTGGATACCATTGAAAGCTTTGATTCCAGGAGGAAATCAGAGAAAGGAAAGAGACCAGATAATTAGTCATGAATCAGAGAATGAGGGTCTGGAGTAGACAGAAAGAGAGGATGGATAATGAAGAGAGTGAGAAAAATTCCTTTTGGAAAGAGGCACAAAAAAATGAAATTTTAAAAATGAATGATCAGGACTAGTTGAAAGGGAGAAGAATGGGAAATATATTTGACTGAGAGAGGAAAATAGGAGGAAGAATTATATGACCAGATAAAAAGAGGAGAAAAAAGAAACACAAAAGGGAACCCCTGAGGGAAAGAAATAATAAATGAGGACATCAAGGTTAAAGTAAAGAGAGCCAGTGGGAACAGGGATACATTTTTTAAAAATTAAAGTAAAATAATTAAAGGAACATAGTACTGTTTACAGAAAAAGTAGGAGAAAATCACAACTTGAAAAAAGACCAATATTAGAAACAGATGGAGAAAAAATATAAACTTAATTCTCATAACTTTAAATGTGAATGGATCAAACAATCCAAGAAATGCGAGTGAAAGATTGAATAAGAAAATAAAACAGTACAATCTATTACTTAGAGGAAATGTATTTTTAAAATGAAGATATATGCAAAATAGAATTGAGGAGATCTAAAACAAGTTACATGTATCAGTGAATCCAAAAAAGTAAGAGTCTTAATCATGCTATCAGAAAAAAACCAAAAGCAAACATTCAAAAAATAAAAAGGGATAAACAAGGAAACTACATTGTGCTGAAAGGAATCATTGACAACAAATCAATATCAATAAAACCTTATTTGCTCCAAATATCTTAGCATCCAAATTCATAAAGAAAATATTATCTAAATTGGAAGAAGACATAGACAGTAATATAATGGTAATAGGAGACTTTAATATCCCTCTCTCAGTTTTGGATAAGTCTAAAAGAAAGATAAACAAAAGGGAAAATACAGAACTGAACAAATTCCAGGAGAAACTAGAGTTTCAAGATTTATGGTGCCTTCTAAATGAGATAGTAAAAGAATATACATATTTCTCAACACCATATGAAATTTTTACAAAAATTGAGCATGTAATAGGGCACAGAAAATTTTTTTTTAATGTGAAAAGACAGAACTAGTTTAGACATCCCTTACAAGGCATAATGTAACAGAAATAGTGATTGGTTGAGGGACCACAGACAAAAAATACAGACCCTAATGGAGAATTAACAATGAAATCCTAAATAATGAACAGATCAAAGATCAAATCATTGAAATAATTAATAATTACTAAAAGAAAATGACAATTTTTGAAATAACACACCAAAATTTCTGAGATGCAGCTAAAGTAGTCCTAAAGGGAAAAATCATATCCTCACAAACATCCATTAACAAATTTTTTAAAAACATAGGATTAATGAATTGAATGTGCATTTGTAAAAATTAGAAAACCAACAAATAAACCTAAAATAGGCACAAAATAAAATAAACAATAAGCAAGGTGAAATCATAGAAAAACGAGAGGAAATAAAAAGAATAATTAAGACATTATACACAGTTATAAGCTAACAAAATTGAGAATACAAAATAAGTAGAGGATTACCTTAAAAGATATAAAATAGGGGCGGCTAGGTGGCACAGTGAATAGAGCACCAGTACAGAAGTCAGGAAGACCTGAGTTCAAATTTGACCTCAGATTTTTAACACTTACTAGCTATGTGACCTTGGGGAAGTCACTTAACCCCAATTGCCCTGCCTTCCCCCCTCCAAAAGAAAAAAGATATAAAATAGCCAAATTATCAGAAGATAACATAGAGATTTTATATAATCCATTCTTAGCAAAGGAACTAGATCTAGTTACAAAGGAGATACCAAAGGAAAAAACTTCTGGTCCTAATGAATTCACAAGATAATTCTATCACACTTGAACAAAACCTAAACAATTATTACCCATATTTCATAATTTATTTTCAAAACTGAGAAAATACCCTACCAAAATTCTTTTATAAGATAAATATAGTCCTAATACCTAAATCAGGGACAGACAAAACACAGAAAGAAAACCGTAAGCCAATATCATTAATGAACATTGACTCAAAAATTTTAAACAAAGTCCCATGAAACAGACTACAAAGCAATTTATTCATGAAATCTTTCATTATAACCAAATGGGATTTATGCCAGGGATTCAAGGATAGTTCATTATTAGGAAAACAATCAACATAATTAATCATATTAAAAATTAAAACATTCCAAACCACATGATTATCTTAGTGGATTTTTTTTTTTTAGAAAACCTTTGACAAAGTACAATGTGCCTTTATTCTAAGAACCCTACAAAGTATAGGCATAGAGGGATCTTTTTTAATATCATAAAAAATATCTGTCTAAAAGCAAAAGCAAGAATCGTATTCAGCAAGGATATCTTAGGACCTTTTCCAATAAATACAAGAGAGAAGCAAAGAAGGTCATTCTCCCCAATATTATTTGATATTATTCTGGAAATTCTAGCAACAGAAATAAGACAAGAAAAAGAAATTAAAGCCATAAATATAAGTAAAAATAATATAAAACTATTTCTATTTGCTGATGATAAGATGGAAAATCCTAGAGGAAAGAAAAGGCACAAATTGAGACAATAGCTTCAGTCAAGCTGTAGACTACAAAATAACTCCTCACAAAACAACATTTTTACATAATAATAACAAAACACAAGAAGCACTAATAAGTACCAAATGCATAAAATAACCTGGGATCAACTAATGAGGCAACAAAAGACATATATAAATTCAATTACAAAGTGCTCCTTAAAGAAATAAAGAACAAATTTAATAACTGGCACAATATTGAGTGCTCATGGTTAGGCCATGTCAACATAATAAAAATAACAATACTACCAAAATTAATTTAATCTTTTATTGCTCAACCAAATTACCAAAGGAATACTTTATAGAATTTGATAAAAATAATAACAAAATTCATTTGGAAAAAACAACATATCTAGAATATCAAGAGGAATGATAAAAAGAAGTAGGGACAAAGGAAGAATAGTACTTCTAGACCTCAAACTGTATTATAAAGCAGCAGTCATCAAAACCATCTGGTATTAGTTAAAGAAAAGAAAGATAAATCAGTGCAACATACTAGAAAAGAGACTAGAAACAATAGGACTCAATAACCCAGGTTAGATAATGTGGAAAATGTAAATTAATTAGGAAAAAAATACTTATTTGATTAAAAAAAAACTGCTGGGAAAATTGGAAAACAGTGTAGCAGAAATTAGATTTAGAAAAACATATTATACCATACTCCACAATACATTCTAAATGCATACACAATCCTAATATTAAAACTCATAGTATTCAAAAAAACAATTAGAAGAAAAACATCATATAACTTTCAGAGCTATGGGCAGGAGATATATTCTTAACCAAATAAGAGACAAATGTTATCACAGAAGATAAAATAGATAACTCATTACTTGAAATTGCTTCTGAACAAACAATATTAATTCATCTAGGATAAGAAGGGAAGTGTCGAAATGGGGGGCAAAAATCTTCCTATCAAATTTCTCTGATAAGGATATATGTATATACATATGTATACTTACATACACACACATACACACATATACGTGTGTATGTGTGTGTATGT
Organism: Pseudochirops corinnae; assembly: GCA_028646515.1. Classification (NCBI taxonomy): domain Eukaryota; kingdom Metazoa; phylum Chordata; class Mammalia; order Diprotodontia; family Pseudocheiridae; genus Pseudochirops; species Pseudochirops corinnae. The sequence goes on along the minus strand of CM053587.1, from coordinate 325,288,349 downwards.
ATAAGTGTGTACATACATATACACATGTGTACATATGCATTCTACATCTATGAATATTTATGTGTATGGATGTATAGATGTGCGTATAATTAATAGTCAGACCACAATAGATAACTGGCCAAAACATGAACAAACAGTTCTCAAAAGAATTGCAAAATATTCACAACCACATGAAAAAATGTTCCAGTCACAAAGAATAAGAGATATGCATATCAAAACAAGCCTTAGGTTTTACCATACATCCTTCAAATTAGCAAAAATGACCAAAAATGATAATACTCAATGTTGGAGGGGTTGTGGAATGAATGATAGGCATGCTTATACATTGTTGGTATGACTGCGAAGTGGTACAACCATTTTGAAAAGTGATTTACAATTACACAAATAAAATGACTAAAATATCCATATACTATTTTGAACCAGAGACTCCGTCACTGGGCTTATACCCCAAGGAAATCATCAATAAGAATGAAATTCCAATATACTACAAAATTTTATAGCAGCACTTTTTGAGATAGCTAAGAATTGTAAACAAAGTTGACACCCATCGATTAGGGAATGGCTAAACAAATTGTGGTATATGAACGTAATGGAATATTCCAGTGCTGTAAGAAATTAGGTGTGATAATTCCAGAGAAGCATGAAAAGATTCATATGAACTGATGCAGAGTGAAGTAAGCAGAGCCAAGAAACAATATACATAGTAATCACAACTGCACAAATGGAAAGAAGAATGACACACCAAAAAATTCAAAAGAAATTTTTTTTAAATTGCAAAGATCAAGCGACATTGGAATGAAGAGAATGAAGAGAAGACACCCCCAAACCTACTCCCTTGTGGAGGTGGAAGGTCCACAGGTGCCACACATTCCATGTTTTCAGAATTTTTCAATGTGTTGATCAGTACTGCTGATCTTTTCCCCCATTATCTTGGATTTTGGGGTTTATCAAACACTAGGTTATGATGGTCATTTACCACTGTGTGTTGGGTACCTAATCTATCCACTGACCCACCCTTCTATTTCTTAGCCAGTAGCAGATTGTTTTGATGATTACCACTTTGTAATACTGTTTGAGATCTGGCACAGCTAGGCCACCTTCCTTCGTATTTTTTTTCATTGATTCTCTTTATATTCTTGACCTTTTGTTCTTCCAGATGAATTTTATTATTTTTCTGGCTCTATGAAATAATTTTTTTTGGTAATTTGATTGGTATGGCACTAAATAATTAATTTTGGTAGAATTGTCATTTTTATTATATTGGCTCTGCCTACCCATGAGCAATTAATACTTCCCCAGTTGTTTATTTGTGTGAAAAGTGTATTGTAATTGTGTTTATGTGTGTTAAAAGTGTTTTGTAATTGTGTTCATATAGTTTCTTGTCAGGTAGACTCTCAAGTATTTTATATTATGTGCAGTTATTTTAAATGGAATTTCTTTTTCTATCTCTTCCTGCTGAGTTTTATTGGTAATATATAAAAATGCTGATGCTTTATATGGTTTTATTTTTTATCCTGCAACTTTGCTAAAAGTGTTAATTTCAACTAGTTTTTTAGTTGATTCTCTAGGATTTTCTAAGCGTACCATCCTATCATCTACAAAGAGTGATAGTTTTATTTCCTCATTTATTTCCTCTAATTTTTCCAATTTTTCTTTCTTCTTATTGCTATTGCAAAATACATACTCTTGCCTGTGATGAAGATTGCGATCCTTCCTTGTCTGTCCATCCTGTGTCACTCTCTACTTCCCCATCTGTTCAACCTGCTCATATAAATCACTCATCAGTATCATCAGTTGGTACCAGGGCCTGTCTTCTTTTCTCACACTTCTATTCTTTTGGAATCCTTTATAATCACATCTCCTGTTGACTCATATCATGAGCCTCCCCCACAGAGACACTAGTTCTCCATGACTCACATCTATAATATGGGAGGAGAAAAGGTTGAAACTCAGGCAGGGGTGTGCTGGAGCCAACTTGAACCAGTTTGAGAGAGCTAATTGTTAAATTTTCAGTATGAGCATTAACCCTTTGGAAATCAGTAAACGCTATAAATCAGGGCTTGACCTATTATTCCATTAGCTATTTAGACTTAAGAAAAGTGATGAAAAAATGTTAATAATGCTGGACAAACTTAAACATATGTCATGCATACTTTTTTTTGAGAACTGACTGATAAACATTTACCAGCATACTCCTAGAACTGGGAAAACTACCCTCCCATGGGGAGCTGTTTTCCAACTTTAGAGTCTGCAAGTCAAAATCAATGGAAACTGGTTTTGCCTTCTCTCTGGGCCACTAGGATCACAGGATCATAGATTTAAAGCTGGAAAGGACCTACAAGCCATCTAGTCCAGGCCTTTATTTTACAGATACTGAAACTGATGCCCAGTCACTGAAATGACTTGCCCAAAGCCACTCAGAGATATCTAACTGCTTAGGATAATTGAGTGAGACCCTAGTTGGAGATAGAGGACTGGTCCAGAAAACTCTCTAAGATCTAATCCTTCTCAAGGGAATAGAAGGGGTAGAGATCTAGCAGAAAAGGTAGGGCATAGAACCCGGAATTATCAGTATAGACCTGAAAGGAACCTTGGAGCCATTAAGTCCAACTCTTCTATTTTACCAATGAAGAGAATGAAGCCCAGAGAGGTTGTGACTTCCCCATTGTCACACAGCTAATGAGTGTCTGAAGTGGGATTCTAACCCAGGTCTCCTTAACTCCAAGCTTTACTCCACATTGCATCACTCCACAATAACATAAAAATAAATAGGTAAAAAAAAAAAAAAAAAACAACAAGAAAAAAATGATAGCAATAAAAACTTACTCAAAAATTTAAAAACAAATCCTGGTGGAATGTAAGCGAAGATCCCAACTTTTGCCAGAAGCCTGGACCAGTTCCTCTTAATACTAGCATTTTCCCTCAGTCGATTATCTGCAATTTATCTTTTATATATCTTATTTGCACATGGTCATTTGCACATTTTCTTCCCCATTAGATTGTGAGCTCCTTGAGAGATGATTTTTGTCTTTTTTTGCATCTCTAGCACTTAGCACAATGTCTGGCATGTAGTAGGTTCTTAATAAATGCCGGTTGTTTACTTGACTTGAGGGCAGCCAGTTTTATTTTTCTCTCCCCCCATCCTTTGCCTAGCATAATACCTGGAATATTTTGTTTTGTTGTTCAGTTATTTTAGTCATGTCCAACTCTTCATGATCCCATTTGGGGGTTTCTTGGCAAAGACACTGGAACATTTTTGCCATTTCCTTCCCCAGTTCATTTTACAGGTGAGGAAACTGAGGCAGACGGGGAAAAGTGACTGGCCCAGGGTCACACAGCTAATAAGTGTCGGAGGCCAGATTTGAATTCAGGTCTTCCTGACTCCTGGCCCAGAGCTCTATCCACTGAGCAACCTGAAATGTGGCTTCATCAATATTTGTTCAGTTTGATGAAAACCAAAAACATCCCTTTCCACTTTCTCCCTTTCATCATGAATGTGGCTCTCAATTGTTCTGTTCTCCCCAGAAACTCAATTTTGAGCAATGCAGCCAGAATTGAAACAGGAGAAGAGGGGAAAATCCCAGAAGCTTGTAACACAGTTTCCTTTCCAGCCCATCCCCCTCTTGAAAAAAATCCATGTTTGAATAGTTGGAGGAAAGTTATGCATTTTACATTGCCCAGGAGGCCAAATGTGGGTTTTTCTTTTTCTTTTCCAGGGGTAGATAGAGAGATAGGAAGGATGCATCTGAATCCCTGAGAAGAAAGATCAAAAGCCAGGGTGAATACCGTGTAGCTGGCAGATAATGGCTCGTTCTTCTTGCCTCTTATCCTTCCTTTACGCTAATCTCCGTCAGTTGTGTGTGCTTGTCATAGGGCCCAGGCTGTGTGAGCAGCATCCCCAGATGGCTTCCTCCTTTGTGATTCACCCCCCTCCCTCCCTCCACCTACCTACTGGTGTGAATGCACACACGTGCACAATGACACGCTGGAGTGACATTCGCTTTCAAGGTTCCTGTTGCATAAATGTTATTGCAGATCTCTTCCCTGACTCTGTGAGATACCAACACCAACCACAAGCCTGGAAAACTCTCAGAACACGGGGCTGGAATTTCCGAAGCCAAACCAAATACTGGCATTAGAATGGAAAAAAATGCTCATTATCTCACTCCCCAACTATGGAACAATAACTCCATTGAAGAAGTATGATCCAACCCAAGCTTTAAATTAAACCTCTTGAGTTTCCCTCTGCAAGAAGATAAAATCCTTTCAGTTTAGGTTTTGATGAAAGAATTTGTGGGGGATTTTTTGTACGGGTTTTTTTTTTTTTTTTGGAAACTCATTTTCTTTTTGTTGAATTCTTTGAAGCTTGGTTTAAACATTTCACCTGAGCAAATAATTACTCTATGAATGTTAAAATATTCTTCCCAGGGGGAGCTCCTTGATGGCTGCAGCTAAAGAGTGCATGGGGCTCCCACATTTCAAAGAGATGCCATCTTCTGTGAAGACAGCTAAGGGGGAGAGTGGAAAGAGCACAAGAAAACCTGGGTTCAAATTCCATTTCTGCCCCTTAGTAGCTGGGTAGCCTCTCTGAGTCTGGTTTTTTTTTGTTTTGTTTTTTTACTCTATAAAATGAATGGGGAGGATCAGTCAAGCAAACAGTATTTATTAAGCACCTTGTATGAGCCAAGGTACCGTATTAAGTGCTGGGGATACATTGTTGTTCAGTTAATGTCATATTCTCCCATGACCCCACTTGGGATTTTCTTGGCAGAGATACTGCAGTATTTTGCCATTTCCTTCTTCAGTTCATTTTACAGATGAGGAAACTGAGGCAAAAAGGGTTAAGCGACATGTCGACATAAGCCTCTTAGTGCTACACACACACACACACACACACACACACACACACACACACAATATTTTTCAAAAGCTCTTGGAGAAGTTTTATGGCAATGGATCATGGAAAACCAGGCTCTTGGAAAAATGACCAATAGTGACAAAAAGTGATGGAAAGAAACTTGGTGGATATGACTGGGCTGTAACAACTTGCCACCTATTTTTTGCACAGAAGTAGTATGAAAGATATCAGCAATGACACTGACCAAAAGGCAGGAGAGTCAGTCATGCAGAGACACCAGGAATATTAAAAGAATGGGGGCCCGTCTTCAATGGAAGACTTAAGAAAAGAGGTTGAGAATGTGTGGATGAGCCATGATTCCCCTAGGAGGAAGGAATTTCCCATTGGATCACAAAATTATAGATTTGGGGCCAGAAGGGATCCTAGGGATTATCTAGTTCACCCTCCCCTCTCCATTTTACTAGAAAGGGGAAATGACTTGCCCAAGGTCATACACTGAGTCATTGAATTGAATCTAGACATCAAGTCTTTGGCCCCTTGTCCTGGCTCTTCCTGCTTCACTACATCCTGGCAAAGAAATAAAAAAAAAAATCCCCAAATGTACAGAAGAAATTAGTTTTAAAAGCTCATGTTGAATGAAAATCATATGAAGAAAAACTAAAAATCTGTACACTCCCATGCTCTGGACCAACAGCAAGACAGCATCAGTGGGAGGAAAATGAGATTCCAGCTGTGAGCATTTGGTGGTTAAGAGGGGCCAGGAGAGGGGCCATTACTGTTGATGAATGAGCTAGCCTCTCTTGGTCTGAGGGCCCACAAATGAGTCCTGGACTCTTCTCTTTACATTAAAAGCCAGAGTAGCCAAATGATGGGTCTCCAAGCGGGTGTCTGTCAGAGCCAAGCCCTGCCCATTTCCTCCCAGGGCATGTTGGAAATCACTTAACTAGATCTGTTTAAGAAAGGGAGAGAGAGAGAGAGAGAGAGAGAGAGAGAGAGAGAGAGAGAGAGAGAGAGAGTCCTGCTGGACCAGAGGAAGGCGGAACTAGCCAGCCAAGGGAATATTCCAGGAGATTGGAGACACCTGTGATCTTGCAGCAATGGCTAGAATCCCCAGGCACTAGACTGGTCAATGGTGTCATTCCCAGCCAATATGGCCTCTTGCTTTTTTCCACCTATGGCAAATATTCTTAACCATTTTTTAAATATTAAATATTATTTTAAAAATTCTTAACCATTTTTTTTGGTGGGCCACAGATTCCTTTTAGCAATATGGTGAAGTGGGGGAGCACTTTTCAGACTTGTGCTTGTAAATAATTGAAAGGAATGATAAATTTCAGTTAGTGAAAAGAAAAAATTCATTTTCCCCTCCCATTTAAGTTCACAGATCCCCTGAAATCCATCAATGGAGTCCTTTAAGGAGTCTAAGGATCCCAGATTAAGAAATTTTCATCTATGGTTCACATCAATTCAACAAGTATTTATGTATTTATTTATTTTGGTAAATAGTATTTTATTTTTTCCAATTACATGTAAAGATAGTTTTCAACCTTCATTTTTAAATAAGATTTTGAGTCTCAAATTTTTTCTCCCTCCCCAAGCCAGCAAGCAATCTTGATATAGGTTATACATGTGCAGTCATAGTAAACATATTTCCACAATAGATGTGTTGTGAAAGAAGAAACAGAACAAAAGAGAAAAGCCACCAAAAACAAAAAGACAAAAAAAGTGAAAATAGTCTGCTTCAATCTGTATTCGGATTCCACAATTTTTTCTCTGGATGGAGATGGCATTTTCCATCATGAGTCTTCCTGAATTGTCTTGGATCGTTGTTTTGCTGAGAAAAGTTAAATCAGTTGTGGTTGATCATTGTACAATGTTGCCTCAACGAGGAAGTATTTGTTAAGCACCTAGTTTCACTGTGCTAAGAGCTGGGACAAGATAGGAAGGGAAGGAAAGAGTAAGTATTTATACAGTGGCTACTTTGTGTCAGACACTGGGCTAAGCCCTCTCTCCACCTCTTCTTTTCTTTTTTTTAATCACATTTGACCATAGGAACATATGATCCTAGGTCTAGGGCTAGAAGCGGCCTCAGAGGCCATCTAGTCCAAACCCCTTCATTTTACAGATGAGGAAACTGAGGCACAGAGAGACTAAATGGCTTCCTGAAAGTCGCATAGGTAGTTAGGAGCAGACCTCAGATTTCAATCCAACACTGCCCAGCTCTGCCTCTGGAGAATGGGTGTCCAAAGACCTAGTTGCCTGAGCTCACAAAATCCAGGGAAAGGTTGAAACAGAAGGATATGGAGAGAACCTGAGAAGGGAGGTAGAGTCAAATGCTCTGAGTTCACATCCCAGGTCTATTACTTGCTACGCGTTTGACCTTCTGGAATGCACTGAACCTCACTAGAATTCAGTTTCTTCATCCATAAAACAAAATTGTGAGTGGGGGTAGCGAGGTGGCAAAGTAGATAGAGAACTGGGCCTAGAGTCAAGTTTAAATTCCTCCTCAGACAATTACTAGCTGTGTGACCCTGGGTAAGTCACTTAACCTCGATTGCCTCCCTCCACAAAAAAAATTTTAAAACAAAATCAAGATCATATGCACTCAGTGATAAGAATATAAAGATGAGGGATGGCTAGGTGGCGCAGTAAATAGAGCACTGGCCCTGGAGTCAGGGGGACCTGAGTTCAAATGTGGTCTCAGACACTTAACACAAAAACTAGCCGTGTGACCTTGGGCAAGACACTTACCCTCAACTGCCCTCCAAAAAGCAAAAAAAAAAAAAAAAGAATATAAAGATGAAAAATAGTTCAATGACCTCACTAAGGGATCTCTGAGACCCTTCAACTTGTAAATAAATCTGTATCACAGGCAACTAGGTGACACACAGTGAATAGACCACTGGATCTGGAATGAGGAAGCTCTGAGTTCAAATCCAACCTCAGACACTTACTAGTCATGTGGTCCCAGGGAAAGTTGCTTAATATCTGCCTCAGTTTCCTCAAAGGTACAATGAGGTTAATATTACACCAAGGTTGCTGCGAGGACCAAATGAGATAAGGTATATCAAAAGCTTTTCAGACCTTAAAGTGCTATAGAAGTGTTGGCGATTATTATTTTCCAACTTCCTGATTTTATAGATGAGTAAAGAGATGTAGAGAAAAATGACTTGCTTGAAACCCCACAGGGAGTATGGGGCATAGCATCACACAGCCAAGGAAGGTTGGATTTGGAGTCCTAGGACCTGTATTTGAAACCTAGCTGTGCCATTTATTCCTGTTAAAGACCTCAGCTTAAAAAGGCCAAGGTACCCCACTGCATCCTGGGCCATCTCCAGTCATCCTGATCTATGTCTCACCATTGGACCCAGATGGCTCTGGAGGAGAAAGTGAGGCTGGTGACTTTGTACAACCCTGTCTCACTTAAATCCAATTCACTTGCAATTCACAGCATCACCTTCCTGAGGTCACAGTTGTTTGGGATGAAAAATATCCTTCATCCTTAATTTAGTGAAAAGAAATAAACACAGAGATCTCTTAGTATAAGAACAGGACTTTATTCTCTTCCCCGGGAGAAGAGGGCGGTCTTCCCCATGACTCATCATGGAGAAGAGGCAAGTTACAAAAGATAGTGCTGGATTTATAACCTAATTTAGTCAAGACCCTTCCCCGACTGTTTCCCCTCTCATTGGTGGAGAGGCATACTTCACCAAATACTTCCCCAACTGGGACAGCAAGGAAAGATAAGGGGAGGGTCCCACCAAGGCGGGAAAACAGACAAAGGAAGATAAAAGTGATTGACAGAAACAATTTGAAAAATTAACCACCCCAAATTGAGAAGTTTTCACTCATCCCATACACAGTCTTCCTAAAGAATGAAGGACAAACAACAACAATGACGACCTCTGTGAGAATTTGGGCCTTCCTTCTCTGAGCCTCAGTTTTCCCATCTGACCTCCAGGGTCCCTTTTAGCTCCAAATTTGTGAACCAACAATGGTGACACAGAGGGAAAAGATGATGGATGTGCTTATTGACTGACTAGATGGCATCCAAGGTTCCTTCCAGCTCCATATCTCTGGTTCCACAATCCCTCTGTCTCTGGAGTTTTTTCTATTGCACTGAACTGCTCTATAGACTAGCAAGAAGAGACTTCTGCAACCATGCCCGCAGGGCATCGCACCAATGAGCATTTAGAAACACTAAAGTGGGTTCTCTCCTATGAGCAGACAAAGGGGTGGGGGTGGGGGGAGACTTAATACATTCCACCATAATCAAATCTGGGTAATTTCACTGGAAACCTTTCTATAATTTCATCAGCATTAAAGTATTACAATAGCAACAAATTAAACCAACAGGCATGAATTCAGTTGCTCAAGATGGAAAGCACAGCTCGATTTAGAAACGGATACTACAGTTTATTAAGCTTCTGAAATTAATTCAATTCTGAGCCCCTGTTAAATATACATTAGGATGTATCACCCAATAGCATGGCTGGGGGGAGGGAGAGGAAGGGAAGGGATGAAAAGAGAGAAGAGGAAAGAGACAAGGAAAAAATCCTTTGAAGCTTAAGCCCTACTGGTGGGCTCAGCAATCCAATCCAACAGTCAGTCAATAAGCCTTTATTAAGCAATCAATAAGCCTTTAATAAGCTGGCTGGGTGGCACAGTGGATAGAGCTCCAGGCTTGAAGTCAGACTCATCTTCCTGAATTCAAATCTGGCCTCTAGCTATATGACCCTGGACAAGTCACTTAACCCTGTTTGCCTCAGTTTCCTCATCTGTAAAAGGAGTTGATGAAGGAAATGACAAATCACTCCAGTGTCTTTGCCAAGAAAGTCCCAAATGGGTCAAGGAGAATTGGGCACCACTGAATGACAATTAGCAAAGCAAGGACATGAGCCTTTATTCTCTGCTGCCAAACCCAGTACTCTTTGGTACCTAATCTTTCCCATGTAATCTATGCTCATGGAATCACAGACCTGGAGCCAGAAGGCACCTCAGAGGCCATCTAGTTTAATGAATTCATTTTCCTGAAAGAGAAATTGAGCCCCAGAAAGAAGCACCTTGCCCATCCAAGGTGCCAGGGCTCCTAAATCCCAAAACTCGGATGACTTCAAACCCAGCTCTTCTCTGAACTCAATGGCTTTCCCTTGCAACCCAGAACTCTCTTTGTTCTCTGATGATGGGAGGGGGTGTTGTCACCCCTAATTAGACTATGAACTCCCAAGGGCAAGGACCCCATCTCCATTTTTTCCATCTCCCTCTGAGTGCCTGGGCACAAGAGAAGTACTCACTAAAAACATGTTGCCATGCCCTTGGCTATCAGTTGGTACGTGCCCTGCATGCGTGGGAGGCTGACAAACTGCTCTCCAGGGATGTGTGATAGATTGAAATCTGGGGATATGCTGTGGATCTCATCTGGAGCCCTTGGCCCCTGCTGGACCTTTCCCATCTCCCTGGGCTCTCGAGGGGATGGCAGGGGCAGAGGAATCATCTGTCAGCAAAGTCTGCCCTCCCCCCACCCAGGGGGAAAACGTCAGCCACATGCCTCTTTCTAAAAAGAGCAGGACTGATCTGAGGGCAACATGAACAGAACACCGTGTCCCCAGCCCGCTCATTTCTGGGAAGATTGAATCTTCTGTAAAGGGCACCGGAGATAACTATCTTGTCAGGAAAAGAGGCAATGAGGAAGCTGGCTGGGGAAAATAAAATACTATCTATTTTTTTTAAAGGCCAAATAAATGTAATGTTCCCAGGAGGGCAGAGTTCCCAGACTTTCACGGTCACATAATCTCTGAAGTCCCATCAGACTCCCAGCTGTACCTGAATGGCAGCCCCCTGGGAAGATGGCTGGATGTGGCATCAGTCTAAATCTGGATTCTTCCACTTGCTTGCCTGTGTCACTTGGGCCAAATCACCCAGCCTTGGCTTGCTTCTCTATAAAATGAAGGGGTTATGCTAGATCAGACTCTCTTCCAGATCTAAAATCTAAGACCCTCTGATCTGAAGCTCCCTCTATCCCTAAATCCTATGACAATGATGAAAAAGGGGACCCGAATTCAAATCATGATTTTGTCAACTTATTACCTGGTCAACCTTCAGCAAGTCACTTCCTGTCAGGGTCCTCGCTGGCAAAATGAGAGGGCTGAGTGAGATTATTTCTAAGACTGGGCTAGATTATTTCTATACCTTCAAGTGGTAAATCCTACAAAGGATGAGGTCATGGTTATCTTGACCATTCAAAGGTCAGCTCAGTCGCCCTTTCTGCCCTCCCCATGGGGCAAGTCATTGAACATTTCTGGGCTTCAGAATCCCCCTCTGTAAAGTGAAGGATTGGCCAAAGTGATTGTCATAGGATTTAGGAATAGAGGGATACCTGTGACTTCCCAATGTAACCCATTCCACTTCATCTTCCCCCATTACTGTGCCTGAGAAGGAAGAATTACACAATTAGCAAAATTGAAAAGGAGGACTGATTTCCCCTCTATCAAGTGTATTGGGACTTTTTGTGCCTCTCCCTCAAATGTCCATGGGAGAGCAAATGCTTCTCCCCTCCTTTGCTCAATGGCTGCCGTTTGCTTTTAGTGGTAAGACCATGTGCTGACTAGGGGATCTTGAGTTTGAATCATAAGGCCCTAGTTCTCTCTTCTGCTTTGTGTTTGTTTCCCTGAAAATGGGTGACCAGACATTGATCCTGAGATGGATGTTTCTTCCCTTGGTGGCCACATTGTGAGTTTTGAGATATAGGGAGTTCCTGGGATGCTGATTGCCCAGCAGGAAGTTACCTTTGAAACAGCTCCTCAGTGAAGGTGAATGCTGACAAAAGCATGAGAACCTGAGTGAGTTGTAGGTGAGATGTCTCTCCAGCCACTCTGCAACATGGTTCATGTTTTAATGTTCTAAGTAGGAGCCTTCTGGGAGAGCCTAGTGTGAAATATGGGTTATTGTTGCAAGTCAATCCATGATAATGAGGTTTTTGTGTTTTAAGCATTTATTTTGTGGTGGAGAAAATAAATAGCTGTCCCATACCTGTTTTACTCTGGAATGCAAGCAAAATGAGCTGGAGAGTTCATAAGGAGCCCAATCCCCTTACTTTGGAGGTGAGACTCCCCTAGGAAGGAACACAATCTGGGTGAGCCCAGAGTTAGGGCTACTTCCTGACAGAGGGCACACAAGCCCCCCTGGGAAATTTGTATGTAGTTAGTTCAAATTCATACAGTACTTTCAAGTTCACCATGTCCTTCTCCCAAATACCTTATGTAGTTGGCATTGCAGATATCATTGTTCCCATGTTAGCATCCAGGCTAAGATCCAGAAATATAAGTAGTTTTGCCATAGTCACGTGGACAATTAGTGGCAGGGCTAGAATTTCTAAGCCAGGAGGTAGGTTGGCAAGGTGAAAAGAGTTAGAGTTTGGAATCAGACTCCCTGGATTAAAATCCTCATTCTGCCTTAACTTCTCTCTGCCTCAGTTTCCTTAGCTGTAAAATCAAGTACTGGGACTAAATGACCCCTAAGATTCCTTCCAATCTCCTATGATGACAGGACCCATAGATTTAGAGAGGGAGGGGCTTTCAAAACTATTTAGTCTAACCCCTCACTTTATAAATGGAGAAGTGACAGAGGCAAGATTTTGGAACTAAGTCTCCGCAACTCCAAGTCCAGTGCCCTGGACACAGCTCTCCTGACTCCTGGTACGATTTAACTTTTTCAATTATTCAGTCAATCAATGAACATTTATGAAGCACCTACTATGTGAAAGGAACTATGAAACAGTCTCTGCCCTCAGGAAATTTACATTTAATTGAAGGGCAAATGGAGACCACAAATATCCTTTCAAGAACATACCCCTGATAGGGGCAGCTAGGTGGACCAGTGGATAGAGCACCAGCTTTGGAATCAGGAGGACCCAAGTTCAAATCTGGCCTCAGGCATTCATTAGCTGTGATATTATAACTGCAAAGTATCCGGCACATAGTAACTTCTATATAAATGCTAGTTGGGGCATTTGGATTCAAGAAGACTCATCTTCCTGAGTTCAAATTGGGACTAGCTATATGACACTGGGCAAGTCACTTCACCCTGATTGGCTCAAAAAAAAAATACCATCCATATAAAAAATAAAACTTGAGTTGAAAGCAGTATTTTAGGTAGCTGTAGGAAGAGCACAACAAGCAGGCTTTTATCAAGTGGAGAAACCCTTGGCATCCTGAGGGACCTCGGTCAGGCTGAGGCTGACAAGGAGAGCATTCAGAGAGTGTTCAGAAGGGCGAGGAAGGGCGAGGAACCCCGCAGGGAAGGGACTTGAAGGCTCAGCATTTGAAGCCTCAGCTGGGACAAGGCTGCTCCTGTCACACTTGGCCACAGTGAAGGGCACCAGGTCGAGATGTTCTTTAAAAAAGAGCTGAAGAAAAGAAACAATGAGAGGCCAGTGAGCCTGCAGTCCCTCGGGGAAAACCGAGTCCTGGAGCCTACCCAATAAATATTGTAAACTATGGGCTGGGCTCTCCGTTGGAAAACGCTGGTGGGACGTGACAGGTGGCCTGGAGTTGGGGACAGAGGTCCTTGGACTTGAAGACCTGGGTTCAAGACCTTCCTCAGACACTTATTAGCTGTGTGACCACTGACAAATCATTTAACCTTAATGCTGTGAATGCATTCAGTTTCTTCATCTTTAAATTAGGAGGATGAGCCCAATGGCCTCCTAAGTCCCTTCTGGATCCAAATCTGTGAAACTCCTGAATCTAAAAAAAAAAAAAAAAGGAAGGAAATTGATTTTTTTTTAGATTCAACACCAGAAAATTAAGAATGCCAGTAGTTAACATTTATAAAGTGCCTACTAAGTTCCAGGTACTGTTTCTGCTAAGTGTTCTACAGATATTGTTTTGTTTGGTCCGCACAATGGGATTTATTATTCAATCATTGAACCCTCTGACCTGATAAATCCCCTCAGACCTATTTATTAATGTCCAATCCATCAAATGAGGTTAAGTGACTTGTGCAAGGTCACAAAGCCAGTAAGCATGTGAGACTGGATTAGCATTCAAGTCTTCATGACTCAAGGCACAGGCTGTACCCAATATGCCAACCAGCTACCCCTAGAGATCTCCAATCACTGAGTCTTAAACACTCGTTCTTAATGAGATGTGAATGCCTTGACAAGTACTCAGACCCAGGAGACATCCTTAATCCAGAGAGCATGTCTACACCCTTTGCAGAAAGATACAAACTTTATAAATTAATCAGGATGGATCCAGCCCCTCTAATGACTATCTCGGAATCTGGATGTATATTTGTGGCCCGGTATACTTCAACTACACCCTCAAACACCCCTTATTCCAGATAGACCGTGCCCCCAACTCAGCGTTTCATTTCTACAGAGATTTCCCAAAGGCTTCTCCCCTCCCCTAGGCCTCCCTCCCAGAGCCAAGCTCTACATCTTCCCCTCGGGGCTCAAATCCCCAGGCCTCTCCCAGCTATGAATAGTTCTATGATTCTTATCCAATCATCACACTTTCTAGATGAGAAAAAAAAAAAGAGAGACCCAGGGAGCCACGACTTACCTAAGTCTACACATGATCAGGAGTCAATATGGTACAGTGTGGAAAGGGCCAGAGTGGGAGTCAGAGGACCTGAGTTCAAATCCTGGTTCTGTCACTTATTTTCTGAATGACCTTGGGCAAGTCACTTGACCTGTTTGGGCCTCAGTTTCCTTATCTGCAAAATGAGGGAGCTGGACTAGATGACCTCTCCAGGTCCCTTCTATTGGCCTATGACTCTACGATCATGGGAGACCTTAATTAATCCTGCTAATTGTTAGTAGGTGGTTTCTCCCTCCTCAAAAGACCTTGAGTCCATTTGTATGCTTAAATGTTCCATCCCCCAGTAAAACATAAGGTCCTTGAAGGAAGAAATTGTTTTCATTTTATCTTTTTATCTTCTAGGACTAGCAAAGTGCCTGGGAAGGAGTAAGTGCGTATTCAATGTTCATCGAATTCAATTGACTTGACCTGTGTATGTATTTGGAGCAGCTGGATGGACCAATGGGTAGAGCAAGGTCTGGAATCAGAAAGACCTGAGTTCAAATCCATGCACCGACACGATGTGACCCTGGGCAAGTCACCTCACCCTCTTTGCCTCAGTTTCCTCACCTGTAAAATGAGCTGGAGAAGGAAACGGCAACATCATTCTAGAATCTATGCCAAGAAAACCCCGAATGAGGTCAAGGAGAGTCAGACAGGGCTGAAACAAAATGCACAACAACAACCTGTATCTATGTACACACATTTGTGAGTCAGCCTCTCTCTGTGGGGAATTTGGAACCAGGGCCCCTTTGTGTATTCCTGTTTCTCCAGGGCATCCCTGCCTGAGTGTGCTTGCATCCCTAACTCCCTGTGCAGTGAGGATGGTTGTGCAAACACGGTTGTAAATTGGACTGTAACGTGGCTGTGAACAGGTCGCTGGAACAAAATCCCATCAGTGTCATTAAGCTGACCAGTGATGCTGTGGAGAATAAACCTCATTTGACAGATTGGACATTAAGAAATAGGGCTGAGGGGATTTATCAGGTCAGAGGGTTCAACGATCGAATAAGAAATCTCTGGATTGACTGCAATTAGAAAGCTGACCATGTGAAGGCATCTCTGGGGTTATTTATTAATTGGCGAAAAGCAGGAAGCTTCCTTCCAAGCTGCTTGAACAAAGCGCCAGAGACAAGACTGAAGAAACCAGAGGCAGGCACTAAAGTGCATCCCCAAATCTAATTCACTGAACAGTCCTGGGTACTTAACAGTGTGCTATAGAAATGTAAAGTCTCTATTAAACTCTCAACTGGAGATGAGGAATCTTAGTAAAGAGGTGGGGAACCACAGGGGCAGAGTGAGGTGTACATGGGTAGACGTGGCTGATGAACCTGTTTGTTTTCCTTTATTATGAGGAAGGGCTCAGTTAGGAGGTGAAAAGGGGCTGAGCAGGCATTAGGAAGTGATCACTATGTAAAAATCATTAATAAAACGTTTTTTAAAAATTCTTCTTTGCAAAATCACCACCGCAGTTTTTTACCATCAACAGAAACCTGGACTGTCCTTTGCTAGGGAGAGGGTGTTCCTAACCCACTGTCAGTATAGCATATGCTCTGACCAGATGTCCCAGCAGTGGGGAGGAATGGACCTTGAATCATCTGGTCTTCTGTCTGGGGGGAGAGAAGATGGAATAAATAGTACTGATTCTCAGAAAAGAGACAACAGAGGTGGTGCCAGAGAGCACAGAGCTCTGGGCCTGGAGTCAGGAAGCCCTGAGTTCAAATCTAACTTCAGGCACCTAGTTGTGTGACCCTAGGCAAGTCATTTACCTTCTGTTTGACTCAGTTTTCTTAACTGTGAAATGGGGATAATAATAGTGGCTTCCTCTCAGAGTTGTTGCGAGGATCAAATGAGATAATATTTGTGAAGCATTTCGCACAGTGCCTAGCACACAGTAGGTACTTTAAAAAAAATTTGATTATTTCCTTCCCCTTCAGAAGTCATCTTAACAGGACTGTCTCCTCAACAATCCCAGCCACCTGTCATCCACTTTCCATGGTGAAAACCTTCAGAGATAGGGAACTCACTTCCTCCCCTAGGCAACACATTCTGCATTTTGGGGGGCATAATAGTTGTATAGATGTTTTCTTCCTTATATCAAGTCAAAATCTACAACTTCCATCCACTGCTTTTCTTCCAGCCCCTTAGATCTGTACAACTCAAGTTTTCAAAGTATTGTTGTCCTCTTGTTACAGGTAAGGAAACTGAGATGTAGAGATGCCAAATAAGGGGCCAGGGGTCATCTAGGGAGTTAATAGCAGAGCCAGGTCTAGACCATCCACTCTGCCCTTCCCCCTTCCACCTCTCCCCCGGATGCCTGGGTATCCTGACCCAGCCCAGGGCCATTTTTACAACACTAGGTGTTTTGTCTGTGAAAAACACACCAATTTGCCTGAGAAAGTTTACAGGGAGGGGAGTAGATGTAGATTAGGCAGGAGTTCAAATACTTTTGGAGCCCCAGGTCTTGGCTGAACTGAACTCATTCAGGGGCCACACACAAAACCCACAAAAATAGCTTTGTTGCAAGGTCCAGGTGGGAGGGTTCAGTTACCAGGTGAGCCAAGACAAGCAGAGAGCAGAGACGGTTGAAAGCCAGAGGCAAAAATATACAGCCGGGAATCCTTTTTGTTCCCAGAGTCCAAGGTAACTGTACTTTGGAGAAGATGAAAAGAGCAAGTCAGCTTTTAGGACAATTGTGTCTTGCATTTGATATTTACACATCATTTTGGGGCACAATTATTAGACTCCAAATTCCCCGGGGACAAGGACTTTTCTAGCTTCCCTTATACTGCCCAGAATAGAGCCTAGACTGGTTAGAACACTGGGAAGGCTAGAAAGATATGAAATTTGATTCAGATAAATGTAAAGTCATATTTGGGTTCAAAAAATCAACTTTACAAGTACAAAGTTGAAGAGAAAATATGACTCAATAGTAGTCAGGAAAAGGTGTGAGGGCTTAGGAAGTCTATACAATTAGCCCAGTCTTAATATACCTTAAGAGAGATGGAGATGTGTTACCTGTGCTATGCTCTAGCTTGGACAGGGAGTCTGTTACATGTTGTATTCAGCTCTGAGCACCAGAGTTTGATAAGGTAGGGAGGGACCAGGGAAGGCAACCAGGATGGGAAGGGAAGAGGATAGCATTTATACAGAACCTACTATATGCCAGTTGCTACGCTAAGCGCTTTTTTTTTTACAAATATTATCTCATTTGATGCTTGCAACACCTACAAGGTAGAAGCTATTATTATCCCCATTTTAGAGCTGGGAAAGCAGAGGCAGACAGTGGTTAAGTGACTTGCCCAGGATCACACAGCTAAGAAGTATCAGACAGGTCCTAGTTGAACTCAAGTCTTCCTGACTCTAGGCTCTGGTCTCTATTTGCTATGTGACCAGCTGCCTCTCAAGGCCACTAGATTATGCCATATGAGGGTTGGTTGAAGAAGCTAGAAATATTTAGCTTCCTTAGCTTGGAGCAGAGAAGAATTGGAGGGTGGGGAGAGAGGGCATCATAGCTGTGTTCAAGTCCAGGGAGTGTTCCAAGTTTTAATGCAGCTTAACTGCATTAGAACTTAGGGGATGCCCTATATTTGAGAGTTTGTCATGTGGAAAAAGGATTAGATTTGTTCTATTTATTCTTTCTCAGAAGCAAGAAAAAGGGGGCATTTACTTTGAGTACATTTTATGTTTGCTATCTTGTGTAATATAATTTTCTCTCAATTGAATGTAAGCCCTCTGAGGACAGCAATTGCTTCATTTTTGTCTCTGTACCTAGTACAGTGACTGGTCCATAATAGGCACCTGTTGTTATTGTTTGTTCTTTGTTCTGGAAGAGGACTGTGACATCAGGGATGACATGACATGCAAGTGAACTGGATTTAAGTGAGGAGGACTGTGCAAAGTCACCAGCTTCACTTTCCCCTCCAGCATCATCTGAGTCCAGTGGCCAGATACAGATCAGGACAACTGGAGATGGCCCTGGGTGCAGTGAGAGACCTTGGTCTTCTTAAGCTAAGGTCTTTGGGTGGATGGATAGGTGGATGGATGGATGGATGGATGGATGGATGGATGGATGGATGGTTGGAGGCATGGATAGATGGATGAAACCAGATTTCTTTACTCTTAGTCCAATGCTGATCCCACAATACCTCACATACCACAATGGTCGACCATCACTGTACGTTGAATGTCTACTATGTATAAAGTTCTTTGCAGAGCTGAGGGACACCACTAACTCATAATTGGTTTTCAGTCCATAATGCTGGCTAGAGAGGAAATAGGAGACATGGCCCTTACCCTCAGAAGGCTTACAGTTTGGTTTTAGGAATGATCATCTGGGAAAATAATATCATCTTAATTACAGACCATGGAATCCTAGCTTCTCAGAGTGGAAAGAGACCTCAGAGACCCTCTAGTGCAGGACTTCTTAAACTTTTTCCTCTTGTGACTCCTTCACTGCTTCCTAAACTATGGGTTGGGGTCACGACCCACAGTTTAAGAAGAGCTCCCAGAACAGGAGCCACCATCATGGTATCACCAACAAGTTGACGTCTTATAAAAAGGAATACACCATCTCTCCCATGGCAACTCATCCTACCTTTAATTATTAGACATCCTTAGCCTCCATCAAGCCCACAACTGTCACTCATTGGCTCTTAGTTCAGCTCTCCTGGGCAAACAGCCTGAGAGCCTTTCAAATTCCTGAAGATTTTTATCATGTTTTCCCTGAGTCTTATCTTGTCTAGGGAACCGTTCCTGGATACCGTACCCCTCCCCACCTCAAATGTGGAGCAACTCCCCAAATGAAATACAAGCTTTTTGTGTATTAATGAAGATAATGCTTCAAGAATCTCTGATTTGGTCAATGTGGGTAATGTCTCCACTGATGCAGGTTGCAATTTCTCTCTCCTTTGTAGAATAAAGGAGTTTATTAAATATAATATATAATATAAATATAAATAAAGGAGTTTATTATTTATAAAGGATTAGATGGTATCTAAGGTACCTTCTGGTTTTGAGTCTATGCTTCTATGGTCCTATGACTTAGTAGATGACATTCAACAGTTACCGTGGTCAAAATATTCAGCCAAGATCAAGATGATCCCTTTAAGAATCAACCTTACTCTCACTGAACTTGGCTTAGGGAAGGAATGACATAAATTCTAAACTGGGCATCTTGCCACACAGGAGAATAGGGGGAATGGGGATGAGAGGTAGGATGATGGAGGGGAGAGCAGGGTGGGGAGGGAGGGTTGATGGAAATGCACACTTCTGTAGAGGGACAGGGACAGGGTAGAGAGTGGAATGGGGGGGGCGGATAGGAGGGAGGGACATGTAGTCAGTCTCTCACAGTGTGCCCACTGTGGAGAGGTTCTGCATAATTACACATGTACAGCCTGTATTTGATTGCTTGTTCTTCCAGTGGGGGTGGCTGACAAGGGAGGAAGAGAAAGAATCTAGAATTTAAAGTTCTATAATCAAATGTTAAAAATATATATGCATATATATATATACATATATACAATTATTATTACTATTATTATTAACTACATCCAACTGGAACTTAAGATACACAGGCACTGTGGAAGGGAGATCCATCCCGCCCTATCGGAAAGTTAAAGGAGTGATGGGAGAGGACACAGGAGGGATTAG
>CM053587.1:325238356-325267758 GCA_028646515.1 Pseudochirops corinnae | reverse complement strand
AAAATCTCATGGAAATGAATGATGTAAACTAAAATAAATAAAATAAAATATTTTCAAAAAAAGATGATCCCTTTAAGACTTAGCTAGGCTGGGTCTTGGACAGCAAATATGGCCTGTATTTGAAACCTGTGCTCCTCTGATGTGATCTTTGAGAACACACATCTGCCTCTAAACCATGAAGAGACATCAGAATTGGACATTTTTGATTAATTAAAATAGCAATTATAAGATAGATTCCTATTTTGTCATATAACACATTTTACATAGAATTATTAAACATAACATCATATACTTAGATGTATTCTATTCTATATTATATTGATTATATAATTGATGATATAATAAATTTTAGCAACAAAGTAAAAGAACATGACTTTTTCTCCCTTTCCCCATATAATGCCGTCTACATCTTTAGACATTTTTATAGCTTTTGTGCTTTTCTAACACGGTCTAACACAGTAGCAGCTTGGTGTTCCTGTGGTTAAAATGATGAGCCCTGGAGTCAGGAAAACCCAAGTTCAAATCTGGCTTTGTGACCTAACCTCTATTTGCCTCAGTTTCTTCAACTGTAAAGTAGGGATGATAATAGCATTTGCCTCCCAAGGTTGTTGTGAGGATCAGGTGAAACAGGATTTGTAAAAAGCACTTAGCAGAGTGTCTGGTATTTAGGTGCTATATATTAATGTTTAGTCTTTTCCCTAGTCAATGTATATGTTGTTGTTTTCATTCTACTGACCTTATCTTCCATCCTTTTACATGGTCCTTTTTATATTTCTTTATATTCTTCATTAAAAAAAAATTTAAAGTACAACATTACATTATGGATCCATGAGGGTTTGGAGATTAGCTTGGAAGAGAAAACAAGCTATTCCCTCTTTGCTGGCCCCCACCTTTGGAATGAGAGCATAGCCAGCCCTATACTCCCCTTCCTCCATCAGGTGGTACCTGATCTCTACTCATCACCCTCAGTACCCCTATAAAGAGATATCTCTGTATGTGTGTGCACGGGTGGGAAAACAACAGAAAGGGCAATGTGACTCAGCAGTACCAAACCACCAAAAGAACCAAGAGCTAGTTTTTACTTCCAAGGGAGTATTCAGGTCCAGATTTCCCCCCACTTTGGGGGGTTTATAAAAAGAGAGAATCAATATCACTAAGATTCCCTCTCATTTCTCTCCTGAGGCCCCAGTCAGGGGTAAAGATTTCCTTCACTCCAACATCATTCAGACAGGGATTGTCTTCCTTGTTTTCTCTCTCTCTCTCTCTCTCTCTCTCTCTCTCTCTCTCTCTCTCTCTCTTTCTCTCTCTCTCTCATTCTCCCAGTCCTTGCCCTCCTTCTTTCTTCATGTTTCTTCACAAATAATGAAGCACATAACCAGGAGTCATTAGGTTGCATCCTTAACCAAGCTGGCATTCTTTCTAATTAAAGCAGAAGGCATAAATGTAACTCAAAAATACGGGAAGAACTTATGGAATAAAATAAATTTGCTCATTCTGAGATAAGGGAAGAATAAGCAGGTACCAGAAGGGGATGGAGAATCCAAGCAATGGCAGTGTGTCTTGGGTCCACTGGAAGCAGTGAGATTCTCATAGTTTAGGCCCTGTCACCATCAGCTGTAAGTAGAAAAGCTGAGATTCAAACCCCTGGGTCTCGGAGGAGGGGAAGAGGGAAAAGAGGAGAGCAAAAAGAATGAGAGAGAGGAGCAGGAGAGGAGAGAGGATTAAAGCAGGGGAGAGAGAAGAAACAGGAGGAAGGGAGGAGAGGCAGGAGGAACGGAGGTACAGAGACAGAAGGCTAGGGATAGCCAGAGCAAGGCATCAGAGATGGAAGGCAAGCTCTGGAGGACAGAAAATCTGAAAGACATAGATGGACTGGGTGTCCACAAGCAAGTCACGTAAGCTACCCTTGCCTCAGGCTGATTTCCAAGACTATAATTTGGTACACTATATATAATATGGTATCCCCTTGCTGATCTCAGAGAGAGGGAGCCTCCTATGCAAATTAAATTAAATGAGCAAAAACAATTAAATGAGCTCTCAGAATAAGGGGTACAGTACACAGGAGGGAGCAAAGCAGTCTGCCTCAAGGGGATTGAACCAAGCTATAGCCTTGGTCTCTCCAGATTTAATGAGCCCTGGGATTCAACCTCTCAGAGGAAATCCTGCAGCATTGGCCTAATTCTCCTGCAGATTGCCCTTCCAGCATTCTTGGAAGGCTCTCCCCAATCCCATCTGAGAGGTCCGCCCTGCCTTCAGGATTCAGAGGGCATCTGCTGAACCAGCAGTATGTGCCAGGCCAAGGTAGCTTCTCAGGTACTGCCATCAGCACCTTCTTCAGGGATGTGCCCTCCTGTGACCCACTCAGATGCCAGCAGGTGTCAGCTGCCATGCCAAGTAGCTGACCCAGCTCCGGCCTCTCATTCATGCCACTCTTGCAAGTTGCAAATTGCAAGTTCAGTGACCATCTTGTTTCCTCTCCAGTAGAATGTTAACTCCTTGATGGCACGGTCTATTTCTTTTTTAAATTTCCCTTCCTGTTCCTATCACAGGGCATATAGTAGGTAATACACATAAATGCCATGGGGCAGTTAGGTGGCACGGTGGATAGAGCACTGGGTCTGAAGTCAGGAAAACTCATCTTTATGAGTTCAAATCCAACCTCAGATACTTACTAGTTATGTGACCTTGGGAAAGTCACTTCACCCTGTTTGCCTCAGTTTCCTCACCTGTAAAATGAGATGGAGAAGAAAATGGTGAACCACTGCAGTATCTCTGCCAAGAAAACCCCCAATGGGGTTATGCAGAGTCAGAAATGACTGAACAACAAAAAATTCCTGTTAAACCAATAAGTATAGAGTCACAAACATAGAGCTGGAGACACCTAAGAAGTCATCTAGATCAACCTCATGCCACCGATAAGGAAACCAAGACCCAGAAAGCTTGCAAGTATAGTAAATGACCAAGTTGAACCCAGATCTTCTAATGCCAGATCCAGTACTCATTCTATGCTACCATAGATGGATGAGTGAATTAAGATTAATGTTGGTATTACCATCTACTAATTATCCATTTGTGAATTCTCTATTTCATTAAACACATTTTAAAACATCTTTAAATTTAAAATTTTTTTAAATTAAAAAATCAACATTTTTTTTCAGCCCAAGTTCACCTTCTTTCTGTTTCTTTGAAGGACCACAGACTGACTCCCCCACCATCACCACTGGGACACACAGAAGGGATCAGGATGGCATGGGGATTAGCTTGAAAGAACTGAGTTTCTGGTCTCAAGTCTATTCTAATATGCCCTGGACAAATGCCTTCATTTCTCTGGGTTTGGACATTCTCATCTGCAAATAGGGATATAAATGCCCAATGCTCTCTCTTGAACCTTCCTTTTTCACAATCTCTTCCATCTTCTCTGGGGCTCAGTGACCATCTCTATTCAGATAATTCTCAGATCTCTATGCCTAGCCTTCATCTCCCTCCAAAACCTCTGCAGGGAGTTCCAGAATTCAGCCCACTACATACTTCCCACCTGAATGTCCTATGGATAGCTCAAACTCAACATGAACACATCTCAAAATGGGCTCCTTCTCTTCCCCTGCTCTCCAGCCCATCCCTCCTTCAAACTTCCCTATCATGGTCTAGGATGCTACCATTCTTACAGTCAGCCATGCTTGCAGCCTCCATCATCATCTTCATCTTCACTCTCCCTCTTCCCCCACCACTAACAATTTGCTGAGTCTAGTCATTTCAAACTCCAACCCTTTCTACCCACTTATGCCATCATCCCACTGTTCAAACCCTATCACTTCTTACCTAGACTGCTACAGGAACCTCCTCAATAGTCTCTCTGCTTCTTGTCCTTCCCCCTCTCCTTTCCAGCTTTCACACAGCTGACAAAATAATTTTCCTAAAGCATAGGTCTGGCTACATCCCTAACACTACCCAAGAATGTTCCCTTTCTCCCTATTGATTTTAGTGTGAAATGTAGAAGCCTTTGTGTAGACATTTAAAGCCCTTCACAATCTGTCTCCAGCCTAACTTTCTAGAGAAATTTCCCATTACTCCTCTTCATGAACTCTACATTCCAATGAAACTGTCCAGTTTGCTGTTCCCAGAAATTGGTGTTTCATTTCCTACCTCCACGCTTTTGTCTATGCTGAAATGCTCTTGTTCCTGACCACTGCCTCTTAAAATCCCTCACTTTCCGCAAGGTTCAGTTCAGGCACCACCTTCTATGGGAGACCTTAGACTAATCCTTCCTATTATTAACTTCCTCTCTGTGTTGACTCAGCCCCAAGGGATTGTCAAGTTCCTCCTGGCTCTTTCAAGATCTCACAATCATTGGCTATCACTCAGCCCCTGGCTTTATGCCTACATTTTGGGCACTGAGTTCTTATGTTGCTCTAGAGACTATGTCTGTCATATAAATAAATAACAAGCAGAGACTCAAGGTTGAGCTAGGAAATTTCCCAGATCAAGAATAGCGCATCTAGAGTTATAGATTTTCTTATTTTATAACCCCAAGCAATAATTTATGTCAATCTCTAGGTTAGAATTCATGATCTACTCAATACGTTTTTTTTCTTGCAGTTTTTCAAAATTTTGCATCTGGGCAGGGTAAGAGGTCCATACATACACGATCCAGACACCCTTCTGTGTGCATGCCTCAAAAAGACTCCAGTGAGACCACTGGGATGGTGGTCTGGGGAGAACACCCCCTGGGGAGGGCAAATTAGACATTTCCCTGTTGGTTAATTAATAAGAAGATAGTCTTTCTTTCTCTACACATGCAGCCTATATTGATGTCATGATTTTGTCATAGCTGGGTCACCCAGATTTCCAGACATGCTCGGGGTGGCATGTAAAGGCTGAAAGGGACAGTAAAGTTTGCCTCCTCCAACACTCTCATTTTAAAGGTGGGAAATCAGAGACCCAGAGATAAGAATTGACTTGCTTAAAGTAACACTGAGTTGCTGGAAAGAAGCAAGATTACAACCCAGGATGCCTGACTCCCATCCTCAGACTTTCCTTATGAACTCTGCCATCACAGACAGCTGCCCCAGCCACAAGATTTGTACATGCAGACAGTTCAGGGATAGACTAGTCAAATGATGTTATATCCCTTCCTGGGCCAAATATTATTGTGAAATCCTAAATGACCTGGTTGGGGAACAGACCTCTTTGTTCATGTGTAATGAAGGTTGGAGCATGTATGGAAATAGGGTCCCGCTGCCCTGACCTTTCCCAAATAATTCTAAAAACTCAAAGGACTCATGTGACTCAACCCTGAATGGTCTTTCACTTCGAGATTATGAAGCAATGTCCTTACTGAACACTCAACAGTAATAGTCAATGGTCAGAGAAAGAAATATAAAGTAGAAAAGGTAGCCGGGACTATCCAGGCTCAGGCTAAGCCCTATGGTTGGGGGAAAGGCACCAGATCTCTTCCTACCCTCTCCCCAGCCACCCCTTACTGCTCTAGGGATGGGCTTGAATAGTCCTAATAGTCTACAGATGGGAAGAGAGAAGAGTGAGCTCAGCCCTGGATGGCTGTGATAGCCCTGCCTCTCTCCCTACTCCATTCCATCTACCACACAGCGGCTAAAACACAGATCTGATCATGTCACCCCCTAACTCCCACTCATTAAACTGCAATGGCTCCTTAGTGCTGCTAGGTTCAAATACAATGTCCTCTGTTTGGCTTTGAAAGCCCTTTAACCTGACTGCTTCCTAACATTCCCACGTCTGGGGACGTTGACCTCCTCTCAGGTTCTTGGACAATACATGCTGAGCATCTGCACTGACTGTCCCCATGCTGGAGTTCTCCTCCTCCTTATCTCTACCTCATCAAGTTGCAACTCAAGTCCTCCTTCATCTTATCTCATCCCCAGTTTTTCCTGTTTGTATCTCATTTGTACGTAGTTGTTATCAGGTCTGTTTCCTCATTAGGATGGGAGCTTCCTAAGAACAGACTAGAGTTTTGCTCTTGGTAGTGGTTGGTTTATATTTTGCCTTTTTTGTATCTCCAGCACTTAGCACAGTACTTAGCCTGGTACACAGTAGGTGCTTCATAAACGCCTGTTGACTGACTGACTTTACAACCTGGCGTTTTTCCCCAGTCTTCTTCCACTTTACCCATCCCAAGACAAGGAGTAGTCTTCTTGTTCCTCACACAATCTCCTGTGTCTCCCAACTAAGGACCTTTGTACTGGCTGTCTCCCATGCCCTGGCTTCCTTCAATAACCCTACCTTCTGTAAAAAGCCTTCCCCTTCCCCCAACTAATGGCATCCCTCTGAGCTTACAGTCTTTATCTTGGGCGTGATATGCTGTCTGTGTGTTTTCCCCATTAGAATGTAAGCTCCTCAATGGCAGAGACTGTCTTTTGCCTTTCTTTGTACCCCCATCACTTAGCACAATGCCTGGCATGTAGAAAGTGCTTAATAAATAATTATTGATTAATTGATCTTCCTGCCCATTGGCTCATAAGGGGATAGCTTATCTCATCACCATCTCAAGTGCAGGGCCCTTCAACAATGAGTTTCACCTATCCCTGGAATCTGTAGAGGTTTCCAGCATACCCTCCCTGGGATGAGCCCTCTAGTCCCATTTATGTGTTGGAACATAAATCTCTACCCCCTCATCATGTATGTTCATGTGGGAGAGGGATTATCCTCGCTTTGCTTGGCCCCAGAGAGCAGAACCAAGAACAGTGATGGGAGTTACACAGAGGCAAAAGTCAGATCAACATCAGGAAAAACTTTCTAATGTAGCACTCGTCCAAGCTGAATCACACTGGAAAGCTGGATCCCCCAAAGGGCTGGTACTACTCCCTCTCAAGACTCTAGAGAAAACCTTGAGGAGCTGGGTTTATAGTAACATGGCTCCTGGGTACCCACTGGAAAGCTTTCCATCAACCATCAGCCAGATGACAGCTTTTACAAAAGGGATTTACAAAGAAGGTAGTAGAATAAAAAGGTGATACAAAGCATTTCCCCCAAACTAGGGCTTATTCTCCTTTTATCCATGCAATGTTTCTGGAGAGAGTAGTTTCAGATTAAAGAACAATGTTAGTGAGGCACATGTGCGGCAGACAGAGTTCTCTATTCTTAGCCCTGGAAATCCTTCTCTCCCACTCCCACGTCTGTGGCTTTCTCATTAAATTTGATGCAAGGTGTGGATAAGCGGATCTGCTTCTAGACCAGGCTTTTTCTCCTCTGCTATGGACCACTAAAGCCACTGCTCTCCTTCAGCTGTACTTCCTGGTGCAGTCTCTGACAGCACCTCTGAATCTCCAAAAATCGCAAGATCACTTGGACATTTTTGCCTCTGAATACTCATTAACCCAAGAACAGAAAGAAATAAACACAAAGAGATGGAGGTGGCTGTGAGCTCAGTCACTGTAGCAGTGTAAGAAACAGAATTGATGCCCCATCTCCCCAAGAAATTCTCAGGACCAGCGTAAACTAGTCCTCTCAGCCAAAAAACCAGAGTGATGAAGGGGTTGGTTACTCCTTTTGTATGACAGTTTTAGCTCATCATTTAATCTGAGAAAAAAAATGGTTCTTTTTTTTCTTTTCAATCACCATTTCTTCTGGCTAGATGGTCCCAGAGGACAACATATGTTGGACCTGGAGTCAGGAAGACCTGACTTCAAATCCTGATTAGAATCCTAATTAGAAGACTTTTGTCACCTCATAGTACTAAACTCTTGAGTCATCATGGCTGGAAGGAAAGAAACAAGCATTTATTAAACGCTTCTTTGTGCCAGGTACCAGATATAAACACGAGCAGAAGGAAAGATAGTTCCTGCCTTCAAGAAGCTTACGTCCTAACGGAGGAAGACAATACATAAAGGGGAGCTGAAAATGGGGGGCCTGGAAACTGGCTCCGTCCAAGTCTCTACATGATAGCTTTGACATCAGGTGAGGAATAATTAGATCTGCTTCAAAGACTGACTACTCCAGGGGTGAGGGGCCTGCAACTTTGAGGCCACATGTGGCCTTCTAGATCCTTAAGTATGGCCTTTGGACACAATCCAAAGTTTACAGAACAAATCCAAAAGCATCTTTCTAGGTCCTTAAGTGTGGCCTTTTGACTGAATCCAAATTTTACTGAACAAATTCAGTAAAATTTGGATTCAGTCAAAAGGACGCACTTAAGGCTCTAGAAGGCTATGTGTGGCCTTAAGGCCACAGGTTCCACACTACAATGCTACAGTATTCATACATAGGATGGGCTGCATGGGCTGTGGTGGGCCCCCCTCTCTGGTGTCCTTCAAGCAAAGATTGGATGACCACAGGACAGGTGTAGTGGGGATTCTCATTCAGGTAAGGCTTAACCAGATAGCCTTGGAGGTTCCAGAATCCCCTGGGTTTCTGCAATCCTAAGTAATAGTCAAAAATCCCCAGTCAGACCGGTAAGCAGCATGCCTCCTTCTCTGTGCCCGGCCTGGCTGAATGTCATGCTCTTCAGACAGGCCTTATTAGAATCATCCATCATTTCCTCTTCACTGGGGACACTGACCTGGCTGCTGGTACAGACGCACCAACGTCACCAGTGGGGCAGACATTCTTGACCCTGCCGAGGCAGCCAATACTGTTAGTCACACTTTATTGCTTGAAAGACTCCAGGCTCTAAAACCCCATGGGAAAGCTTACCAAGGAAAAGGCAGAGCTCCGTGTGGTGTCTTATCTAAGGATGGGAAATCAGAATCTGGGGTATCAGCGGGAGGCTGGAGCACAAACAGATGGCAATGCCCCCTATGCACCTCTCCGAGTCCGCTCTGCCATCCTTTCTTGACCCCATCTTCAAGTGTTGGCAAACGTGAACTATTGGGTTCACACTGGGGCTAATTTTGGCTGTTATTCAAAGGATCCCTAACAGTGAAGTTGCACAGAGATAATTAAGGCTTTGGAGTATGGGAGAGGGTGGGGAGGAGGGCAGAGGAAGAGCATCTCATTTGATTATTTATAGTAAACAGCAAGAGCCGATTAGAAGGAAGAAGAAAACCTCTGTTTTCACCAGGAAATTAAAAAATATGTTACCTTGGAAAGAAAGGGTAATTGGCAGTTCAGCTCAGATCACAGGTGTAGGGGAAGAGTGGCTGATGGGATATCTTACTAGACTTTGCCACAAACTTCCTTCCTAACCTTCTCTCTCCTGAGTTCAGCTTCCTTCTCTGCAATGATAATCACCTTTATAGAGAGTGTGCAGAGTGTATTGTGGACATGATCTCCCTTGAGCCTCAAAACAACCTGTGAGGCAGTACTAGGGACATTATTATCCCCATCGAGGGGTGAGAAAACTGAGTCCGTCTCAATGATGTGAAGGGACCTGGCCAGGGTCACTCAGTCACTGAGAATCCAGGAGTTAGTGAGCAGGAGCCAAAGTCTGATGTCACTGTCTGTAATTTACTTAACATTACTGTCTTAATGTTACTGTCTGCTAAGTCGTGATTCCACAGCTGCAATTCAAAGGACAGAAACCCAGATTGATTGCATGTGAAGGGAGCCAGCAGAGCTGACTTTGAAAATATTTTGTGTCTACTCTGTACATGTTTTGTATTCATTTATATAGATATAGGCTTCCCTCCATAGAAGAGTGGCTCCTTGATGGCGAGGAATGCCTCATCTTCATTATTATTTATTTATCATTATCCCATGTGATTATTAATATATAGTATATTATTATATTATTATTATTCCATATTATTATTATATACTATATTATTATATTTATTATCCCATGTGATTATTATATATTATGTTATTATGCATTATTATCCCATTTGATTTTTACATATTATTTAATTTATTATCCCATGTGATTATTACATATTATATTATTATATTTATTTATTATCATCCATTTGAGTCCCGCAACAGCCCTGGGAGGTAGGTGCTATTATCATCCCCAGTTTACAGATGAGGGAACTGAGGCAGATGACTGTTAAAGGGATTTTCTCAGGGTCACAGAGCTAATAAGTATCTGAGGCTGGATTTGAACTCAGGTCGTCCTACAGGCCCAGCACTCTGGGTGCTGAACCTAATTAAAGAGAGGAGCCCTGAGGAGGGACCTTCAGGGTCCAGTCCAGTCCAGCAGGTGACTGCCAAGGGAGCCACTCTGGCCATGGTGCTGCCTCATTCAGGAGGAAAGTGGATGGGGTGAATGTGTTATAGGAATCCCTTTCCATTTGAGCCCACTGTCTTCAGGGACGGAAATGTAGAGAGGAGAGTGAACCCCCAACTTGGGAAGGACATTTGGTACTCCTATTCTCGCTATATAGTCTGCATAATCCTTTTTTTAAAAATCTAATTGATGTTAACTGGTTAAATTGACATTAGGATGCTGATGAATAGTATCAAGGGTTTTGAGGGGGCATTAACTGGCCCTTGGTGAATGATACTGGAGCTAGAATACACCACAATGGGGACTTGAGGTGAGAGCATAAGAAATACGCCCCCAAACCTCAGAGGTAACAACCACCCCAACCACCACAATAGTAAACACTATATAAATGTTAGTTATTATTAAATGCCCAGTGCTGTGCTAAGCACTTCACAAATATTTTCTCACTGAGTCCTCACAACAACCCCGTGACCTGTGTGCTGTGATCACCTCCATTTTACAGATGAGGAAATTGAGGCAAACAAGAGTTAAGTGACTTCCCAGGGTCACATAGTCGGTAAGTGTCTGAGACTGGATTTGAACTCTAGTCTAGGGTACTCCTAGGACCCTAAAGTACCAATGTAACTAGCTGTCTTCTAGGCATTTAATTTGCCAGTGTGAGCGAGAGCTGGAATAAGGAACCCTCCCCCTGCCTGGAATTTATACAGGCTGTGTCAGTACCTTATTCTTCTCGGAATAACTTGGTATTATTTTTGTATTAATGTTGTTGTTCCGTCATTTTTCAGTCACACGTAACTCCTCGTGACCCCATCTGGGGTCTTCACAAAGATACCGGAGTAGTTGGGCATTTCCTTTTCTGACTCATTTTACAGATGATGAAACTGAGGCAAACAGGATGAAGTGACTTGCCCAAGGTCACCCAGCTAGTAAGTGTCTGAAGTTAGATTTGAACTCAGGTCTTCCTGACTCTTCTCCTGGTTACTCTATCCACTGCACCATCTGGTTACCTGTATATATATATTTACCTAAATCCTCTCCCAACCACCAATCCCTCCCAGAAAATATAAGCTCTTTGAGGGCAGGAACTGTTTCATTTTTTATCTCTGTATATCTAGCACCTAACACTACTCAGGCACACATATGTCGTTAATACATGCTCATCAGATTGAACTGAATTCCTGGCCGTATATGTTCTTGGACTGTAGTACGTTTTCTCACACCTAGATTGTAAGCTCTGTGAGGGCAGGGTTGGTCTCTTTTTGTGTGTTTCTCCAGAGCCCAGTGTAGTGCCAAGAACAAAGTAGGTACTTAATAAATACATATTGGATTGAATTGGTTGAACACAGCCTTGTTTGTCTGCAAAAGGGTGGCCACGATACCTGCAGCATCCGCCTCGTTGTGAAGATCAAGCAGTATTATGTCTATAAAGAACTTTGCACACTATACAATCTACAGACCTGTAGATTGGAAGCTATTCAAGGGCAGGGATTGCCTTTGTGGTTTTGGCTTCTTCTCACCTCACTCAGTGCCTGGCACATAGTAGGAGAAGGTACTTAATATATGCTTGGTGATTTATCGTTGTTGGTCATTGCCACCCTCTTTTTCTGTTTTCAGACGGAGATAGTCCTGGGATGAGGCACTATCCTCCAATTCTACTACTTACCGTTAAGGCTCTGTGGACTGCGTCATTGGAGGGCAGCCCCCTGTGGATGAGATCATTGATCCATTTGAGCATTTGGAAGGTCTTGAGAGCATGGCACTGGGGGACGCCATTTTGGCACTGGATATGAGAGCACGGGGCTGTCGGCTCATCTTCTCCAGGTTCAGTAAGCTCTCTTTGGGACAATAACTGACAAGAAAGGGGGAGCTGTTAGTATTGTTGTTATTATTATCATTAATTACTGAGTATATTTCTGAGCACTTCAGTGCATATTTAAATGGCACCAGAGAGGTGTTCTAACGATGTGCTTTTAATACCACTAGGTTTCGGATTCGGAGCACCTTGAAATCTTTTTTTTTTTGGAGGGGTGAAGGCAAGGCAGTTAAGTGACTTGTCCAAGGTCACACAGCTAGTTAGTGTGTCAAATGTCTGATTCTGGATTTGAACTCAGGTCCTCCTAACTCCAGGGTCAGTGCTCTATTCATTGTACCACCTAGCTGCCCTTTGATTGAAATCTTGGTTCCCCTACCTGTGTGACCTCTCTGGGGCTCAATTCCCTCATCCATAAGGGAAAGAATTGGACTGAATAATTTCTAAGGTCCCTTCCAACTCTCACTCTAGAGTCCCATGACTTGAATTCAATTCAACAAACATTTATTAGACACTTCATGTTTATTGGACACCGAAAATTTACAAGATATCAGGCCGGACTCCAGAGAAGAGCAGCCTAAGAGAGTTAGGGTTAGTGTTAGGGTTAGTGGCCCGTCTCTAAGTCGAGGCGCTTAACCTATGTAAGTGCGTAGCTATGTATAAGGAAGGCATCAGGCAGAATGTGGGCTTCGAAGTTGAAAAAAGTCTTCTTGACCACTGATCAATGAACTTATAGACTATTCTAATCACTTTCCATTAAAGGAATGAGATTTATTTAGCCAGGAGAGGTAAAGACTCAAGGGAAACATGATAACTGTCTTCTAATATTTGGAGGATAGGTGGTACAGTGGATGGAGCACCAGGCCTAGAATCAGAAAGACTAGAATTCAAATCCAGCCTCAGATACATACTAGTTGTATGATCATGGGCAAGTCACTTAACCTTGTTTGTCTCAGTTTCGTCATCTGTGAAATGAGATAAAGAAAGAATTGGTAAATCATTCCAGTATCTTTGCCAAGAAAACTCCACATAAGGTCATGAAGAGTTGAACATGGCTGAAAAAGACTGAACAACCACCACTTCCACTGTGGAATAGGAATTAGTTTTGTTCATCTTGGCCCTAGAGGTCAGCATCAGGAGCTAGATCCATGTGGAAGTGGCAAAGAGGTCAATTTATGCTTATTCCAAGGGGAAAGCTTCCTAGCAATTAAGCTGTTAGAAAGTGGGATGGGCTGCCTGCAGAGCCAGTGGGCTCATATTCACCAGAGGTCTTCAAGCAACAGTCAGATAGACGGATTCTGGGTCAAGAAGGATTCTGGGTCGTCAGACTCTAATGGCCTTCCAACTCCATGCTCCCATGACCCTGGCTCTCTGGCTCTAGGGAGGGGAGCACTAATAGTCTCTCAGGGCTTTTGGTTGGATCCTTAACAGGCAGAGGGAAGTACAAAGTGGGCTGATTTATATCCCCCTTGATAAACATCACAGGGTCATTTTTTCATCCTTATTCATAAAGAGACATAAAGCCCAGTCTCTCCCTGGGGAGGGGCAAGGCACCCAGCTCCTACTATTAAATTAGAGAAGCTGGAATATATTTTAAATAGTGTGCCTAAGAATGCCCAGGGAACCAGCCCAGCACTTCCCTGGTTACTGTATCAGCAGTGTGCTGACAGGATAATTAACGCTTTTAGGGTCTGTAGAAAAACATGGGGCAACCTTCCATTTCTCTCTTCTCCCACATCGTGCTGTGAACACATTATGGATCTGAGTACCTGGGGGCGTCAAGGAAGCATCCCT
Organism: Pseudochirops corinnae; assembly: GCA_028646515.1. Taxonomy (NCBI): domain Eukaryota; kingdom Metazoa; phylum Chordata; class Mammalia; order Diprotodontia; family Pseudocheiridae; genus Pseudochirops; species Pseudochirops corinnae. The sequence goes on along the minus strand of CM053587.1, from coordinate 325,254,019 downwards.
AGCCTCCTTCCTCCAGATCCTCCTGAAATAGCCCAGATTTCAATTAGGGACCATTCTATCCTCCTAAGCAGAGGACTCCTCACTATGCTGGGCTTTCTTGGGGGGCTCAAATCAAAGCAGGGTGGATTAGGATGCTTCTCTTTTGGGGGGATGGATACAGAACCGTGAATCTAGACTAAGATTATGGCATCTGGGATAAGCAGTTACAAACCAACACTGTCGGCTGGGGATGAGTGGGAAGAGGTGGTTAGAATGCCACCCCACGGGGAAAAGGCAGCAACCTTGTGTGGGTACAAGGCTAAGAGGTTGCTGTTGAGGCCATAAGATGGTGGGAATGAGCAGCTGAGGATGGAAAGGAGAAGCTCCCCTCACCTACGATCAACCTATTCAACTAACTGTCCTAACTAGGTACTAAGCTTTGTTTTTCAACTACTCATCTGCAACTACCTTCTAAATCTGTGGCATTGGGGAAAAGCTCTGATCGCCCCACCTTAGTGATGTCTTTGTTATATACAAGGATATGAGCATCTCTCCCCCCCTCCCCACCTGTATCTGCCATTTAAGAAAAGTCTCCCATGTTGGGCTCCTGACTCTGGACTTTTCCACCTCAATACCAGCAGTCTTCTCTCCCTGGAAAAGCCTCTGCTCCTCGATCCACCTCCTCTGATTGATGAGTTCTTTCCTGGAACTAGCATTTAAGAACTCATGTTCACTTCTCTCCCAGCTTTACTCCTGACTCTCAGGACTTTCCCTCATTCTTTCTCCTTCCCTAGGCAGCTAGGACACACAAAGTACTGGGCCTGGACTCAGAAAGACCTGAGTTCAAATTTGACTTCAGACATCTACTAACTGTGTGACCCTGGCCAAGTCATTTAGCCTCCATTTGCCTGTTTCCTCAACTATAACACAGGGATCATAATAGAACCTATCTCTCACAGTTGTTGTAAGGATCAAGCACAGTGCCTGGCACATAGTAGGCCTTAATAAACATTAGCTATTACTACTATTAGGGGCAGTATTGGACCTGGACTCAGGAAGATGTGAGTTCAAATCCAGCCTCAGACATTTATTAGCTGTGTGACCCTGAGCAAGTCACTTAGACCTGTTTACTTCAGTTTCCTCATCTGTAAAATGAGCTGGAGAAGGAAATGACAATCCATTCCGGTATCTTTGCCAAAAAACAAACAAACAAACCCAAACAGGGTCACAAAGAGTCAGACACAACAGAAAAACAATTGAACAACAATGACCACCTTATGATCTCCCTCCAGCCACCTGATCTCCACCACGAGGTACAACTGACACTGAATCCTTCCATCTATTTCTTTTGGACCCCCGAGACCCTGCAGTCAGGGGCTATTGGCTCATGGAGGTGGTCCAAAGACCATAGCGTCACAGAGACATTAAATGATTTTGCCAGGGTCACAGGTGTTCTGATTATGAAGGAACAAACGAATGAAAAAAAAACATTTATTAAATACCTACTGTGTACCTGATGTTGTGCTAAGGCACTTTTTATCATTGAGTCATTTTTAGTTGTGTCCAACTCTTGGTGACCCTATTTGGGGTTTTCTTGTCAAAGATACTGAAGTGGTTTGCCATTTCCTTCTCTAGCTCATTTTACAGATGAGGAGACTGAGGCAAACAGGGTGAAGTGACTTTCCCAGGGTCACATGGCTAGTAAGTGTCTGTGTCTGAGGCTGGATTTGAACTCAGAAAAAATGAGTCTCCCTGACTCCAGGCCCACGGCTCTACCCACTGCACCATGTAGCTGTCCAGCTAAGACACTAGTGAGACGGTTCCTGCCCTCAAGGGTCTTACATTTTAATAGAGGAATGGTGGTAAGGGAAGAGACTTTTGTCAGATCATAGCTTTAGACCTACAAGGGGTCTTAAAGGCCATCTTCACTTTACAGATGAGGAAACTGAGGCTCAAGAGAGGACAAAATATTTTCCCCAAATCCCAAAGCTAAGAACTGTGAGACAGGATTAGAGCCCAGGTCATCCAGATTCCAAGCACAGAACTCAGTCCATTAGACCATTCTGTTTCCTGAGGTAGAGGAATTGGGCATGCGGGACAGGGGAGTCAATCGCTATGTCCAGACCCAACATTCTTCTCACTATACCACAATGAGAAAGGAACAGAGAGGAAGGAAGGAAGGTGTCTGGTGTGGTTTCTAAAATTTCTCTTTCCCTTTGTTAAAAAAAAAAATTCTGAATTCTGCCTCCTGCAAATAAAACTCACCCTCATTGTCTGGCATTTCCCCCAGGGAAACAGGCCTGTACTTGGGTCCATCCCAATTTCAGGGATGCTGGAAGCCATAAATCACCCCACAGTGATGCCAAGGAACATTTCCTGTTACTCCAGTAAAACAATAGCTTGTAATACAGATGAGCTCATGCAGCCCGTACATTAGACTTGCCATAAATTATTACAAGGTAACAGGAAATCACAGTGACCTCAAGTGTACTGCAGGGGAGGCGAGCAGAGAGTTATGAGCAAGGCCAAAGCTTCCACGGCCCCCAAACTCTGCTCCCAGTCACCGAACTTCTGTGGGTTTAGCTCAGGAGACAAACCAGAGTGGGGAGGAAATGTGAAACCTGAAGGTTTCCTAGAGGGCACAGGAAGACTTCTTTTAAAAAGCAATGAAGTTTAAATCTAGCAAACCTGGATATTGAACAAATCACACAGACGTGGTTACCTTTGGCTGCCTTTTCCCCATATGCATAATTCTCTCCTCTTCTCTTCTCTCCCTCTTCCCTTCTCTCCTCCTCTCTCTTTCTCTTCTCCCTCTTTCTTCTTCTTCTCTCTCCTCACTCTCCTCTTTTTCCTTCTCTCTCCTTCTCTTCTTTTTCCTCCTTCTCTCCTCTCCTCTCCTTTCCTCTCCCACTTTCCTTCTCTCTCTCTCTCCTTCTCTTCTCCATCTTTCCTCTCTTTTCCTCTTCTCTTCCTCTCTTCTCTCTCCTCTTCTTTTCTCTCCTCTTTTCTCTCTCTCTTTCCTCTTCTCTTCTCTCCCTCTCTTCTCGTCTTTCCCTCTCTTCTTTTTTCTCTCTCCTCTTCTGTCCTTTTTCTTCTTTCTCTCCTCTCTCTCTCCTCTCTTCTCCTTCCCTTCTCTTTTCTTTTCTTCTTGCCCTCTTTCCTTCTTTGAGTCCTGAACGGTGTTGTGGGAGTATGGAGAGTCAACTCTTGCCTCTCCACCAAAATCTCGGGCACATATTTATGAGCCACATTTTATAGGTGAGCAAAGTGAGGGTCTGGGAGATCAAGTGAGGTGTCCAAGGTGGCACACCTATTGGAAGCCCCTCTCCCTCCCTGCTCCAGGACATTGAGTGCACCTCTAGTTGCTGAACCTATAGAAGGCCATGAAGAGCCCAAATTTGAACCCAAATATTTTTTTAATGCCAGAAACAGACTCTCACAGTAAGAAGGGACCTAGAAGAAATTCAGTCCAACCTGTAGATGAAAAACAGCCCCTGGACAACACATCCAGCAAGTGATCCAGTCTCTGCTTAAAGACCTCCAGTGATCAGGACTTAACCACCCCTTGGCAGTCCAATCCACTTTGAGATAGCTCTCATTGTTCGGAATCTTCTAAGTCCCCCAAACAAGACTTCTCCAGCTGCCTCTTGGTAATGTCCACACTCTGCTCCAAATTCTTCCTTCTGGAACCAAGGAGAACAAAACTAATCCTTCTTCCATATGCTAGCCATCACACACTCGGGCTGTTCAGGGCCTGAATTTACTCTCTCCAAACTCACTGGCATGTGGAGTGGCCAAAGAGCAACTGCTCCCTCTTCCCCTCAGGGGTCTCAGAGACCCTCAGGGGATAAAGGGTAACTTGTAAGTACTGTAGAACAGAGCTTCAAACCTAGTAAGCCCCTAATTAATCAATGCTTTATTTACTCATTCTTTACAGCTCAAGAGTCCTCACTGGGGCATTTTTCACATGATTACCAGTTGACATCAATTAACCAGCTAGACTTCAGTGAACTTTTAGAGAATGACATTAACTAAGGTGATACAGCAAGGACAGTTGGTTTAAAAAGTACCCCCCCCCCCAAAGTCCTAGCAAATACATACAGAATTTCAGGGAAAATCGGGGGAGGGGTGTGTCCAGTCCCATTCTCTGCTCTACAGGAAATGCAAATATTCTCTTATTTGAGTTTCCCAATCATTTTTCAAAGTAGAGGTGATTACAAAAATAATTTAATCAAAGACTCCCCAGCAAGTTCCTAGTAAAGCCAGATCTAGAACCCAGCTCCCCAGGCCCCCATTTCACTATATGTGCCCTTAGAGCTTCACTAACTACATGCTGGGATAGGACTTTCTGCCATGTGGACAGCTGTAGTCTAATGGGGCCTTCTTTATTTCTTCCTCGCTTTCTTCCACTATAAAATGCACCTACCTCACAATAGCACCTTGTTGAGTGCATCAAATGAGTTTGCATTCGTAAAGTATTTAGCATAGGGCTTGGTATATAATAGGTGATTAATAAATGCTTATTTGCCCAACTCCAGCAATTCGATGAGAAGAAAATGGATTTTAGCTCAGTGGAATCATGCTTTTTGCCTGATACTCAATGAAGGCCAGTTTCACACGAGGCTCCCAGAGGATGAGGTAATGGGCCTCCCAGAGGATGCTCAAAGGCCCTACTTTGAGAATCACTTGTCTTTTAAAAGGCAACGGTACTTCCCTACATCTTGACCCTAGACTCAGAGGAGCCAGGATGTTCAAACTGGAAAATACCTTAGAACACAGGGCGTAGGAAGCTCAAAGTGGGAGAGCTATTACAGAGAGCTATCACAACAAGAATGTGAAAGCACGGACTGTTAGAGCTGGGATGTGCCTTAGATCCCAGAATATTAGAATATACAATACTGCACGTTAGGACTGGAAGGAGTCTTAAAATGCTGAATGTTCGAACATAAAATTTCAAAATGTTAGAAACAGATAGTAGATATTAACAAAATAGAAATAATAACTAGCATTTGTATAGCTTTTTAAGGTTTGCAAAGCACTTTACATATATGATCTCATTTGATGATATTCATGTTCCACATTACGATAAAAATAGAAGTGACTGATCACATAACATCAAAAGATGCAGGTATTTTCATATAGAAATTACAATGATGTCTTTCAATTATGCCTGCATTTAAAAAAACCCTCTCCTAGGTCCCCTAAAAGGGACTTTCGAAAAAAGAATGCTAGAACATAGAGCAGAGAATGACAGAATTAGAATAGAATTTATAACATATACATTGAGCACATACACATAGTACAGAGAATGTTAGATCTGGAAAGAGCCTTTTTTCAGGGAGTCCAATACTGCCTGTAACTAGCCTCAGAATCCCTCATCAAAGTAACTCTTTAGGATACCCTCCAGGACAGTGGTTCTCAACCTTCCTAATGCTACGACCCTTTAATACTTGTATGTGGGCATATCTGCATGTGGGTGGACCTGCCTGGAGATGGATAGAGGAGCAGTGTCTCATTTCCTAAGACCATTGGAAATATGTGTTTTCCAATGGTCTTAGGCGACCCCTGTGACCACTATGAAAGGGTGGTTGGACCCCCAAAGGGGTTGCGACCCACAGGTTGAGAACCGCTGTTCTAGGATGACATATCCAAAACCAGGTCTTAAAAGCAAAATGGGTCTGGGAGGTTGGAAAGGGAGGGAGATGGGGACGACTGGGGGTGGGGTGCGGATCAGGTGACCTGGTCCCTAGTCTCAGCTCACCCCTAATACTTTGTGTAGCTTTGGACAAATCATAACACCTCTCTGAGAATCAGTTTCCTTTTCTGTAAAGAGGGAATAAGAACCCACCATCTAAATGCTGAGCTAGGTCTCGGTCCTAGGGCTCGGTCCACGGGCAGGGAATTATTAAATATTTGTGCACAACAGGCCAACTGTTCGACTCTGAAGGAACTCAGACACCAGGAATTGATTTTTTCACCTGCCAGGAGTGGGAGTGGTGAGGCCCAGGCAGGATGACTGCAAATGAATTGGAGAGCAGGCCAAGTGATGCTGTTAATAAGGAATTGGGGTGGGAGGAGGGGACTGAGCAAAAACTAATGATCTGAACAGTTCCTCTAATTAACAGCTAGCACGCAGCAAAAGATAACCTTCTGCTGTTGTCTTTTGGACAAGGAAAAGTTTGGTCATTTATATTCCCCAGAAGCTGGGTTGCAAATTAGCCTCCCCCCACCGCCACCCCACTCCCAGTCATTTTATGAGCTAATAAGTCCTTTCCTTTGCAAAAGGATGTGGGGCAGGCAGCCCAGGCGTGTGAGCTCACTGAAGTCATTTAGCCCTGACTAATGGGAAGTGCCTCTGCAAAAGCTGAGGCCCTTCCTCTAAAGCTTCATGGGTCAGGCCTGAAGGTGACCCTGGGACCTGAGAGGCTGAGTCAACCATGACCACCTAAGCTGTATCAACTTCAAAGCCCAGCCTTGGGCAGGAGAAGAAGCACATCTCCCGGGCATAAATTCGGAGGCTCCTAGAAACTATAGGCAAAGCAGCCCGGAGGATTTTTTTCAGGGATCTTAGGCTCCTGGACCTAAAATTGGAAGGTACCCTGGTGGCTGTTGAACTCAACTCCTTCATTTTACAAAGGAGGAAACTGAGGCCAGAGAGGTTAAGGGATTTACCCAAGGTCACATAGCTACAATCATAGTATCATACATTTAAATCTGGAAGGACTTCCTTCAGGGGTGGGGTGGTCAAGGTCCCAGGTTTCCCACCCCTGTCTGGGCTATCAAGTCCAAATTCCTCATTTTACAGAGAGGGAAATTGATGTATAAAGAGGTTAAGTAACTTGCCTTATTAGATAGCTAGTAAGTGTTAGGGGTGCGGGGGAGATTTGAACCCAGCTCTCGGAAAAAGAAGGGGAAGAGAGAAAAGGGGAAGGAGAAAGGAAAAAGGAAGGGAAAGAAAGAAGAGAAGGGAAAGAGAAAAAGAAACAAGAGGAAGAGAGAAGAGAAAGGAGAAAGAGAAGTTAATTCTTCCACCTGTGCAATAATCTAGAGACTATTCAATAAAAGAGAATCCTAGCTGGGCAGCAACCAGTACCAGGACCATTTCTATTTGAAGTCTGCTGGGGGGAAACGAGCGAAATTGAGAATAACAAAAATAATAGTAATAATAATAATTCTCTCAAGCTTCAAGAGACACTGCCCACTACGATTTACCTTCAACCGTCACCATCACCAATCTGGGGAATGGGTTGACTTCGCTAATGGCTGCAGATGCGTCAGGCGGTAGAGGCATTTTTTAATGCTCTCTCCGTAATGAGTCGGAACGTGGAGGAACCAGTCCATGTTCATTATAAGTTGATATCAGGCAGGTGTAGTATGGCAGGACCTTCTAATGTGGGAAATTTCCCTCTGAAAGTAATTGTCATTGGATGGAAGCGTCTCTTCTCAAGCCACCAGAGTCAAGATCCAAGGTCTAACCCCACTCCCTCGAGACCCCAGATAGACTGGCGAATCCTAGCAACGGAGAGCCCATTTCTCCCAAAGCAGAAGTTACAAGGTCTTTTCTTTCTTCATTGCATACAGTTGAGACGGTCCTTTGGCTTGTCGTCTGAATGCAGTTTTCTGTTCCTAGGATCCTGGGCCCTCAGATTGAGAGCTGGAAGGGACCTTAGAAGGCCTTAGAATCTAGCCCCCTCCCTTTCTGGATGAGGACACTGAGACCCCCAAGAGGCGTAGAAATTTGCCCAGTCACAGAGGTCGTGGGGGCAGAGCCAGGATGCTAGCCCAGGCTCTCTGACTTTAAATTCTGGGGACTTTCTCCTTAAATGATTCAGTATAAAATTAAAGATTTGTTTTATTTTTAAACAAAATGTTACTAACACACAAAGTACTTTAAAGTTTTTGTAACACACATACACATACACACACACACACACACACACAGAGTGTCCCAAAAATGTCCCATTAAAACTTGAATGGCTTTAAACTGCACTAAGACTTTTGGAACATTCTGGATGAGTGCAAGTGAGCCTCAGAGTAATTCTGTGAGGTAGGCACTTCAGGAAGTATGATAACCATTTTACAGATGAGGATACTGAGACTGAAAGAGGTTGAATGATTTGGAGAAAATCACACAGCTAGTACGTTTAGGTGGCAGGATTCAAATTCAGATCTTCCTGACTCTAAGAGTCCAGGCAGCCCATTTTCCATGACAACAAGCTGCCTCTCAGCACCTACTTACACTCCTCCTAGATCCTTGGTTTAGCACAGTGGATAAAGCACTGGGCTTTGAATCAGGAGACCCAGGTTTGAATCTAAGACTTGTCACTAGAGGTGGTGTGTGACCTTCCATATCTCCTATCCTCAGGAAGCTTACATTCTATAGGAAGAGAGAGAATGTCCATAATCTCTTTCCTTAAATGGTTAAATCAAGACAAATCAAGGCAACCAGCATTTATTAGAAGTTTGGGGACACACAAAAAGGTGAAAGCAACTCCTACGCTCAAGAAGTTTATGTTCTATGGGAGATATAGCATGTAAATAGCCTCTTTCCTTAAGTTACCACATCAAGTCAGGTCAAGCCAAGCCCACAAGTATTTATTAAAAGTTTAACGTGTGCCAGGAACTGTAATAAAGGCTGGGAGTACAAACACAAGCAGAAAAGGATCCCTGCCCTCAAGGGGCTTACATTCTAAGAGGGGAAAGCCAACACATAAAAAAGGGCTGAAAAGCAGAGGAGGGAGATGCCCACCAAGGGGAATGGTAGAGAAAGTCTGAAAAAGTCAATAGAGCCCAGAAAGGAAGTAAATTCCTTAAAATGGAGGTGGGAGGAAATAGCCAATCAAAGGAAGGGGCCCTGGGGCGGCCAGGTAGTGCAGTGAATAGAGCACCAGCCCTGGAGTCAGGAGGACCTGAGTTCAAATATGACCTCAGACACTTAACATTTACTAGCCGTGTGACCTTGGGCAAGTCGCTTAACCTCAAAAAAAAAAAGGAAGGGGCCCCAAGGGCAGAGTGAACTTCCAGGGTGAAGAGGCTCCTATGGTATGGTAGAGAAAGTTCACAGAGGGAGGAGTAGAATGGAGGGAAGTTTAAAATTGAATCAGCTATGTCCCATGTCTCCAACTGGTACCTCCTTCATCCCTCTACCTTGACGTCTCTGTAGACTATTAAACTCAACATATCCAACAATGACACCATCATCTCCTCCCAAATCCATTCCTCCTCCCACCTTTGCTCTTCCTGTTAGTAGTACCATCAGCCTTCAAAGAACCCAGGCTTTTGAAGCCTTCTGTTTTGCTACCCCTAGACCTTATCAGTTGCCAAGTTCTATTGATTCTATCCGAATATCTCTCACTCCTACACCTTCCTCCTCATTCCCAAACCCATCTCCCTCATTCCCAAACCCATCTCCCTCATTCAAATCCATATCGCCTCTCCCTTGAGAAACAGTGTGGTACAGTGAATTAGGGCACAGGACTTGCATTCAGCCTGGTCTGTGTTCAAATCCTGTCTTAGACACTTACTATTTGACCCTAGGCAAGTCACTGTTTCTTCCTCTATAAAATGGAGGGGGAGGGGGGTAGATTCACTGACTTCTAAAGTCTTTTCGACTTCTAAATCCTGGATCTCTAGGCTTTAGCAATAGACACTTCAATGGACTCCTTGCCTTCAGTCTCTTCCCCCTCCTATCCACAGTCATTGTTCAGTCAGTCACGTCCAACTCTGACCCCTGCCCGTGGGAATTTCTTGGCAAAGATACAGGTGTAGTATAGAAATGAATGGTGAAAACTAAAATAAATAAATTTTTTTAAAAGATACGGGTGCAATCTTCCATTTCCTTCTCCATTGGATTAAGCTATGGGTGTTTAGGAAGAGTAGCCTCTCGGCTGGGAGGGTGTCTGCCTTCATTCAACTCTCACCTCTGGTTCCAGGAAGCAGCTGCACGTGCAGCGTCCACACCCCAGTAAACTGTTTGGCAAATGGGCTAAACCAGGCTGAGGGTAACTGAGGGGTCTCAAACCCATTGGTAAGTTAAGGAGGCATCTACCCCAAGCATGCAACAACAACCAACAAATTAACCAACCAACCACTAAGGAAAACAGAGGTTAAGTGACTTCCCCAGGGTCTCAAGTCAGGAAGACCAAATTCAAATCCTGCCTCAGACACTGTGTGACCCTGGGCAAGTCACTTAACACTGTTTGTCTCAGTTTCCTCACCTGTAAAATGAACTGGAGAAGGAAATGGCATTCCAGTACCTTTGCCAAGAAAACCTCAAATGGGGTCAGGAAGAGTTGGACATGACTGAAAATGATTCAACAACAACTTACTCTAGACCTGACTATCCATGGTTGACTCTAGGCCTGGCATTCTATTTATCCATTGATCCACTTAACTGCCCAGGAGAACCTGATGCCTGGCTCAGATCTCATCCCTCTACTTTTCAAAAGTCTTCAAATGCCCACTGAATAAGGCCAAAACTCTTCACAAGCTGACCTTCTCTCCCACTTTATATTTCTTCCAAATTAGATTAGTTACTATGTCCATGCCTCTGTTTTTGCTAGCCAATACTCAGTTTCTCCTTGATGACATTCTATCATCCTTAAAGACCCAGATCAAATGCCTTGTACTCCATGAAGCGTTCCTTGGAATCACCCACCTAAAAATGCCCATTCCCTGTAAACTTTGCTCATAGCTCTCATACAGACTAATAACATTTTAGTTTAAATTAACAGCTATTTTGTATGCAACTCATATTCCTTACTAGAATAGATTTTGTATTTCTTGAGGGTAGACTATAAAAGGGGGTTGGAGATATTGGGTCTCCATAGAGGAATTAAGCAAGAATTATAAAGGCTTTCTTACCCTAAGTTAGAAGTAGGCTTAGGGCAGAGACCTTGACCCTGGTGAGAAGGAATTTGCAATTCAAAGACATATTAAAGAACCAGTGCCCGCTAATTGGCTGACTGTTCTGTGCTCTAAAAGACCTTGACCCTTGGGAACAAAAACCTTCCTTCTAGAGAGAGAAGACCAACTACAGCCACAGTGTGGGGGAACTGACAGATCTCCCTCTCATTATGGAGAGAAAAGTCACTGAGGTTTTTCCTCAGTCTGATACTTGGCATGAGAAGAGTCCCTCTCCATAAAACACATGAGACCTAAACTCACACATGCTAAGAAAGAGAAAAGAGATAGCCTCTCAGCTGAGTTTTCCCGCCCAATCCAGAAACGGGCAGCAGAGAGACATTCTATGACCTCATAGTCAGGTGAGCAATACTTCATAGAGCACTCATGCATGCCCTCATGGAAACAATGACCAGCAGTAAGCAAAAGACAGGACAACCATCAGTAGCAGAGACTACATTCGAGACAAGTGGGGAGTGAGCAAGCAAGGTAGGAACAGTGCCATAAAATAACAGAAAATATTAGGACTGTTCAGCAATAGAAGGATGGGCCAGAGCCATCCATGTCCCCTACACGTATTTCCTGATTCCCATCATCATCCTGTATTTAAATCCACAGTTCTACTTAGCAAAAGTCTCTAGGGATTTTATCTTTTGTACAGACATACCGTGTGAGCTGCTGTCATGTCTCAACACTTCTTGGTATGGGACTACATGGTGTTCCTGGCCATGCTACTCATCTCTGTCATTATTGGCCTATACTATGCATGGAGAGAAAGTGGCAAGCAAAAGCATACTGAATTCCTCATAGGAGGGCGCAAGATGTCGGGGGTACCGGTGTCACTGTCACTCACAGCCAGCTTCATGTCGGCCGTCACTGTGCTGGGCACGCCAGCCGAGGTGTACCGTTTTGGCACCATGTTCGGCATCTTCTGCATCTCCTACACCCTGGTGGTCATCATCTCCTCCGAGATCTACATGCCTGTTTTCTACCGGCTCGGAATCAGCAGCACCTACGAGTACCTAGAACTTCGATTTAATAAACAGATTCGTCTTCTCGGAACAGTTTTCTTTATGATTCAAACAATTCTCTACACTGGCATTGTTATCTATGCCCCCGCTCTGGCCTTGAGTCAAGTCACAGGTTTTGAACTCTGGGGTTCAGTAGTTACAACAGGCCTCGTGTGTACTTTCTACTGCACGTTGGGAGGTCTCAAAGCTGTCATCTGGACAGATGTTTTTCAAACTGGTGTTATGGTGGCAGGATTTTCTTCTATTATCATTCAGTCTTCAAAAATTCAAGGTGGAATGAAAACTATCCTAAAACATGCTGAGGAAGGAGGAAGATTAAGACTATGGGACTTTAATCCTAGTCCTTTGCAGAGACATACTTTCTGGACAATCACAATAGGTGGCACCTTCACATGGACTAGCATCTATGGTGTCAACCAGTCCCAAGTGCAGAGATACCTGGCCTGTAAAAACAAGTTCCATGCAAAGCTGTCCCTTTATTTAAATCTCATTGGACTCTATGTCATTCTTGCCTGTGTCATTTTTTGTGGCTTGTCATTGTACTCAATATATCGTCATTGTGATCCTTGGACATCACACAAAGTCAAAGCACCAGATCAGCTCATGCCCTACCTCGCAATGCATATTTTCAAGGATTATCCGGGACTCCCAGGCCTTTTTGTGTCATGCGCTTACAGCGGGACATTGAGTACAGTGTCCACAAGTATCACGGCTCTTGCTGCCGTAGCCGTAGAAGATCTAATCAAACCGCAATTGGTTTCACCTTCATCAAAGACTCTTTTTTTACTTTCTCAAGGAACAACTGTGTTCTTTGGTATCTTTTGCATTGGGATGGCTGCCATGGCATCATTGATGGGTAGTCTGTTACAGGCGGCACTCAGTATTTTCGGCATGATTGGAGGGCCCCTTTTGGGCTTGTTTTCTCTGGGAATGTTAAATCCTTATGCCAATTCGATGGGTTCATTTATTGGTCTTATGTTTGGATTCTGCTTTGCAATATGGGCTGGCATTGGGGCTTACTTCAACCCCCCACCTCCTTCAAGAACATTACCATTACCTCTTTCCATTGCAAATTGTACCCAAAGTAGAAGCATGCTTCTGAATTTGACTGGCTTAGCAGAGTACTCACAATTGACAAATGAAGAAAGAACTTTTCTAATGGATTTATATTCCCTTTCTTACCTCTACCTAAGCACTTTGGGAACTATAGTAACTGTAATTGTGGGAACAATTTGCAGTCTTCTAACAGGTGGTAAAACTCAGGTTATAGACTCCAGATATCTCCTGAGTAAAGCGGACACGACCCTGGGTAACATTTTATTAGGGAATCGAAGAATTTCAGTATCACCCAGTTAGGACTTTGGATGAAGCTGATAAATTACCTTGAGAACCTTAAAAATAAAGAGTTGAAAAGAAACACTTGAATTTTTTAATGGGCAGCTCAGAATGAGTGACTACCTTATATGGTGGATTATTTTTAGATTTCCTAAGATAACTAAGATAAGGGCAGCTAGGTGGTACAGTGTGGCCTGCAGCCAGTTCAAATTGGACCTCAGACACTTACGAGCTGAGTGATCCTGGGTAAGTCACTTCACCCTGTCTGCCTCAGTTTCCTTAACTATAACAAATGAGCTGGAGAAGGAAATGGCAAACCACTCCAGTATCTTTGCCAAGAAAACCCTAAATGGGATCAGGAAGAGTCAGACACACCTGAAATGACTGAACAAAAACAATAACGGACAAATATGAGAAGGGGATATCTATAATCTTATCGATCATTCTTCCCTGATCAAATCACAATTGGAATGCTGGATTTACTTATGAGCACTGCAATCGCATTTTAAGGCAGACAGCAACACCACCTAGCATTTATGTGGCACTTTAAGGTTTGCAAATTGCTTTCAAATACATTAATTCATTTGATCCTCACAACTCTTGAGGTGGGTGCTACTAATATCCCCTTTTTCCACGTGGGGAAATTGAGGCACAGAGTGGTTAAGTGACTTCTCCAGTGTCACACAGCCAGGATTCCGACTCCCGTCTTCTTGAGCGTATGCCCTTTGCTTTATCTACTGAGCCCCCTAGCATTGGCAAAATGGAATCTATCCAGAGGAGGGCAATGAGGACCAGACCATATAAAGGTTAACCGAAGGAAAACAGGGGAGAAGAGAAGGCTGGGAGGAGGGGGGAGAAGGAAGACAATGAGCTTTTACATGATGCTTTACAAATATTATTATCTCATTTGATCCGTACAACAATCTTGGAAGATAAGAAATATTATTATCCCCATTTTACAGTTGAGAAAAGTGAGACAAACAGAGAGAGGTTAAATGAATTGTCCAGGGTCACACAGCTAATACAGGTATGAAGCTGAATATGAACTCAGGTCTTTGTGACCTTCAGGATCAGAACTCTGCCCACCATGCCCCTTAGCTGCCTCCACAATTGATGGTAGGTTTGGAGGGGGGGGCAAATCATTCTTTAAAAGATTTCAGGTAGAACAGATTAAACTTGTCTCCTTGGCCCCAAACTTAGAAGCAAGGGTGAACAAATTGAGACTTAGTCTAAGGAAAAACCTTTCTACTCATGAGAGTTGACCAAAAGTAAAATGGACTGCCTTGGGAGAAAAGGGGTTCCCTACCAGTTGGGGTACTCGAGTGGAGACTGGACGTCCTGACTGGGTAGGATGTAGAGAGAATTCTTCTATGGGTTGGAAGAGATGGCCTCGGAGATCCCTTCCAATTCAGAAATTCAGAGATTTTACAGATGAGGTAAGCAAGCCAAGAAAAGCAACAACCTCCTTCAGGTCTTGCGACTTTCTGCCCTTCAGTCCAGTGGATAGAGATCTGTTCCCAGGCCACACTGCCCCCAGGCAGTTGGATATAGATATATCCGGTACTCTGGGTCATAATGGGCCAGGTCATGAAGCCCGGGGAAGAGTTAAATTGAAAAGCAAATCGTGGTATGATTGGGAGCCAACCCCAGGAGTACAGACAGGAGATCAGAACAGCCTGTCATACTAAGGTGGGAAAGGCCAGGCCTTTCCCCATCAATGAATAATCCATCAAGTTCAGCTGGGGGAGAACTGTCTTCTGCTTAGAGGTTCACTTAAAAATTTGGGAGCCAGAGAAACTGTCTGATGGCAATGACTAAGCAAACTTATCTCTCAGATGGATGTGACTGGGTGCTGTTCTCCATTTCCAATGAGGCCAGGACAAAAGAAAAATGAGCTTCCAATTCAATCCAACAGGAATTTATTAAGCACCTATCATGTTCTAGGCACTGTGTTAGGCACTTGGATCCAAAGATAAATACAAAATAGGAACTGCCCTCAAAAAATTTACATGGTGTGGGGGACAGACACAAGTATTTATTAAGAGCCTTCCATATTCTAGGCACTGTGCTAAGCTCTTTATAAATATTATCTTACAGAACTCCCACACCAAAAGCTTCCAAGAAAAATGGAGACTTATTACAAGCCATAGAGCAGCTTAAGAAGGATTTTGAAAACCAAATAAGAGAAGTGGAGGAAAAATTGGGAAGAGAAATGAGGATGATGAAAGAAAATCATGAAAAGAGAGTTAACAACCTGACTGAAAAAAATAACACCTTAAAAAATTAGATTAACTCAAATGGCAAAAGAGGCCCAAAAAGCCAATGAGGAGAAGAATGTCTTAAAAAGTCGAATGTGCCAGATGGAAAAAGAATCTCAAAAGCTTTCTGAAGAGAATAATTCCTTCAGAATTAGAGT
>CM053587.1:325200189-325237856 GCA_028646515.1 Pseudochirops corinnae | reverse complement strand
GAACTATTTACATGCCAACATGGAAAAACATAATTGTAACTTATGAAACTTTTCTCAGTATGAGGATAGGTGAAGGGAATACAAATGTATATATATGTATATATACACATATGTCTATATAGGAGGGCTTATATATGCATATAAATACATATCTGAGTATGTGTATATATGTGTACATAAAGGGCACAGGATCAATTGAATGGGAAGGGATGATACTTTAAAAGATGAAATTCTGAGGTGGGTGAAGATTAGAATGAGAGGATACAGGGAGAGACAGAATGGGGTTAATCATCTCATATAGAAGAGGCAAAGGATAATTGTTACAATGGAGGGGAAGAACAGGAAGGCACAAGGGAAAGGGTCAACCTTACTCTCATTGAATTTGGCTTAGGGAAGGAATGACATAAGCTCTAAACTGGGTATCTTGCCACACAGGAGAGTAGGGGGGATGGGGATGAGAGGTGAGATGATGGAGGGGAGGGCAGGATGGGAGAGAGGGGTGCTGGAAGTACACACTTCTGTAAAGGGACAGGGACAGGGTGGAGAATAGAACAAGAGGGGAAGGCGGGATAGAAAAGAGGGACATATAATCAGTATCTCACAATATGTCCATTGTGGAGATGTTTTGCATAACTACACATGTACAGCCTGTATTGAATTGCTTGTCTTTCCAGTGAGGGTGGGTTACAAGGGAGGAGAAAGAATCTAGAATTTAAAGTTCTATAATCAAATATTAAAAATTTATTATTATTATTACTATTATTATTATTAACTACATGCAACTGGGAATTAAGATATATAGGCACTGGGGTAGGAAGACCCATCCTGCCTTACCAGAAAGTCAGAGGGGTGATGGGGAAGGTCATAGGAAAGAGCAGATTGGGGGAAGGGCTATACAATGGGATGGCTGTTTTGAGGTGGTGGGTAGGGGAAAGATGGGGAGAAAATTTGTAACTCAAAATCTCATGGAAATGAGTGATGTAAACAAGAAAATTAAATAATTAATTAATTTTTTTAAAAAGAAAAATATCTATTTTCAATCAATAATATTTATTAAGAACCTACTATATGCCATGCGTTGTTAAACACTTTACAAATATTGTTTTCAATTGGTAATCAATAAACATTTATTAACTATTAATTAACTATGTGTCAGCTCCTGTGTTAAGCATTTGAGAAATATTCTCTGATTTTCAATCAATAATCAAACATTTATTAAGAGCTTCCTATGCTCTAGGTTCTGTGTTAAGCGTTTTGCAAATATCTCATTTGCTCTTATGACAATCCTGAGAGGTAGCTGCTATTATGATCTCCATTCTATAGCTGAGGAAACTGAGCAAAGAGAGGTAAAGTGACTTGACTAGGATCACACAATTAGTAAGTGTCTGAGGTTGAATTTGAACTCCAGTCCTCCTGACTCCAGGGCCAGTGCTCTTTCTACCATGCCACCAACCCCCTCTCAAAGAAGCAAAGATAAGGAGGGAATATATTCTAGGTATGGGATCCAGCCTTTGCACAGAAGCAGATGTATTTTTCAGTTCTAGGAGCAGTAAATTGGCCAGTTTGACTGGATTGTAGAGTGCATGCTGGGAAACCATGTGCAGTTATCCTGGAAAGAGAGGGTAGATCCAGAATTTAAGTAACAAGCTGAAAAATGTATATTTTATCCTTGAGGCAGTAGGGAGCCATGAAGCTTCTAGGGTGGGAGTGTGACACAGTTAGATTTGTGTAACAGAAAGCAGCTCTATAAAGAATGGATTAGAGACTAGAGACTGGAGACTGGAAGTCAAGAGTCTAATTAGGAAATTTTTCAATAGTCCCGACAAGCAGTGATGGAGGCCATGAGTTAAAGACTGGTAGGTCGGATGTGGGCCACCACACACCCAAATGATTCCTGAATCAGATTAAAAGGTAATCAGGAAATACTTAACAAAATAAATTAAAATACAGTCAATAGAAACTATGCTTTAAAACTAAGTCAAGATGTCACCCTCAAGGATCCTTTTGTACAGATTAGTGGCATCGTTCCCCCCCCCCCATTTCTCTTTGGGTTTGACACCACTGTTTTTGAGGTAGAATTAACAAGACTTGGCAACTGATTGGAAAAGGGGGTGGGGTAAGGGAGAGAAAAAAGTGGAGAATGACTCAGACATATCCCTGAAAAACAGGAAATTAACCCATATTTCCAAGATTGTTTCTCATAATTGTTTTTGTAGTGATAAAGTATTGGAAATTAAGGGGGTATTCATCAACAGGGAAATTGCTAAGCAAGTTATGGCTTTTGAAGAGTATTATTGCACGTTAAGAAATGATGAAAGGCACACTCGGAGAAACCTTGGAAGATTTGTATGCACTGATGCAGATGGAAGGGAGAACAGGGGAACAATTTCTATAGTAACATCATTGTTAAGATCAACTTTGAGATACTTAATAATTCTAATCAATCATAATTCTGGAGGACCAGCTCCTGACAATGGAGTAAGGGTCTCAAGGAGTGGAAACAGAAATACATTTTCAGAGACAAACAATGTGGGAATTTGTTTTTCTTGACTATATTTGTCACGAGGGTTTTGTTCCTTTTTTTATTTGAAAGGGGTGAAAAGGAAAAGAGGTCTAGGGATGGAATAGTCAAAAAGAGAAAGAAAATAAAAGAGGGTTACTGAAGCTTTTAAAACAATAATAGACAAATAGGATATGGTATCATAGGGTGTCCCAAAAATCTTAGTGCAGTTTTAAGCTAAGAAATTAAAAAGAGGTACTGACAAATTTTTTTTAATTATAGAAAGACAGATGGATGAGTGAGACCAGTTATTACAAGGTGTCCCAAGAATCTTAGTGTGATTTTAAGCTATTAAAACTTAATTGAATTTATTATGTACTTAAAAGTGAAAGCAAGCTATGTGTAATAAAGTTTCATGTACAATCCCCTTTTTCAGTTCTATTTTGTACCAAAAATTGCTTATCTTACTTGGTGTTTATTAAGGTTAGAATTTTAAAAAGAAAATTTGGGGAAAGAGACAAAGGAGGGAGGGAGAAAGGGGGAGGGAGAAGAAAGAGGAGAAGGAGTGGGAGAGAGAGACAGAGAGAGAAAGAGAGAGAGGGAGAGAGAGAGAGAAGGAAAAGGGAGAGAGAGAAGGAGAGGAAGAGAGAGAGAGGGAGGCAAAAAGAGAAACACAGAGAAAGACAGGAAGATAGATGGATAAATGGATAGTAGGTAGATAGATGAATGGGTGGAATTAGAGGATGGATAGACAGAGAGACAAATGGATGGATGGATGGATGGATGGATGGATGGATGGATGGATGGATGGATAGATGGATGGAGATGGATGGGAGAGAGGAGGGAGAGAGGCAGAAGAAAAGATTAGGGAGAGAGAGAAGAAGAGGGAGAGGGAGGGAAGGACAAAAAAAGAGACAGAGAGAGAAAGATGAGAAGACAGACAGATGAATGAATAGTAGGTAGATAGATGAACGGATGGAGTTAGAGGATGGATAGACAGGAACGAATGGATGGATGGATGGATGGATGGAGATGGATGGGAGAGAGGAGGGAGAGAGGGAGAAAGAAAAGATTAGGGAGAGAAGAAGAGGGAGAGGAAGAGAGGGACACAAAAAAAGACAGAGAAAGATAAGAAGACGGATGAATAGTAGGTAGATAGATGAATGGATGAGTTGAATGGATGGATAGACAGACAGAGAGATAGACGGATGGATGGATGGATGGATGGATGGATGGATGGATGGATGGATGGATGACTAATAGATAGAACATTTATGAAGCATTTACTATGTACTAGACACTGTGCTGAGTACTAAGGATACAAACAGAAGATAGTTCCTGCCCTCAAGAAACATTCTTTGTTTAATTTTATTTTTATTCTGACCATCAATCAAATGTTCAATAAAGATTTATTAAGTGCCTACCATGTACTAGAAATGGTGCTTAGTGCTGGAGATACGAAAAGAAGCAAAAGAAATCCCCTGCCCTCAAGGAGCTTATAATCTAATCCAACAAACACAAAATAAAATGGGCATTTACCTATCTATGGTAGAACAAATGAAGAAAATTGTATGTGAAACCGCATGCCTCTCTATTATGTACAGCTTACTTTAGGTGCAAAGTGAGTCCACCCTGTGGTTTTCTTCTTTCTGGGCCTCCTCCACTTCTCTTCTCTGTATAGTGTTTTAAGAAAATGATTCAATGACCCTCTTTGCTTTCTGTTCCTTTTTCTCTGGTTTTGATGTTCTATCCCTACCCCTATTCTCCCGGGGGAAGATATCCCAAGAAGGAGAGGAGCCGGGAAGCAGTTTAGGGCCAGGGTGGGGCCATAGAAGAGAATCCTCCTTGGGTTGAGGAGGTGCCTTCCAAGCCCCAAGATCACGGCTCTCTGAATGTCTGAGGTGGGGCACTTTCCCAAAGCCTCCTTCCTCCGGCATCCCTTCCCTCGAGGCCTGGCCTCCTGCCCTTCTGCTGAGCTTGAAAAATCCCTTAGCCCAAATGCATCTCTGCCTGGCAGCCCACTTCCGATGCCCCAGCAAAAACAGAACAGTAAATGTTAGCACTCAGAGGCATCTGGTGCAGAGGGCGTTTTAATTTAAATCAATGACATATTGATCTGTCTTCCAGGCTGGCGGGTTGAGGGAACCAGCGGGTGTTTCTTTCCACTGGACGGGCACTTCTGGTGGCCTCGGGGCCTACAGTATAAAACTGATGTCAACCATTTCCTCTCGGAACTGGGAGACCTTTCAGGGCCTTAGGGAGGAGGTCACTGGGGGAGAGGCAGCCCTTTGAGCTCCTTCTCCAGGCTATAATTACCAAGTCCAAAGCTGACGCCCAAGTTCTTCTTTCGGACACAGGAACTGAGTCATGGGTTCAACTTTCTCTTCACACAGCCTGCCCACAGCTTCCTCCTCTCCCTCTCTGGACCTGCCCTGCTTTTCAAGTCAGTAGTCCCAGCTTGGTGGACAGAGGACTGGCCAGTTCCTTCCTCCAAGGGAGAAACTGGAACATACAGAGAATGGGGGTGGCCTCCTCCCCCAACCCTTCTTCCTTTTTATCCACACTCTCTATGTCTGAGTAGAACTTCACAGAAAGGAGTCTGGAGAGCCTGGGGCAATGGGTTCAAATTCTGACTCTGCATTTAGTACACGTGACTTTGGGCTCATTTCCCGGTCTGCAAAATGAGAGGGTTGGATAAAATGACCTCTGAGACCCCTCCTAGCTCCAGGTCAATACTATGAGTCATATCCAGAGTCCCTTCACACCCCTTGTCTGTGGTCTTTCTCATTTAGTCACAATTCATTCAACAAAAGTTCATCATTGAGGCAGTTAAATGGTACGATTGTTGGAGAGTTAGACTTGGAGTCAGGAAAGACCTGAGTTCAAATCCCACCACAGATACTTACTAGCTGAATAATCCTGGACAAGTCACTTAGTCTCAGTCTCAGTCTCCTCATCTCTACAATGGGGATAATGATAGTACCTATCTCATAGGGTTGTTTGGAGGATCAAATAAAATAATATATGTGAAGGAAATATAGATACTAGCTATCATTCTTAGGCTCTGTCCTATATGAGGTATACAAAGTAAAAAATGGAACAGTCCCTGGCCTCAGAGAGCTTCCATTCTATTAAAGAAAACGAGCTTACATACACATACATACATAAACATGGACACATATATCAGTATGTTGTCTCTAATAGAATGTAAGCTTTCTTATATTCTGTCAATGGAAGAGACGTGGATAGAAATATATACATGTACATACACACAAATATATGTATCTTTATACACACATATATATGTGTATGCATACACACACACACACACACACACACACACACACACACACACATATATATATATACACATTTGTATTGTGGTTTTCATCCTTCTCAAAGAGTGCTAAAATGTCATCCCTACGTTGGGGCCAGTTTACAGTGTGTTGGGCTGTGGCTGACGAGACCAATACGAGCTCAGAGCACTTTACCACAGAGCACAAATAGTCCGTGTGAACATTTGGAGCCTCTAAATTTGCACATTTCATGTTTCTTTTGAGCCACTTCAATTCTGCTTTGTTCACGAAGCACAGCGCCATCTTTGATGTGGACACATAATGCTTGGCGGTCACGCCAATGTTTCCCGTGTCACACAATAGATTCCAAAGTTCTTTAGAGAGACTTTGAGAATCCTTGTATCACTTCTTATGAGCTCTGTGTAAACACTGTGTAAGTTCCTTGTAAAACAGTCTCTCTCTCTTTTTTTTTGTTTTTGGAGAGGGGGAAAGCAGGACAATTGGGGTTAAGCAACTTGCCCAAGGTCACATAGCTAATTTTGTGATAAGTGTCTGAGGTCGGATTTGAACTCAGATCCTCCGACTTCATTGCTGGTACTCTATTCACTGTGCCACCTAGCTGCCCCAAAACAGTCTTTTAGGTTTGATATTCCAATAATGTGGCCAGCCCATCAGAGTTGAGCTCTCTGAAGCAGAGTTTGAATGCTTGGTACATCAGCTCAAGAAAGGACCTTGGTGTCTGGTACCTCATTCTGCCAGGTGATCTTTGAATCTTCCTAAGACAATTCAAATGGAAGCGATTCAGTTTCTTGGCATGGTAAACTGTCTGGGTTTCACAGGTATACAGCAATGGGGTCAGTACCACAGCTCTGCAGACCTTCAGTTTGGTAGGCAGTCTAATACCTCTTCTCTCCCATACTTTCCTTCTAAACCTCTCAAACACTGAGCTAGCTCTGGCAATGTGTGGGTCAACCTTATCAGCTATGTGGACATTTCTGGAAAGTATACTGCCAAGGTAAGTAAACCTATCCACAGCATTCAAAATTTCTCCATTTGCTATAACCAATCATTTTACACTCACACACATGTGTGTGCATGTATGTGTGTATACATATGTGTGCCTACACAGAACACGTATACATGTGTGCATAGCCCATGTATGTATCTACATGTGTGCATATATATTTGTGCATATATGCATGCATGCCAGCTGTGTGGTATAGTGGATAAAGAACCAGGCCTGAAGTCAGGAAAACTCATCTTCCTGAATTCAGATCTTCCTTTAGACACTTACTAGCTGTGTGACCCTGGGCAAGTCACTTAACTCTGTTTGCCTCAGTTTCCTCACTTATAAAATGAGCTGGAGAAGGACATGGCAGGCCATTCCAGTATCTTTGCCAAGAAAACCCTAAAAACAGGGTCACAGAGAGTCAGGCACAACTGAAAAAAATGACTAAACAACGACATCCAAGATTTTAGAGGAGGAAGCAGACTTGGGCAGGTGAAATGACCTGTCCAAGATCACACAGCTAAGAAGTGGCAAGACCAGGACTGGAACCTCAAGTCTCTAACTCCAAACCAAATATTCTTTCTTCTATCCTCCATGGCCTCCCTATCTGATCAAAATGACCCGTTGTACAAATGAGAGAACTAATGCTCAGAAGTAAACTTAGTGACCATTGAGTACAAACCACACCATGGGGAAACATGTGCCACCCCCTTTCCCCACACATCCATGAGTGCCCAGCCTCCAGTTTACCTATGGCATTGAGTATCTTACACTGTCCTGACTCCCAGAGAAAATTCCCCAAGTAAGTCTACTTCAAGGACCCAGAAAGTTTAGTCTCAGCATCTCTCATCTCTTCTATTTCCCACTGCTCTCTGTGGCTCCCAAGGGCCTCCATCCTGACTCATGGTAAAAACAGGGAACCCTTTTATTCAGGGCTTTGAAAAGTCCTTTTGGTGCCTGTGGAAGACAGCATCTTCCGCTTTCCATCCTCCGCTCCCCTCATTCTATGTGTAATGTGAAAACAATTTTCTTGTCTAGACCTGTGATTTCACTGGTATAAGAAACTTGGTAACAAAGAAAAAACATCTGTTTACGTAATCTAAAGTTTTAAACAGTTCCTTGAGCATGGACAGGTTCAGTGCCTGACTCAGGTCCCACGAACAATACCTGTCAGAGGTGTGACTTAAGATCAGGTCTCCCTAACTGCAAGGCCAGTACTCCATACGCCAACAAAACCAAAAATTCAAAAAGTAATTGGGACAAATTCAGGGGAGCCAGAGGAAATTGGTTACTCTCCTGACTCACAGATGGGTACATCTGGTAGCTCCCTATTTGAACCAATGCTGCCAATTAGGTTCAAGTTTCTAGCTGACAAAGGATTAAATGTGTTCAGCTTTTGAGCCCTTGAAATTTCAATGACTTGGCTCAATGCCGTGGTCATCTTGCCCTGGTTATTGTTCTGTTTTCAGCACAGAATGACAAATCTTGAAGTTGGACAGGACCTTTAAAGACTTCTGGTTCAACCTCCCATTCAGAGGCAGCATCCCTGAAGAGGGATGTACAATCCTTGCACACCACCAGCGTTCACTAAACAGGAGGAAGCAGAGTCATTCTAATCAGTTAGCCAATGGAAGGCATAGATATGTGACCCACCCCCACTCCCACACTTTATTCCTCCTTATTTGGTAGAGACTCTGGATCAGATCTCAGATAACAGAGTTTCCTAATCTGCTTCCAAGACTGTGGGAGAGCTGAGCCCTTCATGTTGTTGTCTGTCCCTTGGTTCTCTAAGCAGACCAATGACATCACAAGGGTGATGTCTTGACTTGTGAGTGAATTGGGTTGGAGCCAAAGAATGGAGGAGGCTTCCAGCAGCCGACCCTTTGGAAAGCCTTGGTTCCAGGTCCAAACCTTGTTTCCTGTGGGCAGATTTCATTGTTTGGAAAAACAACCCCTTCCTTCCCAGAAGCCAGCTGAGATACACCTGGGCCAGCACAAGGAGTTGGGGGCTGGGGGAGGAGTGTGGGAAGTCAGACCGAGAAAGTTTCCCAGCCCTGCTACATACACACATTCCTCCTTAAGGATTCCTTTCACAAGCCCCTCACATCTGTTCTGAAAATTCAGAGGAAGAAGCCAGAGAAAGGCAGGGCCCCAGAAACCAAAGGGACTGACTTTTTTTCCCCAGTACCTCCTAGCCCATGACTGGAAACATAGTAAGCCCTTATTGAATCAATCACTCCCGTTGGATTAGGGGTTCATTGAGGGCAGGGCCTACCTTTTACATTTCTTCATATCACTAGATTTTAGCACCTATGCCTGGTATGTAGTAGGTACTTAATAAATGCTTGTCAAAATGGCTTAATAAAAATGCTTGTTGATCATGGGTTGATTGAAAAAGATGAAGTGAATATGTTCCTGGAAGTGGTGAGCTGTGACTCATTTGCAGTTACGGCAAAAATACACCCACCTTACATCTGTATTGTACTGAGAACATTTTAAAAGCCCTCCCCTCCGTCATGCAGCAAGGCTAGCCTACCAACGGTTTCTGGCACCCAATACCTCACCTCCTAACTCCCAGGGCCTTTGTAATAAGCATCCCCCATGCCAGGAATGCTCTGCCCCCTTCCCTCCACCTTAGTCTGAGAGACTAAGCTCAAAGCCCACTTTCTTCAGGAGGTCCTTCCTGGTCCACCTTCCCCTTTCAGATTATCTCCATATACTCTGTATATATCACTTATTCCTAGATATTTCCATGATGTCTCATTAGATTAAAAGCTTCTAGAGGGCCGGGATGGTCTTATGCCTCTTTTTGCATCCTCAGCACTTACACAATGAATATATCACATGTCCCTAGATATTTATGTGTTTTTCCCTCAGTAGAATACAGGCCTTTCCTGTTCCCCCACTTACTCACGCCTTTGATAACCTTATATGTAATAAAGGTTATCTGAGATAACCTTTCATCCACTTTGTATATCACTAGCATGTACCCAGGGACTTAGATATTGTCTTCCCCATTGGTATGTGAGTTCTTTGGATTGTTTCTTTGTATTCCTAGAGCTTAGCACAGTGTCTCGTGTACAGAAGTGCTGATAAATGCTTGTTGATTGGCTGACTAATGGGCCGATTTAATTTCGATCTTTATCACCTTCCTGTGACATAGGAAGGATAGGAAGTTATTTCTTTCTCTAAATGGGGAAACTACAGTGCAGAGCAAAGATGAAAGACCACATTATAGGCGGTTCTGTTGCCTTCTTAGGAATAATGATCAACTTTCCATTCTTAGGGGGGCACATGTTAATTGTAGGATAGAAGTTTTCCCATCGAACCCAATTTCATGGTGTCACATCCTATCTCTGTTACCATTTCTCCCCTGTAGGTCTGTTTCCTAATCTCTATGTACTGAATCTCTAGGCTCACTACTCAGAGCCAGGACAGCCACATTTCCCCCTCAGGATGTAAGGGGTGTCTCTGAAAGACTAGGATGTCTCTTCTCTCTCACTATCTACTTGAACCCCCGATTCCCATCAACCCCCCAGTGTTTCCCACTGTCAGCAACCATTGAGTAGCACCCCAGTTCCATTTAAACCACTTAATATCAATTAGCTTTTATAAAGGGATATTTATTTTGAAAATAAAGCAAGGATGCAATTATAAACACTTACCTTCAATACCTCGGGGACACAGCCTTCCTGGGAAGAGTCTCTGTGGAGAGCAGGATCACACCAAAAGAAGTTTGTCTCTATTGATGGTGCCCTCCCAAATTCACCTCCAAATGGGCCTTTGTTAAAAGATGAATCCTCCGGACACAGGCTCTCCAGCTTCGTACACATCAGTGGTACTCTGCCCATGCTCATGAGAACTTGGCTTGGTGACTCGGCCTATGTTCCATATAAAATGAGGAGATTTGATTTTATGACATCTGAAGTCCTTCCAGACTAAAATCCTATGCTTCCATGATTCTATGAACAAGTGCCCATCAATCATTACTTATTGAATATCTATCAAATTCCATGCTCCCACACGACGAGACCCCAACCATCACCAAACGCTACAAGAGACCCTGTGAATCTATTTATGGCCTATGTGTTTGGAGGAAAAAGTCTTGTGGACCCATTTCAAGGATTACTTGGGCACAAAATGTGGCCCTGAGGAGGTTGTTTCAGGTGAATGGCCTTCCAAAGGTGGTAATAGATTACCGCTCCATGGAGGGACTTTTAGTGCAAACTGAATGACCACTTGTCAAGTATGCTATCATGAGGATTCATTTTGAACTGGATGACTGAAAAAAATCCCTTCAGCCAAGTGGCACAGTGGATAGAGCGCTGGGCCTGGAGTCAAGAATTCTTGAGTTCAAATCCAGCCTCAGACACTTACCAACTGGGTGACCCTGGACAAGTCACTTCATCCTGTTGGCCTCAGTTTCCTCATTTGTAAGATGAGCTGGAGAAGGAAATGGCGAACCCCTCCAGTATCTCTGCCAAGAAAACCCCAAATGGGGCCACAAAGTGTTGGATACAACTGAATGATAACAGCAAAGAAGGCTGAATTTGAACGGGAGCGTGAACAGTCCTGGGGTTTCCAATCTGAAGAGAAGAGGATGGAGAGTATTCCATCTAAGTGTTCTAAGACTGCACAAGAGCCCACCATGGAACATGGCAGGCAGTGAATGGGCCGGTTTGGCTGGAACCTAAATTAATTGAGGGGAATGATGTGTAATAAGGCTGGAAAGGTAGGTTAGAATCAGAATGTGAAGGGCTTTTGATGCCAAATGGAGGAATTCATGTTTCATCCTAGAGGCAATGGGAAGCATTGGATATTCTCAAGCAGGGAGGGCATTGTTCAGATCCAGGCTCCAAGAATATCAATTTGGCAGCAGGATATAGGACAGTTGGGAGAGGGAAGAGGCTGAGTGCAAAGAGAACAGTTAATTAGAAGGTTATTGCAATAATCTAGGCAGGAGGGGAGGAGAGGAGGTCTTGAACCAGGGGGGTTCTTCATTCAAGGTCCCAGGGGTAGAGTCTTGGTCCCCTTCCTTCCGTCCAACATGGAGATTCACCAAGGCTCGCTGCTGACAGAAAACTTAACAGAAGATGAAATGCTGAAGTTCATGTACCCAGAGTGGTTTCTGCTAGTCTTGGCTGCGTCTTCTTACTGTTGCAGCCTGACTCATCTTTGGCAAGATTGCTGTTTCAGGCTGCCCTTGGAACGTGCTCAATTCTCACTCACAGAGCTATTTGTTTCTCTCACTTACCCACTGGAGACGTCTCCACTCTTCCAGAAGGCAGCTCCAAAGAGAAAAATCATCACGAGGACACAAGTAATCAATTTGAGCTGCAGCACCATCCCCCCTTCTGGGTGCAAATATGTGTGTGTGTGTGTGTGTGTGTGTGTGTGTGTGTGTGTTTAGGAAAGAGAACTCATGAATGTGCTATAAGACAGAATTGAGGGAAAGAGGAGTAAGAAGGAAGCAGATTTTCCCCTAATTTTGGCCTCTCACTATGTGAAGAAAAAATGAAGAAAGTCCCCAACACAGAATCTCACACACACACACACACACACACACACACACATCTATCTTATGGGCAGACAAGAATTCAAGTGGCACCGAATGGGCAGGCATTGGCGAGTTCATGAAATCACTCAATAAGCATCTATTAAGGACATTTAAAATACATTCCATAAAATTACAAGAAAATATTTGGGGAGAAGCAGTCACACCGAGGTGGACGAAGAAAGGATTTATTCTGGAGGTGACATTTACTCAGAGGTTTGGGGGAAAGGAGGGATTTGAAGGATCATAGATTAAGAGGTGAAGGGATGTTAGAGGTCAGACAGTCCAACCCCCTCACTGGACAGATGAGGCGCAGAGGGGAGAAGGGATTTGTCTGGGGTCACACAGTCAAAATTCGAACCCAAGCCTTCTGGTACCAAATCCAGGGTTCTTTCTCCTGTCCCATGCTACCTCCCATGGTCTGTCTCATTGGACATAATGCCCCCGACAATCAGAGCACCGACCCTCAAAGGTTTGAGAATTTAACAACAATCGAGAGCCGTTGGTCTCAAGTTTTTCCCGCCTTTCTCTTTTTCCATCCAAATTCCACTCCCCACCATCTATCTATCTATGGCTCCTAGGGAAGGAAAGATTCAGGGTTAGACCACGATAGCTGTCTTCAGATGCTTCTAGGGCTATCACATGGAAGAAGGATTAGTTTTGTTCTCCTTGGCCCCAGAAGGCCAAGCAATGGGGGGCAGGGGAGAGGTGGGGTGGGAGGGGGAGTTTCAGAGAGACCAATTTAGGTTTTGTGGAAGGAGAAACTTAATTGGAACTTTTCCATGGTTTGGGTAGGGAGTAGGTTCCCCATGCCTAGAAATGTTCCCACAGAGTCTGAACAGCCATTTGTCATGGGAGATATAATGGATGGGATCCTTGTTCAGGTCCAGATTGGAGTAGATGGCCTCGGAGGTCCCTGTCAGCTCATAGAGGCTGTAATTCTCTGGTTCTCTAAATGGATGAACGGACCAAAAGGCCAGTGTGAAACCTTCCATTAAGCTACCTCTGTGGAATCTATCATTAAGTTAGAGAGAAGGTTAATGACGAACAAAAGCTTAGACAGTGAGTGGTGAATTCTGAATCTTGGAAAATAAAATGTCAGGGCTGGGAGGGGCCTTAGAAGAGGGAATGTCAGAACTGGCAGGGGCCTTAGAACAGGGAATGTCAGAGCTGGCAGGGGCTTTAGAAGAGAGGACATCAGAACTGGAGGAGACTAGAGATCATAGTTCAGTCCCCTCGTTTTTACAAACGAGGAGAGTAAGGCCTTCTCTATTCAATTCGCTAAAGTTGCTACACCTAAAAGATGAATAGATCGAAAATTAAAATTTAAGAAAGGGAAAGACTGAATAAAGTATGGAAGAGAAATTTAATGGAACACTATTGTGCTATAAGAAATGATGAAGAGGGGCAGCTAGATGGTGCAGTGAATAGAGCACCAGCCCTAGAGTAAGGAGGACCTGAGTTCAAATCCGGCCTCAGACACTTGACACACTTACTAGCCATGTGACTTTGGGCAAGTCACTTAAACCCAATTGCCCTCCAAAAAGCAAAAAGTAAAATAACAATAATAATAGTTTGTATTTAACCTGCTATGTGCCAAGCAGTATGCAAAGCATTTTAGAAATATGACCTCACTTGATCCTCACAATTACATGTTATGGATCTCCATTTTACAGCTGAGGCAGACAGAGGTTAAGTGACTAGCCTAGGGTCACATAGCTGGTAAGAAGCTGAGGCCAGATTTGAACTCAGGGTTTCCTGACTCCACGCCTGGCACTCAATCCACTGCATCATCGGGCTAACCTTAGCCTTACTTCTTATAGATTCGGTCAAACTTCTTTTGATCAGACTTAGTTCAGGAACAAAAATTATTAACAAAAAAAAGTCAAGATTCTGACACCAGACTGATCCGGGCTTTGAATTCCCAGTAATCCCCTAAAAACATTTTCATGGATATCAGAAAGTCTAAGAGGAGCAATTGGGACAGTTAGATGATGCTTACAAGCTGTGTGACCCTGGGCAAGTCACACCACCTATTTGCCTCAGTTTCCTTGTCTGTAAAATGAATATAATAATAATGCCTACCTCCCAGAGTTGTTGTGAAGATCAAATGAAATAATACGTGTTAAGCACTTAGCACAGTGACCGGCAGATACTAGGGGTTATATAAATGTTATCTATTATTATTAATTGTTATTACCAAGTGGGTGGAACTTATCTGTAAAGTCGTTTCCAAGATGGAAATAAACCATTCCCTGAACTGGTCCTTAAAGGAACCAGATTATCAGTGCTTTGCTTTTCTGCCTCTGTTTCTTTGTCTTTGTCTCTCTCTCTCTGTCTCTCTCTGTCTCTCTGTCTCTGTCTCTGTGTGTGTATATCTCTGTCTCTCTCTCTCATTCATTTTATTTCTTAATTATATTTTACTTTTATTTTATTTCCCAGTTTCTTCACTTCTAAACACAAAAACCACTCAGCCACAAGAAATAAATGCCTTCCATTTCCTAAAAACATTTTTAGTAGGGGACAAGTTAATCACAAGCATTTATTGAGGATCTATCAGTAAACAGATCTTGGAGAGTGTAAATTGACAGCATGTTACTGTGATCCCAGAGTTGACCAGCAAGGGGTATTTGGGTCCCTACTTGTCTTTTTGAGACTGAAAAGTTTTCTTAATGTCCCCAAGCTTCTCCATGAAATTCAAAGCCCCATCTTTTTTAATAGATTTCTATTGATCACTTTTTTTTACATCACCTAGTTTTCCCCTGTATCCCTCCTCTTCCCTCCCTTCTCAGAGAGTCATCCCTTATAACAAAGATGTTTCATTTCTTAAGGAAGAAGAAGAAGAGAAAATTCAGCAGCACCATCAATACAAGGGAAAAAATGGATTGTTATATGTGAAGTTCCCTACCTGTGCCCCCCCCCCACCTCTCTGCAAAAGAGTGAGGAGAGATGTCTTCTTATCTCTCTGCTTTGAGGCCGAATTTATTCTTTATATTTTCACAACATTCAATTTTCCTTGTTTGGTGGTTGTTTTCTTTACATGTATGCTGTTGTGGTCATTGAGTATACTGTTTTTCTGGCTCTGCTTGCTTTTTGTTGCATCACTCCATGTAAGCCTTCCCATACTTCTCTGTATTCATCAGGTGTATCATTTCCTACAGCACAGTGGTAGCCATAATTTGTTCAACTATTCCCCAGTTGATGAGGCTCAACTTTTTTAATAACAATATTCCTCCATATGCTCTAAGGCTACAATCCACAGAAAAAAATCAGTCTCTGAAGAACTGAAATTAAGGATCACCAAAAGGGCAATGGGGAGGCATGTGGTGAGTGGGAGCAGTCTGTAACACTTTTGTAATGTAGAAATGATATAAAGGAGGTCATCAAAGAAATATACGGCAGAAAGAAAAGTGGGCCAGTCACATAGAAATAACAAATACTGGTCAATGGATAGACCTTGGCATCCACACAACTTAAAAAGAGTATGAGGAAGACTCTCAATGTGTTGGGTAGACCCCAGGGACAAAGTTATAGAAAGACAAGGATAGCAGTTTCGAAGGACAGGAAGGCACTGGTGAGTTGTGATTTCTGTCATTGGTGGGAATATCTACATTGATGAGACCATGGGTCCTTTGAGTGTACTGGAATGTCAGACCTGGGAGGGACCCTTGGTAATTTAATACTACCTCCTTGGGGAGGCAGGTGAGGTGAGAGGGAGGGACAAAAAAAAAGACAGATGGAAAGAAATCTCAGCCTTAGAGAAGTTCACCTTTTGGGGTAGCGCAATAAGACAAACACTTATGAAACAACCAGAAAATAGTTCAAGGCTGTATAAGGGTCAAGAGCTCAATTCCATGGACCAGTGGGCTCCTACTATTCTATCGGATGTCTTGCTGCCTGGTGTGTCCTAAAGCTGCTTCCTGCTTTTTGACTGTAGGCTCCTCGGGGAGCTGAGGTGGCTGCATTTCTGGCCCTGTTTTTATTTATTGCATGGGGCTCTATGCATTTATGGCTTTCTATAAATATTTAATCCTAATGAGCCAGTCACATGAAGGGCCTTGGGTTTGCCTGGGCAGCTGGATGCCCTGCTGTAGGCAGATGACTAAGTGAGCAAGCCCCAAGTTGGATATTTTCCTACAGAATCTGCTGGCTCACCATTGTAAGCTAAATAAATGCCCTTGCAGGGGAAAGGAGAGAAGGGGAGATGGGGTGGGGGTGAGATGGGGGAGGAGAGAGGAGAAGCCAAGCCTGGGAGGATAGCTGCATAGTTGGAGAAAGACAATAGCTGTGTTCTTATTGTTTGGGACCTTGGACAGCAGCCAGCTGGATTCCCACTCTCCGGATTACCTACAGCAGTAAACACAGACCAAGCAAAGGGCTGGGATGTGCTGGGACTGAGAAGCAGTTGGAACAGCAAATTCCCAAAAGGGTGGTGGGCATGGGGAAGAAGGAGGAACATCAGCAAAGGGCCATTTTAAGCAGACAGTGTTTGCTCTTTGCTACTGTGTTAACAAGTGTGTGTAAGCTCTGTTCTCCTGGTTCTCCATCATCTGCCACTCCCATCCCCATCATCAAAGAGAGAAGAGAGCAATAGAGACAGAGATACAGGGGGGCAGAAAGAGAGGGAAAGAGGGGAAGAGAGACACAGAGAGAGAGAAAGAGAAAGACAGAGAGAAACAGAGACAGAGACAGAGAGAGACAGAGATTTTCTAAGGAAAGCCCAGTACCTTGGTATGACGACTGCAGTCAGTTTTTCACACCAGCATCTTCCTCTTAGTTGAAACTTCATGGTTGCCTTGATTAGATGCATCCCAGGGGACCTGTCCCCCAATGCTAGTCACTCAGTTGCTGACAGCCAGGCCATTAGCCTAATTACATTGTTGTCAAGAGTGTGGCCTCTTCGATCAGAGCATCTGCTGGAGGCAGAGGGCCAGTGCTCTCAGAAGAAGAGTCTGGGGCCTGGAGGGATGCCTTTGTGAGGCTACTAGCTTTTCAAGAAGACAAGGGAATTAATAGATTGATATGGAGCATCTACCTTTACAGTCTTATTAAACATTACTCCCCTTCATGAACTCTGTTATACCTTATTTCCCTTTCCCTCATTACCCAGTCCAGCCAAATCAGCTTTCTTACTGTTCCCCATATACAACAATCTCCCATTACTGTATCTTTGCTCTGACTATATCCCATGTTTGGAATGTACTCCCTCCTCACTTCTACCTTCTAGAATTCCTAATTTTCTTCCAAAAGTCAACTTAAATATCACTTTTTACATGAAGCCTTCTCTAATTCCCTCCCCTGCTCCCAACTATTTCCCACCCCCATCATCACTGCTGGGGCTACTTCCCAACTCCGACTCTCATTTGGTAGATCAAGTCTCCAGAAGGTCACTGACAACTTGTTGACTCCAGATTCTAGGGGTAACCCTGAGAGGTTGGTTTTTTTCCTAGGACTGCTACCTACAAGCCCCTATCTGGTATGTTCCCTATTGATTATCAGTCATCCAGAGTTAATTAGCTTTTAGAAAGGTATTTTCACTATTGTGGTAGAGTAAAAATAATCGGTACAAAAACTTCCCCTCCAAAAAACATCCTTCCCAAAGAAAGTCTGGGACATGCTTTCCCACAGATACATACAGTATCCAAGGGAGAATGAACTCAAGCTTAGAGAGTATAAATGAAAGCTCATATGTCAAAGGGATAATTCACAACTGCTGATTGCTGGAATTCCTTTTCTCCTTTTGTGGAATTCTAATGAAGTTCTCTTTTGTATATGTAGCTCTCTGCTGGATTCCAAGGGTCTGTGCTCTTGTAGAATATTGAAGTTGCCTTTCCTCTGGGGATCTGGTTCATGCTCTTGCTAAAGACATTACCATCAGCCACTGTTGTTCTGAAGGAAGTCCAAATCTTCTGATCTTTGGAAGCTTACAAGGTCATCCATTCCAATGCTTAATACAAAACCTGGCACATAGTAGGTGCTAAATGTTAATTGATTAATTGGTTGATCCTCTCCTCTAAGAGATGGAAGAAAGAATGTCTCTCCTTCCCCCTCTAAGTCACTCCTTCTCAAAGAGCTTATGACTAGATTGGCCTCTTAGTAAAGTGATAAATTAGGAAACTGGCTTGACTGATTCTTTCTAACCAACCAGAAGACATTCCCTATGTGGCATCACCTGCTGCCATTCAGTTGTATCTAATGTGTGATTTGATTGATTAATTCTATAGAGGTGTTTAGGAATTGCTCACACCTACTTTAAAATCTTCAGTTGATTAATTCTGCAACTCAATAAAAGATTTTCTCACCTGATTAAAGGGTACAGAGCTGTCTTCTTAGTTACATTAATTGGAATTTTGAGTATAGGACACCCCTCCTTCACTTGACTTTATTTTGTACATTCTTCTATAGGGACATTTTGCTTGCTCCAATCAAATGCAAGCTCCTGGAGCCCAGGGACTGATTCATTTTGTCTTTTCATGTTCAAGAACTAAAAGAATACCTTGCACTCAGTAGACACTTAATAAATGCTTGTTGCTTGATTGATTGACAGTAGGAAGAGAAACACTTCACATATTCCAGCTTCTAGAGCCTCAGCTCTCACAGATATTTGAAATGTGATGCAACCTTTAGTCCAGTTGTCAACTCCTCTGCAAAGCAAGGCATTGTGGATTGGAGATTGAGCCTTGGAGACTGAGTCAGAGGCCCTGGATTTGAATCCCACCTCTGACACTTAACTACCTGTACTCCGATTTTCCTTATACATAAAATGAGAGTGTTGAACTGGGCTTGTCCCTAGGGTCCTTCCTGACTCTAAATCTTATAAACCATTGCTGATGCCCCTGGTCAGTGATGGTCCCTGGAAACTAATTGATTGATTATTTTAATCTTTGTATTTCCCTCATATTATTAAATGAGACAATATTTGTAAAGTGCTTAGCACAGCATCTGGCATGTAGTAGGCACTTATTAAATGCTTGTTTTCTTCTTTTCTCTTCTCCACCCTGGGCTTAACCTCAGTGTTTTGCATACAGTGAGTACTTAATAAATGCTTGATTATTTCATATGAAAGGAATAGTTATGTGAATAATAATAAAAATATGCTATTATAAAAAAAACAGTTCATTAATCCACCTGTACAATTGTCTATGAACATTAAAAACAAAAGGAAAAAATGACAGAAGAATGACTTATCCCAGGACAATTTTTTCTGAATTGCATGGAAAAAAATGAAAATGTGATCATCATTGTTAATCATAATAATGGTTCCCATTTAGATAGCACTTTCAAGTTTGCTCTGCCCTTTATTTGTATTACCTCATTTGACCCTTCATTTGTGAAGCAGACCAATGACATCACGACTTGTGAGTGAATTGGATTTAAGTGAGGCAGAGCTGCACAAAGTCACCAGCCTCACTCTCTCTTCCACAGTCATCAAAGTCCAGTGGCAAGAGAAAAGTCAAGACACCTGGCAATGGACCAGGATGCAGTGGATCCTGGAACAGGTAGGCTTGAACTGGATGGCCTCTATATCCCTTCCAGCACTGAGATTCTGAGTCTTAAGATTATCCAAGTCCAGTGTTTATCCATCATTTTCCATCATCCACTTCAATGTCTGACCAAGCTCTAAGCTTTCCACAGCTTCAGTTGCCTTCATGGCCAATGGAACAAATTGTTCTCATTTGCCCATTCTACCAGGGAAAGTTTTCACATGCTTGGGGTAAACATTCCCCTAACTCATCAATGGATTTGAGAGCTGTCAGTTACTCTCAACCTGGTTTAGCCTGTCTGCCAAGAAAGTTTTACTGGAGTGTGGCCACTGCCCATGTAACATCTTCTTGGAGCCACAAATGAGACTTGGGTCAAAAAGGTAGGTGCCAAAGGTGGATAAGCAGCTCTGCAAAGGGTTGGACAAGCCCTCACACCAGAAGTGCTAGTTCTCCTAAGCACCATGCTGTTATCACATCCATTTTATATTTGGAAAAACTGAGACTGAAGTTAAGTGATGGGTATTGTCGGGATATGGGATTTTAGTGGAATACGAATTCACTTTGTGTCAACAGGGTTACATGACAGCTCCAAAATCTAATATGATCTCAGGTTGCTTTAAGAGAGACATGGTGAGGTGGTTAGGTGTTGCAGTGAATAGAGCACTGGCCCTGGAATCAAGAGGACCTGAGTTCAAATGCGGCCTCAGCCACTTAACACTTACTAGCTGTGTGACCTTGGGCAAGTCACTTAATCCCAATTGCCTTGCCTTCCCCCCTCCAAAAAGAAAAAAAAAAAAGGAGAGAGATAAGGGGCCCTGGACCAATGAGGCAATGGTCTTGTCATCTCTGCCTTGGTTGGATCATATCTGGAACTCTGGGGTCAACTTGAGCTCCCCAGTCTTAAGAGATGTATTGATTACCTGGAGAGGGTCCAGAAAAGAAGGACAAGAATGGTGATAGTCATGTGATCGGTCAATAAACATTTATTAAGTTCCTACTATGTGCCAGGCCCTGTACTAAGGAAAAAACCAGTTTCTGCTCTCAAGGAACTCACACTCTAATAGGAGAGACAGCATGTAGACAACTGCATACCAACAAGATATTCAAAAGACAAGTTGGAGACAATCTGCAGAGGGAAGGCACTAGAATTGAAGGCTCTCTGGAGAGGCTTCCTATAAAAGGTGAGCTTTGAGCTGGGACTTGAAGGAAGCCAGAGGAACCTGGAGGTGGAGATGAGGAGAGAGAAGTCCAGGCATGGGAGGCAACAGACTGGAGATTATACAATACCAGGACTGGCTGAAGGAGCTGGGAATGTTTAGCTTAGAGTAGGGAAGGCTTAAGCAATGGCATGAGTTGTCTTCATGTATTTAAAGAGCCTCAGGGAAGAGGGATCAAACTTGTTGTGCTTGGCTAAGATAAGGGAAGAACGAGGAGCAAAGGAAGACAAGCATATGAGGAAAAACTTCCTAATAGTGAGAGCCGTCCATGCAATGGATGGCAATTTGTCCAGGGAACTCCAGGGGAGATCCTAAAACAGGTAGGCTTGAACTGGATAGTCCCTACATCCTTTCCAGCACTGAGATTCTGAGTTTTAAGATTATCCAAGTCCAGTGTTTATCCATCCATTTTACATTAAAAGATACCCTCACGATGCTCTCCTAGAGAACTCTGGGGAATTGGGAGGGGGGTGGGGTGAGGAGACCAATGTCATAGAAACTCAATATGGATGGCAAAAGATGGCACAGATCAGTCCACGAGAAAGAGAGACTTCCTCAGGACAGAATGTCCACACAAAGAAGCAGAGAAAGAAGGAGAACTACACAGAGCAGGTTCCCAAGGAATGATCCAAACTGGTCTCTGTGCTTCTTTGACGGGGCCTGGAGGGTTCATTCTGCTGTGCCTGGAATATATAGCAGTGCCTCCTGTAAAGTTGGCAAAACAAAAATTCCATTTGCTTCCACCAAAGATGCAAAACCATAACATTTAAAAGAAAAAGAAAAGAAAACCCTTAGCAGGCTTCCGAGGGAAAAAACTAAGCACCATTCAGTGAATCATGAAGTCAGTCCATAAAGTAACAAGGATATAGTCCTTACCAGCAACTGAATGAATGCATAAAAATGCACTTAGTAAATACCAATTATCTACCCAGTCAAAGCCTGGTACTTCCGTATGCACTGGGAATAGAGAATACAATGCCTTCAAGGAGCTTATATTCTGAAAGGAAGAATTTACATCTAAAAGATGCTCCAAAAATCTTAGGGCAGTTTGAAGCTCCTAAAGCTTACTAATTTACTCACTATCTATATTAATATGAATTATTCATATCACCACCATTGGTTAAACGTGGTTATTAATCACTGTAATAAATTATTAAATCTTTGTAATTATATTTAATTGACTATTAATTAATAAATAATTAAACATTGCTGGCAATGTGTCATCGGCAGTAATTAAGTAAATAACATTGCTGATTAGTAGTTAGTATGGAGATTGTTATTAATAATTAATACTGCTAATATTAATAGCTATTACACTTTACTAGCTTCAAACTGCACCCTGTAGAGGGAAATGGGAATGTGACCCTGGGAAATCACGGGGTTGCTGAGTCTGATGTATAGCGTCTCATTTGGCCATTACGTCACTTTATAAAGCAGGTACCATGGGCATGTACTGTCCTTTTTTCATCGATGTGGAAACTGAGGCTCAGAGAGCAAGTGATTTGCCTTTGGTAACACAGCTAATAAGTGTCAGAGGCAGGATTCAAACCCAGGTCTCTCCATTCCCACTACACCTTGCTGCTTTGGACTGATGGATGAACCATCATCAAATGAGCTCATGTGTATCAACAATTGGGCGGCTAGGTAGCATGGTGGATGGAACGCCAGACATAAGTTGGAATCCAGCCTCACCCCCTTACTAGCTGAGCGACCCTGGACCAGTCACTTAACCCTGTGTGCCTCAGTTTCCTCATCTGCAAAATGAGCTACAGAAGGACATGCCAAGAAAACTCCAAATGGGATCATGAAGAATCAGACATGACTGAAGGGACTGAGAAGCAACCACTTCAACAGAGTCTGGTACATATTAAGCCTTTAATAGGTGACTGTTGAATGATTTACTGAAGGGAGGACAATAGACATGAAGAATGAACACCAAAATCCAGTCCTCTTGCCCCACTGTCACCACCTTACAAACAGTAGAAATCCCACAAGGAACCCACACTGTCCCTATGCCCCACCTGACCCCCAGAGAAGGAAGAGCCCCAGAGCTCTGCATCATTCTTTATAGACTAGGAGTTTCCCCAGTGGAGACCAGAGCCATTTCAGGGAGAAGCCCAAAGAATGGCAGTGCTGACAATGACTAATGGTGGGTCTCTGCAGACAGCTTGCCCTTCCCCGCCAGACAGCGGGTGGGCGAGCCATATGCCAGCATTTACAAATTAATCCTTGAGTGGGGAGCCCCAGCTCTGTGCACAGCCTCCCAGGGATTCCAGATGAATTTGTCTGAGTCACTTTAGGTTCAGGGAGGGGCTCTCTCCAAAATTAGGATCACTTCTGGCTCTTTTTCCCCCTAAACCTATCATTTCATCAGTGTGGGGAATTCCTGGTATGGAAATTCCTTCCACCTCTCTCAAACTTGAACTTGTAGGGTTTGCCTACAAATGATTCTCCATAGCCCATCTGAAGAAGAAGAGAAGAATGAGGTTATTAACCACTCACCTTTATGTAGCATTTTACAGTTTGTCCATAGCTAGATGAGTCAAAGGCCTCTTCTTCCTGATGCCAAAGCCAGGCCTCTACCTGCTACACCTCACTGCCTTTCATTTGCTCCTATGGTTCACAGAGAAGCAATCCAATGAATATAAGTCCTGTATTGAGGGAGAAGGAAGAAGGCTGCCTTATAAGAGAGAGAGCTTCCAGGCATACAGAAGTGACCATCCCTCCGGACTCTGCCCTGCTCAGACTATAATTGTTCTACTGTGCTCAGTTCTGGGCACCACCATTGCCGAAGGACGTTGATAAGTGGGACAACATTGACAAGAGGACAATGAGGGTCTTCCAAGGCCTCGATACTATTTCCTCTGTGAATCGACTGAAAGATATGGAGAAGAGAAGACTTGGGGAGAGAAGAAATCAATGACTATTGATAACTTGTCTTCAAGTACTTAAAGGTCACCAAGTGGAAGGATTCGCCTTGTTCTGCTTGATAATCATAATAGTGGTTAACATTTTTAGTATTTTAGGGTGTGTCAAGCTCTTTACAAATATCTCATTTATCCTTACAACAACCTTCAGAGGCAAGGGCTATTATTAGTCAGTTCAGTAAAATTTATTACGCACCTAACATGTGTAAGGCACTGTACTAAGGAGTGGGCATACAAAAAGAGCCAAAAGACAGTGCCTGCCCTCAAGGGGCTTATGATCTAATAGAAGAGACAACATGCAAACATATATATATATATATATATATACAAAGCAAGCTATATATAGGATAAATAGGAAATAATTAACAG
This sequence comes from Pseudochirops corinnae, assembly GCA_028646515.1. Lineage (NCBI taxonomy): Eukaryota > Metazoa > Chordata > Mammalia > Diprotodontia > Pseudocheiridae > Pseudochirops > Pseudochirops corinnae. Next base: position 325,213,500 of record CM053587.1, on the reverse strand, counting down.
CGGGAACGTGCTGGAATAAAGAGGGGTGGAGAAGGCTTGCTGGAAGAGGTGGGATCTTAGTCTGGACTTAAAGTAAGCCTCTCTTCTGTTTGGTTTTCTTTTTTATCACTACAAAATCATAAAAAGTGATTTTAGCTGTGTGTACATGTGTTGTATGCATGTAACTTTTTACTATGATTAATTGGAAAATATGTATGCCATGAACACTTGCACATGTTTCTCTGCTTGGTTGTGTGGATATATGACATTAAAATATTAGATGAAACCAAAAGTGAAAAAAAATAGAATAAAATAAAGTAAGCCAGGGCGGTCAGTAGTCAGAGATGAGGAGGGAGTGCATTCCAGAAATGGGGGACAGTCAGAGAGAATATCCAGAGCTGGGAGATGGAATGTCTTGTTCGTGGAACAGCCAAGAGGCCGGTGTCACTGGATTGAAGAGTTTGTGTTAAGATTGGAAAGGTAAGAGCGGATCTGGGTTATGAAGGGCTCCGAATGCCAAACAGAGCATTTTTGTATTAGATCCTGAAGGGAATAGGGAGCCACCAGAGTTTATTGAATAAATGGGGTAGTGGTATAAAAGGCACTTCAGGAAAATCACTTTGGTGGTTGAACAGAGTGAGGAGAGCCTGGAGGCAGGCAGACTCGCCAGCAGGTTGTTGCAATAGTCCAGGTGTAGGGGAGGGAGGGCCTGCACCAGGATGGAAGCAGTGCTAGAGGGGTAAGAGGAGGCAAGGAAGTATATAAGAGACGTTGGAGAAGTGGGATGGATAGGCCTTGGCAATAACAGCTTGTATGTGGAGAGGAGTCCTGTATAACTCCTAGATCGGGAGCCTAAGGGCCTGGGAGGATGGTGTTGCTCCCCCTGACCCAAAGCGGTCCATCAGAAAGATTCATAGGTTGCAGGCCTTGGAGTCTTTAGGCTTCTTGAGAATAAAAACAGAAAGCAACATCTGAGAGTCAGTCAGCAACAGTCAACAACACCTGTGATGCATCAGATATGTTCGAGGCATTTTGTTAAGCACTGGGGATGTAAAGAATCTTAACAACACAGTGCCTGCCTTCAGAAGGTTTACATTCTAACAGCAGAGACAATATGTAGATATTAGAGACCTAGAACATATATACAATTGTGGCCTGTGTAGGAGCTATTATAGCAGCTGGTGGCTCAGTGGATAGAGAGAGAAACAGGGCCTGGAGTCAGGAAGACCTGAATTCAAATCCTGCCTCAGACACTCACTAGCTGTGGACTTTGGGGAAGTCACTTGACTGCTGTCTGCCTCAGTTTCCTCAACTGAAAAATAAGAATAATAGCATCTACCTCATTGGGTTGTTGTGAGAATCAAATGAGGACAGTATTTGAAAAAATACTTTGTATGGTGTCTGGAACATAGTAGGAGCTTATTCTCTGTCTTTATCACAATCCTCCAAGTCTATAGACCAGTGGTTCTCAACCTGTGGGTCGAGACCCCTTTGGGGTTGAACAACCCTTTCACAGGGGTCACAGGGGTCACCTAAGACCATCAGAAAACACATATTTCCGATGATCTTAGGAACTGAGACACAGCTTCTCTATCTGTCTCCAGGCGGGTCCGCCCACGTGAAGATATGCCCACATATGAGTATTAAAGGGCCGTGGCATTAGGAAGGTTGAGAACCACCACTATAGACAGATTGAGTTCCCAGAGTATGGTTACATCTTCCATTGGGGCTCTAGGAGTACTCCCAATGGGCTTTTTTGTTGTTCAGTTATATTCAATCATGTTCAACTCTTCCCAACCCCATTTGAAATTTTCTTGGCAAAGATACTGGACTAATTTGCCATTTCCTTCTCCATTTTATTTTACAAATGAGGAAACTGAGGCAAATGGGTTAAGTGACTTGTCCAGGGTCACACAGTTAGTTAAGTGTCTGAGACCAGATTTGAACTCGGGAAGATGAATCCTCCTGACTCCAAGCCTGATATTCTATGGACTCTGCCACATGGCTGCCGCCTAAGGGATTGGGAGGGTCCCTTTTTGATGCCATCAGCTCCTGGCCCCACTCCACTGTGTTCTCAATATCAATTGCCAGTCACGGCTAATATTGTCCATCTCTCCTTGATATTCTCCAGTGATCAATCAGTATCCAGTATCATTTAACCAGGTCAAATCAATTAAATTTTACAAAGAGATAGATACAGAAGGGACCATTGCAGTAACTGTCCCAGGGCTGTGCTGTCCAGCATGGTGAAAACCCTTCCAGCTTAATCTCTGACCCACAATACAACCTTTGAAATACTTGAAGACAGCTCTCAAGCCCCTCCCAAGTCTTCTCTTCTCCAGGTTAAATATCCCTCATTCCTTCAATCCTCCCTTCACCATTCTCCTAGAGCCTCCTTCAGATACACTCAGTCATGGGATCATATACCTAAAGCTGGAAGGGATTCAACAGCATTGAGTCCAAACACTTCATTTAATAGATGAGGAAACTGAGTCCCAGGTGTATTAAGTGACTCCCCCCAGGATCTTCCTAAAATGTGGTGTTCAGCATAGAATTTAATTTGCATAGCCTAGCATACAGCACGCATACTTATAATAAGTATAATTTAATAATAAAAACATAATAATAAAAATAAGTATAAATGCTTACTGATTGAATGAACGAATGAATGAATATTCCAGCTTTGACCAGGGCAAATTATAGGGATACTGGTGTCTTCTTAGAAAGAAAAAAAAAGTGGTGCATACCTTCTGTCTGTAAACTCTGAATGTGCTGAGGTCCAAATTTGGGCTCTTCAAGGTTCTGAGAATGTCTTGGCCCCAGATCCACTTATAAATGTCAAACAAACAGAGACTTTGTTTCTCAGGTGGTGTCTCTGAAGCCGTGCTCCTTATAGCCTCCCCCCTGCCTGCCTCTGTAGAAGGAGACTGGAGTCGTTCTCAGTTCAGACAGTTCTTGTGGAAGGAGGAAGATGCCTGGAGAGTTTTCATTTGGCATGATTCTAAACAGACTCAAGGGTCATCCATCAAACTTGGTTAAGCCAGGACTCCTATCTCCATGAAGGCTCCTGGTTTAGCTAACACTAACTGGCCTCCAACAGTTTGGAGACCTCAAGATAAGTAAACAAGAGGGAATTAGGGCCAGTTTGCAGTTCAGACAGGCTTCCTCCAGTCCCATAGCAAAGCCCTTCTTCAGAGACTTTCTTTTTAAACTTCCCTGGTAAAATGAATTTTCCCCTAGGGTGTTTTGACTCTAAATCAGCTTATCCCCTTACTTTATAGAGGTAGAAAATGCCTGCTTTGGTCTCTTTGCATCTACTCCACAAATATTTATATAACCCACCCCTCCAACTTGAACTAGTCCAGAAGATGACTTTAACAAAGATTCAATATAGACTATGAGTCTATATTCCTAAAACTGTAGCTCATGAGCCCCCACTAGTGTGTTTACCTTTAATGGTGAGCCAGAGGACATAATTAGCTCAAAACGAGGGCAGTTTTTTTAAAATGGTGGTGTGAGAATGTAGCTACAAAACATTCTCCTCATAAATCTTGGGCATATTCTCCCAGAAATGCATACATTACTAGAAAGAGTGGACATACATTACCAGAAAAGGCTCTGATACAGGGAATGCACATGGGCAGAGCAGCTAATGCCTGTGGCACTATAGAGCCTTGATTTCATTTCTCTTCACATGATGACCTCCTGAGTTCATGTCTGCTGGCAAGGTTGTGCCATTTCATCTCCCAGGTCTGCTCTTCTCCATAGCTCAACTGGACTCCTCAGTTGGACTCTGTGGGCCTGCTCTCTGGGTTTCCATGTCTCCTACCCAATATCTTGCCCAACTCCCAGTTTTATAACGTTTACAATTTGGAAAAAGGCCACTTAGGGTGTGAGCCTCTCAGGGTCCTTTCACAAGCTATGAATGAAATCACTCAAAGGGTAAAATCTTGATGGCTCATTATGTCTGTGATGCCACCTTAAACACCAAAATTTCATCATCATTGGGTGAAGGCAATTCTATTGATCAGGAGTCTGCCATGCAAACCCCAACATCCCTACTCATTCATATTTAGATCCCTAATCATCGACAAATATTTATTAATCACCTACTATGTGCCAGGCACTCTATTAAATGAAGGGAATGCTAAAAAAAATAAAAACCCAAAAACCATCCCTGTTCTGAAGCTGAAACCAAGATGAAGCGAGCCAGGCTTTGCCTCAGAGCACTATGATTTAAAAGAACCACAGCTTTAGAGCTAGAAGAAATCCAAAAGGCCATCAAGTACAACTCCTTTCATTACACAGATGAAGTAATGGGCCCAGAATGGTTAGTGATTGACCCAGGGTCACACAGCTAGCCCAGGTCTCCTGTGCCTTAGCCACTGCTCCATGTTGACTGTCCCTTGGGCACCTAAGTTTATCTCAATTACTTTTTGGATAACATTTTCATTGAGAGAAGCATGGCAGAGTGCATAGGGAGATAATCACAGAGTCAGTAAAATCTGGGTTCAAGAAGTGCTTCTGACACACACTAGGTGTGTGACTCTGGACAAACTCCTCAGTGACCAAGGCCACTCTGTAAGGCTGTCAATTGCAGCATCAAATCTGTGTTGGTAGAAATTTCCTCTCTAGGGGTTTCCTGTATCAGTGATATCACGAATGAAATCCGTTTGCTTTCACATCATGAATTACAAAGTCAGTCTGGGGCACTTTGCTGCTGTGGGTCCCAGGGGTGCTACTGTCCCAGGCACCAGACTGGCTCGTCATGGCTCTGATAAGGGTGACCTCTAAGATGGCATAAATCCCAGAACCCTCAAGCTTCTGGGGGATTGGGGAAAACACTCCTGTCTGCCCAATCTACCTCCCAATTCAGACTTTTTTGAGACAATTTGCCCATCACAACCCTTAGTTAACTGCCTCTGTTATGGGACAGGCAACTGTAGTAGGTTCTGAAGATGTAAAAATGAAAAAGCAAGCAGTCCCTGCCCTCAAGGAGCTTACATACCAGCTTACACTCAAGCAAGGTATGTCTGAACCAAACTACCACCCCACCCCCCCACCAATAACAATAATATTACAGTTATGTGACACAGTGGATAGACTGCTGGGCCTGGAGCCAATCGACCAATAAGTATTTATTAAGCAAGTGCTCTGTGCCAAACACTGAGCTCAGAGAGGCAAAAGCCAGTCCCTGCCCTCAAGGAGCTCACAGTCTAACGGAGTCGGGAAGCTGCTGTTGTTGTTCAGTCATGTCCAACTCTTCATTGGCATTTTCTTGGCAGAGATACTGGAGTGGTTTGCTGTTTCTTTCTCCAGCTCATTTTACTGCTAAGGAAACAGAGGCAAATGGGGTAAAGTGACTGGTCCAGGGTCACTTAGCTAGTAAGTGTCTGAGGGCAGATTTGCATTCTGGTCTTCCTGACTCCAGACCCAGCATTCTATCCACTGAGTCAACTAGTTGCCCCCTTTTTCTAGATGAGGAAACTGAGACAGGCAGAGATCAAGTGACTCACCCAGGGTCACACAGCTAGGAAGCATCTGAAGCTAGATTTGAACTCAGAAAGATGAGTCCACCTAGCTACCCCAGAGGCAGGAAGGCTTGACTTCAAATCTAGCATCAGATACTCAATGGCTGTGTGATCCTGGGCATGCAACTTAACCTCTGTCTGCCTCAGTTTCCTCAGCTGTAAACTGAGAATAATAACACTATTTACCTCCTAGAGTTTTTTGAGTATCAAGTGAGACCAGATTTGTAAACCACTTAGCACAGTGCCTAACAGGGGTGCGAAACCTTTGGCCTCAAGGTTACATGTGACCCTCTAGGTCAGTGGTTCTCAACCTTCCTGATGCCTCAACCCTTTAATACTCGTATGTGGGCATATCTGCATGTGGGCGGACCCACCTGGAGATGGATAAAGGGGCAGTGTCTTGGTTCCTAAGACCATCGGAAATATGTGTTTTCCGATGGTCTTAGGTGACCCCTGTGAAAGGGTCATTTGATCCCCAAAGGGGTCGAGACCCACAGGTTGAGAACCACTGCTCTAGGTCGTCAAGTGTGGCCCTTTGACCAAATTCTGTGAAGTTTAGATTCAGTCAGATGGTCACACTTGAGGACCTAGAGGGCCACATGTGGCCCTGAGGCTGCAGGTTCCCCATCCTGGAACATAGTAGGCCCTATACAAATCCTAGCCATTATTAATATCGTTATCAATTATTAATAATAATGAGAGCTACTGTTTATACATCACTTGAAGATTCACAAAGCAGTGATCTCATTTGAACACATCAGCTGAAATAAATACAAGTTACGTATAGAAGAAAGATTGAAAAGACCTGGCCCAGGGGCCCACTTTTTCCCAGCAATCTCCAATCAGTTAGGCCTCAGCCAAGATGCTGGGGAGCTGGCTTCCTGGAATGGCATTTCACCAGGCCTGCAGGTCTTTCTCCCAACACTACTACTGCAGGGTGGGGGTGAGGACGTGGAAGGGGGAGGGGGAGGGCGGCAGCCCTCAACTCATTTGGATCTCTCCTCCAGTAGAATTTGAATTTCCCACTGCATTTTCAGGCTCCCTGCAGAGATATTCGTCCCTACTGGCTAAAATCTGAATTGGAAGCAGCAATGCAAACAGTGCAGATGTAAACAAGGCTCCCCCTTGTTTCTAGAATTCTAAACTTGCAAGGATCATTAGCAAACCATTCAGGGGTCATCTGTCACCTAGATCAAAAGAGCAGAAGGAATGTTGGATCAATGGGCCTTCCCAAGCCTCAGAGATTTCCCAGCAGTGGCCTCAGCGCAGAAATACGAAGCTGGGGCCCCCAGCATCCCCAACCCACCAGATATGTCTGCCTGCTTTCTGCCTTCCTTCTCTCATACAGTCCTTCGAACAACTATTCATTAGGCACCTACTGTGTGCCAAACACGGGGCTAGGCTCTGAGGACTGGAGATTTAGGTCATAAACAGATTTTTGTCCCAGATGGGACTGGTTAAAATACTAGCATCTTCTTAGGAAAGTGCTGAGAATCACTAGTGAGAGGGGATGCATCACATTCCATTCCAAGCCGGCCATCCCACGCTCCTCTGTTGACACACCTGGACCAAGATTTAAAAAAAAAAATAAAAAACAACCTGGGGCCCCAGGAGAGCATCATTAATACCCTTCTTTGACTGGTAGATTCAAGAAAAGCCTATTAAGCACCTACTAGACAGGAGAGGAAAGATAATGTTGTGTGATCAGGGATGGTCTCAAGAACTGTTCCTGATGCTTCCTAGCTGTGTGACCTTGGACAAGTCACTTAACCTCTGTTTGCCTCATCTATGAAAGAGGGATCATAGTAGCACCCAACTCTCGGGTTTTATGAGGATCAAATGAAACAATAATTGCAAAGCGATTATTGTAATATGGCAGCTAGGGAAATAGAGTGCTGGGCCAGGAGTCAGGAAGACTCATCTTCCTTAGTTCAAATCCAGCCTCAGACTCTTACTATGTGACCCTGAGCAAGTCACTTAACCCCGTTTGCCTCAGTTTCTTCATTTGTAAAATGAGAAGGAATGTCAAACCACTCCAATATCTCTGCCAAAAAACAAACAAACAACCCACCACAACACCAAATGGGGCCACGAAGAGTTGGACGAACAATTGAACAAGAACAAATTATTGTTATGGATTTAGAGCCAGAAAGAATCTCAGAGGCTCCTTTCATTCTACAAATGAGGAAATATGGCTCTTGAAAATGGAGTCACTTGCAGAGACTCTGTGCCAGTCACAGGGAATACGAGACATAAACAAAATCATCCCTGCCCCCAAGGAGTTTATATTCTATAGGTACCTACCAGAATTTGAACCCAAGGCCTGGGCCTCCAAATCCAATTCCCTTTCTTCTCTGCTTCCTTGCCTCTCTCTAAGACAAAGATAAGAGCTCAGAGTCACAAATGGCCCAGATTTGGGGCCAGAAGAAAGCCCCTCCCCTCTTCTACCCCACAAAAATCCCCAAGTTTTCCTAAAACTTTCCTATGCACAATGGCTCCTGTTTCCTGTCAGAGGGCAGGAATTATAATACTTTAACTGTTTATGGAAACCCGGGAGAGAAAGCCACCATTTATCTCCCTTAGAAAGGAAGGGGGTGGAGGCAGGAGAGAGGGAGAAAAAAGAAAAGAAGGGAGAAGGGATGCTAACCCCTCCCCACCCCCAATCTTGAAAACTAGCAGGAGCCAGCAAGATGTGCCCACCACAGGAATTATTTATTATTGGAAATAAAAGGCATTTGTGTCTCAGCATCCCTGGCTGGTTGCTGACCTTGGATTTGATTCTCTAAGAGCCCATAGATTGTAACAGCATAACTCTGTATTGGCACATCTATTTCCCTGGCTGGTGGTGGAGGCGGGGAGAGGGGCCATACATTTTCTGTTTGTCACTGCTACCAAAGCCCATTCATCCCTCCCAACCCACGTCCCCACCTCCTCCTGATAATGGTCCCCAGCCCTGAGCCTGAAGCATGAATTAGGGCCCTTCATCTATTCTAGCAAAACAAACCCTGAAAAATAGAGAGGGACCGATATTCTGACAGGCTCCCTCATTAATAACCCCACCTACTGTCACCGTGAATCTTTCCAGCATCAGCATCTGCCGCTCCAGATCTGGAGATGGGACTGAATCCAATCCTAGAAGCATGGATTAAGGACCCAAGATGGGCAAGGCGCTATGCCAGGCAATGGAGGCACAAAAATAAAATGGGAGGGGGGATAGCCCCTTGTCTTGAAGGAATTTGCATGCCACTGGGAGTGGGGGATGGCAAGGAGGATACAACGTGTGTATGGTATATGATACAAGATAACTTGAGGGAGAAGGGAACATTATAGGGATCGGGAAAGGCGACCAATCAATAAGCATTATTTAAGCGCCTACTGTTTGTGCAAGGCACAATGCTAGATGTTGAGGAGGGGAAGGCAAAATGAAACAGTCCCTGCCCGCTGGGACCTTAATTTCTTTTGAAGGAGGTCACATATATAAATTAACATATACCACTACATTCAAAGTAAATGGGGAGTGGGTGGAGTTAGGAGGCCAAGGCTGGACCAGATGTCACTCAACATCCCTATGTGCAGGACTTGTTGGGTGAAACCTTTATAGAGAAAAGAACTGGATCTGTAATTTCACAGAAGCTCCTGGTGAGGAATTGCCTTTAGTCAATGAAGGTTGGTGCCATCTCTGTAACTTACCATCTTGGAGAGTTGTTGGGGTCACTGAGAGAGAGATTAAGGAACTCCCCAAGATCACAAAGTCAATATGTCCCAGAGGTGAGACTTGAACCCAGATCTTCCCGGGTCTGAAGCCAGCTCTCTAACCACTAGACAACCACTACCTCTCACTGTATTGACACATACTTTTTTCAGAAGAAGAAAAGGAACCAGCAGGAGCCCAGTCCCTCCTTGATTCAGTATCTTGCTCCTCTCTACCTTAAAGGGAGAAATTGAGATATATCTAAGCCCACTGCCCTAGGATGGCATGGCAGACCAAGAGAGGGTAACGTGGGGAAAGGGAAATGTGCCCTCCAAAGGTGGAAGAGGAGATGTGCAGAAACTCCTGAGATTCTAAAGATTTCAGCTCAGCTGCCTTTGAATAATTCACCAGGCTTTTCCAGCCCGGATCTCTATACATCTGCCATGGGCTGGGTAGGAGGGGAAATGACAGTTGTTGACAATTTGCTTAGTAAACAGATCATTATTTCTCAGGCATACATATGTAAGAGCTGCTATCATGCTTCCTGAGCTGACTCCGGTTTGAAGCCTGTTGACCTTTCCAGCCTGAATCCCTCCCGATGCTCTGGATCACACTCATCTTCCCTGATGGCCCCACCCGACGGACCAGCCCTCACCCCTCCCCTACTGAGCACCACCAAGCCCTGAAACACCAAGCAGCCTTTTAATTTGAACACAAAGATAGAGAAAGGCAAAGGAGTCAAAGAAGGAGAAAGAAGGCTGGGTTTAGAGCCAGAAGGGAAAGGTCAAGTCCAAACTCCTTCACTTCACAGATGAAGGTATGGAGGCCAAGAAAGATTAAGTAGCTTGCAAAAGGTCAACTGGCTAATGGAGGGTCTCAGGCAGGGTCAGAAACCAGGCCTTCCTAATTCCCACTCCAGCACCCTCTCCAGAGAGAAGGAGAGGGAGGGAGGGAGACAGAGAGAGACAGAGACTCAGAGAGATGGAGACAGAGAGAAAGAAACAGAGAAAGAGACAGAGAGAGAGACAGACAGAGAGAGGCAGAGACAGAGAGAGACAAGAGAGAGAAAGACAGAGAGAGAGGTAGGGGAGAGAAACAGAGAGAGAGAAAGCAAGAGACAGACAGACAGAAAGATAGGGAAAGACAGAGAGAAAGATAGGAGAGAGACAGAAACAGAGGGGAGAGGGAGAGAGACGGACAGACAGACAGAGACAGAGACACAGAGAGATTTTTTGTAGATTACAGACATGAGTCCCAGAGACAGTTTACTCAGCCTACTCTGGTAGGAACTGGGTGTTTATACCCTTTCAGGAATGAGTGTTGAGCCATGTTTGCTTTGCTTTGTGATTCCTTTCCAATTAAACATTTTATTACATCAATCCGTGCCCCTTGTCTGTTCTGATAGTCTGGTACATGCATTGAGTTTAAATGATTCTAGAAGGTGCCGACTGACCTGGAATGGGGGCTCAAGCCAAATGAGATAGATTCATCATGCCATAGACCCCCCACATTAAAACCAGTGGTTTGTGTGAATCCCAAATTGAGTGCAATACAAAGCACACACAAAATGTCACAGAGGGAAGAGAGCTTAGATGTCCTCTAACCAACCCTTCCCTGAACAAGAGCCTTCTCTACAAGGTCCAGAAGCAATGACAGCCAGTGAAAGAGATCTACCGCCTCCCCAGCATCTCGTGCCACTTTGGCAGAGCTCTATTTAGGAGGAAGTTTTTCCTGACATCAGGACAAGATGTGCCTGTTAGTCCTATTCATTGGTCCTAATTCTGTCCTCTAAAGTCAAACTGAACAAATCTAATCCCTCCTCCATATGTCAGTCCTTTTAATATGTGAATACAGCAATCATGTCCCCAGGAAGTTTTCTTTCCTCTAAACTAAATATACATCACATCTTTCTTCAGTGGTTCCCCTCACTGCCTGCTGAAGGGAACTTGACGATTTTGGCCACATTCTTTTAGAAGGCAGATCAAGGGAAAATAGGGAGAGCCTTCTAACTTGGGGCTTAGAATCTAGAGTGGAAAGGCAGCAAAGTATAGTGGAGAGGGCACCAAGAAGAAAGAATGGAAGGGAGGGAGGAAAGGGAAGGAGGGAAGGAGGAAGGAAGGAGGGAAGGAAAGAAGGGAGGAAGGAAGGAGGACAGGAAGGAAAGAAGAAAGGAAGGAGGAAGAAAGGAAGGAAGGAAGGAAGGAAGGAAGGAAGGAAGGAGGGAAGAAAGGGAGGAAGGAAGGAAGGAAGAAAGGAGGAAGGAAGAAGGGAGGGAGGGAGGAAGACCTGGGTTAAAATCCTACCTTTAATGCTGGGTATTTGATCACTACCGGTGTAACCTTGGGCAAGTCCCTTAACCTCCATGGGTCTCAGTTTCCCCATCTATAAAGTGAGGAGGTCAGGGTAGATGGCCTATGAGGACCTTTCTCATTCCAGATATATGACCCTATAGTCTTTTGAATAATGTTCAGACAGAGTAAGACCAGGTATTTGAATAATGAGCTAAGGGATTGAAATTTGATTCAGGGAATGATAAGGAGCTGATGAAGTTTCTTGAGTGGGGGAATAATGCGATCTAATTAAGATCAGTCTGCAGGCTATGAGTGCTGTGGCCTCTGAACACAGAAGGTGCTGAATATACATGTGTTGGTCTCTGAAGGATAGATTGGACAGGGCAGGGCAGGGGTAGGGCAGGGACTAGTGGGGAGACCCCAAGAAAAGTAACATTAGAACCCCATCTACCAAGAGTGAGCTTCTCCTCTGCCCCTAGATAGGATCACTGGCTCCAGTCCAACCTCCCATAACAACTTCAGTACCTACTGTGTGCAAGGTCCGTAGAACAGATGACCCAGACATGACTAATCTTCCTTTAATAATGATCGCATTAGCCCCTACCTAAGAATCTTCATTAGCTCCTTATTATTCCCTGAATCAAATCTTCATTTCCTTTCTCTGGGTCTTAGTTTCCTCATCTGTAAAACAAAGAAAGCCATCTGAGTGATCTCTACAATCCATTCTAGACCAAGAGCCTATCATCCCATGACTTGGCTTTTCTGAAATCATCAGATTTCCCCACTTTGCACAGAAAGACCCCCACCACGAGCATCCCCGAGAAAAGTAGATTTCAACGTACCTAGTTCACTAACAAAAGGCATGGATACCTTCGGATAGAGTCCCTTCTGGACACAGATGTTCTCTTTATCACCATATGCTAGTAAGATAAATGACCACTGGAATTCCATTTTCCTGAAAAGCCCCTACATCGCTGACTGGGTCCACATAGTAATAAATAACAGTGGGTCTTCCAATGACCAATCCAGCCAGCAGAGTCAAAATATGGCTTGGTAAATTGACTACAAGCTCTAGCCAGAAGTTCCACCTACAGAGGTTTGTGTAAGGCTTTGTATAAGAGAGGCCAGACATCGTCATCTGTCATTATGAGCTGGGGACAACAGACTTCACGAAACCTTCTATTGTATCCCCACCCACTTCTGTGGGATTTCTCCAAAATCACTGGCTTAGCTATAGCAGGACAGAAACCCGCCCAGGCCCAAATGATGGACAATCTACAGAAAACACTGGTCCACAGTGTGGGAAAGGCATCAACAAGCTGGATAATGTCCAGACAACCACAGTCAGATTTCATACTGTAATCTTCTGAGGGATCTAGGAAATCAAGAAGACCTGGGGGATGAAGGTCTTCTGTATTTCAATGGTGTTATGTGGCTCCGGAATTTTGGAGTCAAAGAACCTTGGGTGAAACATTTAACCTTAGTTTCCTCTTTGTTTTCATCTGGAAAATGATTAGGTTAGATGAGATGGTTTATTTTCTCATCTAGAAAATTAGGGACTTGGATTAGATGGTCTCTGAGGTTCCATCCAGCTCTAAATCTATGAACCTATGATTTATTCTGCTTGGCCCAGAGGTTAGAACCAGGAAGATGCAAAAAGGCAATGGTGATTTCAGACTTTAGGACAAGAAAAACATCAGGGGGGCGGAGCCAAGATGGCGGCATAGCAGCAGCAACATATCGCAGCTCTCACATAGCCACCCCAAAATACCCATAAAATAGGACTCTAAACCAATCCTAGAACTCCAAAACGCACACA
>CM053587.1:325189028-325199689 GCA_028646515.1 Pseudochirops corinnae | reverse complement strand
AGATTGGGGGAGGGGGGACACACTGGGATGGCTGTTTTGGGGTGGGGGGGGGAAAGAGGGGGAGAAAATATGTAACTCAAAATCTTGTGGAAATGAATGATGCAAACTATAATAAAATTTAAAAAATAAAAATAAAATAAAACTCCAGAATTATAATCAGTGCCCTCTTAAGGGTGGCTGTGAGCGAAAAGAACTTAACTCTGCTTCATCAGCTTGACAAAATTATCAACCAACTATTTGGGAGACTATGGGAAGATTATATAAGGATTGTTAGGAATCATAACTGACCCAAAAAAGTGGATTTCTTGTGTTTTACCTCATAAGGTAAAGAAGAGTCACTGACTGCTGGTGGGGAGGGCACAGCTTGGAGGCATTGGAAGTGTTAAGAAACCACAGAAAAAGGTAGGAAAAAAAAGCTAAATGATGAGGTAGAGAGAATAAAGAGAGATCCCAAGGAGCAGGGGACAGAAGATGAAGAAGGCTACTAGCTAAGAGAATTGACTCAAATTGCTTTGCTGAGAACTTGATGACTAGAGAATGGTTACAGTGGAAGCTGATTGTAAGAAAGCTGGATCCTTCTACGTAAAGAGCTATAGCTCGTTTTTCTCTAATATCACCTACAGACTGAAAGGAAACCTCGCAAGGGTTCTGGTTTAGAAGAAGAAACAGAAGGAGAAATACAAGCTTTGCATCTGTTTCCCTGAGAGCTGTGGGTTTTCTGTTAGGGAAGATTTAGAGATGGTTGGACAAAGCAGAACCCCCTGCTATTTGTAGAATTGAGGAACATGGCAGTTCTCTGCTAATTGTCACTAAAAGATGGTAACACTTTCTCAATGCCTTGTTAAGGGTGGTCATGAGCTAAAAGAGCTTGAGAGAAAAAGAAAAGGGCTTTGAAGGGACCAAGGTCATCAAGGATTCTAACCCAGAGTTATTACCCTGGGCACATGGTTTTCCCCATTTATATGCCTCCCTGGTAGATCCCTACAAATGTATTCCCACTGTCCCCCATGGACACTGAGTTCACTGGTGGGAGAATATGACCTTAACCAAGTGGTCAGTAAATTTGGGTGGGGTAAAAATTGTATCTTTCTTTTCACTGACCTCTCACTGAAATTTAATATTATCTTCCATTAATTAAAAATACTAGTCTGAGAGGGGACCCATTGGCATCTCCAGACTGCTGAAAGGGTCCGTGACATGCAATAAAAGATTTTAAACCCCTTCTATAAACTGCTTTTTTTTCTAGAAAGGTCTTGGAAGCATTTATTAGCAAGTGTCTGTTTTGTTAAGATAAAAATATATCAGTAAGTTCAATTTTTTAAAATCATTTTTGTCCTTCAGAGAAATTGATGGACTAGGGGAAGAAGAGAGGTGTTGTCTTGTCAAAAGGGCATTCTGACCCTAAAAATGAGTGGACACCCTCATGGGGACCCAAGGCAGTGTTCTTCCTAGGACCAAGAGACATTCTGGAAATATCAAGAAACACAGGGTTGGACTTTTTTTTCATTTGGCCGGGATTTTTTTATTTGGGTTTTTTAATCTAGACCTGAGGCCTCACTGGTCTAGCAAACCCTGAGTAAGGAAACTCTCCCTCCCATTGTATATCAACACCTTCTCTGAGACTTGACAGTCTTAGAGATCTGCCTGAGGCATTGGGAATTTAAGGCACTTGTGCCCACTCGCCTACTATGAGTCGGAGGTGGAACATGGAAAATGGTCAGACAACTTTGACTACATTAAACTGCCACTTGTCTAACAGGGTTATTCAGCTTACACGAGATAACACATGTAAAGTCCTGTTCAAATGTTTAAACTTTACATAAACGTCTGTTGTTGCAGCCGCCATCTTTGCCCACAGTGCTAGAGCTGGTGAGTTTCAGAAGTTAGTTTTGTGACCTGGTCATCTAGGTTCCCAGGCCAGGGCTCTAGACACAATGCACCCTGCTCTCTGGGCAGGGGTGGGCCCTCCTCCAAGTTGGCAGAGGGCACCCACCCCCAAAGCCCATCAAGCAAATTTGGCTCAGAAAGTTGATTCAAGGGAAATTTTCATGCTGTTTGCCCAAGATATGTGTTGTGAAGTTGACCTTGGGCCCCTAAATTGCTAAACCCAATGCTGTACATCAATAATCTTAGCTAGAATTTGGTGTAAGTTTGGAGCAATTGTGAGCTCTTGCTGGGCCAGTGCCCCTCACCCACGGAAGCGTGGAATTCTGAAAGGCCAACGTGATGGAATGTGAGAGAATGTACTGGGCCTGATTCCAAGAAGACCCAGACCCACCCAGATCCTAACACTCACTAACTGGCCAGATAACCATCTGGAAATCACTCTCTGAGCCTCCGGTTCCCCCTTTGTAAAGTGAGGGTGATAATACCTGCACCCCACACCTCTGGGGATTGTTGGGAGGTGCGCGTGAGACAATGTGTAAATAACAAGGATGATCAGAGGGGGCTGGCCCGCCGGGACACCTCCCATTGAGCTGGGTATGAGGTCTCTGGCTCCATGGAGAAAGACATGCTGCGTGACCCTGGACAAGTCACATAATGTCTCTTAGCCTCAGTTGATTCACCTGTAAAATGGGGATAACGATAGTACCCATCTTACAACATTCCTGTTAGACTCAAATGAGATTATGTGTATGTGTGTGCATATATGTTGCTTTGAAAATCATAAACTGTTCTATAAGTTATTATTATTATTATTTCTAGCTCCACAGGAATTACCCCAGTCCTACAGATTGGGGAGGGGGGGTGTTGCTGATCCTGTTACATAAGGAAAATGACTTGCAAATTTTAAAATGCTATATATAAAAATATGCTCTTTCCATGGGGCCAGCTGGGGGAGAGCAGGGAATAGTATGAGACAGCAGACAGAGAAAGTCTAGGTTAAGTGGTTCAGACCACAGGCAGAAGCAAGCAGAATGGAGAATGAGCTTAAGATCAAGTTCTGCCTAATCCTTACATCAGCCGAAGACCTCTGACTAATGTCGAATCCTGGGGGAAGCAGCTCCCAAAATGTACAATTTTTAGTCATTCAATTAACACTATGGAAAGCAAGCAGTGATTAGCACTTCAACACACAAAGAAGGGTTGGTTGGTTACACACACATACACACACACGCACTCACACACTCACATATAAATACAAATACACACATTTACATACACTCACACACAATACATACACACTCATACATATACACACTTACATATATTTACACATACACATAAACTCACACACACACACACTCTTCTCTCTTTTCTCCTATGCTCACCCCTACCCCACCCCGCCCAAATCTGAAATTAGAGCAGCGTTGGCTTCAGACCTGGCTGGGTGGGACTCACAATGTCAGGCTGGGATGCAGAGGGGAGCCGGGGAGACTTCTGGCCTCAGACTTGACAAATACATCATTGTGTTGGACAGAGGTGCCTCTGAAGACTGACTTTTTCCAGAGCTTCCCTTCCCCTGCAGCTCCCCTGGGCCCTTCTAATTTATGCCTCCTCTAGCTGGAGTGTTCCCTGTTCTGCCACCCACTGTGAGTGGGGAGGCTTCCAGGATTCCCAGTCACTCCCTACAAACACACCCCAGCACAGTTTCCCCTCCAGACTCAGCGTACACCTTCAGATGCTGCTCAACATGTCTGAGGACACACAAGACCCTGGTTCCTCTGAGCTACTCAATCTCTCTTGGGAAAAATCTGGGAGTTGGAGGAGACTGGAGAGGTCATTTAGTGACCCACCTCCTCATTTGGACACTGAGGTCTAGAGAGGGGAAGTGACTTTGTGCAAGGTCACAGAGCAGAACTGGTAGTGGGGCCTAGAACAAAGATGGCGTCACAGAATGAGGTTTGGAACAGAAGTCAAGAGGCCTGTGCTCCAATCTCAGCTCTGCCCCTCTTGTTAACTGCATAATTAAGAGCAAGAGACTTCCTCATTTTGGGCCTCGGTTTCCTCATCCGGAAAATGTGGATAATAACGCCTATCTTAATAATACCTGCTCACAGGATCAGAGATGTTGAGCTGGAAGGACTCTGGGAGGTCATAGAGTCTGACTCTTCATTTTACACAGGAGGAAACAGGCCCATAGAGATTAAATGGCCTGTGCAATGTCGTAAGGCAACAAGACACATCCAGTAAGCATTTATTAAGCTCGTACTGTGTGCAAGATTCTGCTAGACACTCTATTAACGTTGAGATCATCGTCTTTCTAAGTCTGGGGATCCTCCTTCATTCCTCACTCTCTCTCACCCGCCCGTATCCAATCCATCCCCCAAACCCTCTCTTATCGGTCCTCTCTGCTCCATTCACACAGCTGCCACTCAAATTCAGGGCCTAATCACCACTTGCCTGGACTATTGCCAACAGCCTCCTAGTTGATGTCCCTGCCTCACATCTGTGCCTTCTCCAATCCAGCTTCTAAGCAGCTGCCAAAATGATTTTCCTAAAGCGCAGGTCACTCCTCTCCTCAAGAAGTCCTAGTGGCTCCCAATTGAATCAAATGTTATTTAATTTTTATCTTGGCATTCTTTAATTTCTATTTTTGTGTAAGTTTTGTAATGTAGAATATTATTAATTTAGCAGTAGAAGAAAATGTACACGTATGAAGAATGTGTACTTAAAAATGTTTTACTGACAAAAGTGTGCAATTGAGGGTTGGAGATCACTGGCCTATATGATCAAAAATCACACCTTCCTGGCCTCCAATTCCTTTGGCAAAAGCAGAGTCAGTTTTAGGCACGTGTGGGACTCAAGGGCAAATCTGACTCAAAACTCAAGTGTGTGGTTTAGTAGAAAGAGCATTGGATGTGGACCTGGATTCAAATCCTGGTTCTACTGCCTGCTACCTGTGTGACTTTGATCAAGTTACTTAAGCTCTCTTGGCCTCTGTTTCCTCACCTGTAAAAGGTGGAGATTAGGGGTGAACAAAATGACCTCCAAAGTCTCTTATAGCTTTAAATCTATGAGCTTATAATCCTTTCATAACAAATGTCCACAACAAAGCTAGTTGAAATGGATGGCGATGGCAATCTCCTAAGAAAGGAAAAATCACAAAAAGTCAACCAGCATCCTGAACAGGTGGAGAGAGAGTCCCTTAAGCCCCACCACACACATTCCCCTTTACTCAAAGTGGGAATACCCATGAGCCTCTGGCTTTTTTTTTGGTGGAGGTAATCAGGGTTAAGTGACTTTCCCAAGTTCATACAACTAGTAAGTGTCAAATGCCTGAGGCCAGATTTGAACCCAGTTCCTCCTGATTCCAGGGCTGGTTCTCTATTCACTGTGTCGGCTAGCTGCCCCACTCTGGGTTATTTTTTTGTTTTTTTAACATCATCTGGTAGGAGGCAGTTAAGTACCTCGGTAGATAGAACTCTGGGCCTAGAGTCAGGAAGACTTGATTTTGAATATTAGCCTCAGATACTTGCTAGGTATATGACCCCCAGCAAGTCTCTTAATCTCTGCCTCAGTTTCCTCAACGGTAAAATGATGATGGTAGCGTCTGTATCACAGGGAGGTCAAGAGGATCAAGTGATAATATTTACAAAAAGTGCTTAGCACAGTGTCTGACACAGAACACTTAATAAATGCTTATTCCGTTCCCCCACTTTCACCTCCAGCTGCCTTTTGGGGTCACTCTCCATCTGGCAGTCACTTCAGCAACAGCAGAAAGCCCTTCCAAATCATGGGCCAGAGAACAAATACTCCAATTTGCCTTTTACGTACAACCCTCACTTTCAAGTCAAACTTACAAGACTCTGTGAATGATAATAGGTGATATTCATATATCATTTTAAGGTTTGCAAGTATTTTAAATATATTATCTCATTTGAACCTCACAACTCTGTGAGGTAGGTGTTATTATTGTTGTGGAAATGTGAAAACTGAGTCTCAGAAAAGTTAAAGGCTTTTACTCAAGGTCACTCACTGCGGCAAAGCAGGGTCTAGAACCATGGTTTCTCCAGAGCAGAGGGCTCTTTCCTCAAGGACCCCACTCACTTTCTAATATGAGAAATTATTACGACACCCTACTTCCAGATGTCTGTTAGCCCCAGTGTCAGAGAATATTGGGACAGGTAGGCATGAACATGGTCTGAAGGGCTATTTCTTATACTTTCTAGATGGACTAGATGGTCTCTGACGTCCCTTCCAACTCTGGATCTATGATCCCATGATTCTGTCGAGGCTGAGGGGTAAGATGAGATGAGAGGCCCCTTGGGTTCCCTGGAATACTCTCCTAGGGAAAAGAACCTGGGCCAAGAAGTCCCAGGGAGGAGAAATTCCTCCAGTAGAAGGGAAGTCTCAGAACGGGGAAAGGTTTTCAAAGTCCTAAAATTTCCCCACAAAACACTTCGTACTATAATTTTAATCCCCTCTTTAGCCCAAATTTTCAGTTCAACATATTGGAAGGTTTCCCCCTGCCCCCAGAGGACTAATTTCTCATTTTATAACAGAAATGGATAAAGTCACAGCCTTGTGGGTAGAGTTGTGGTAGGAAATTTGGTGGGTGTGTGTGTGTGTGTGTGAGTGTGTGTGTGTGTGTGTGTGTGTGTGTGTGTGTGTGTGTGTGGTATGATAAAGGAGAAGAGGACAATATGACCACCAGTGCCCAGGGAAGAAGAGGGTGTGTGCCCCAAGTAGTGTGACTTCCTGCCCTGTAGGAGACCAGAAACCCCAGGAAAATGATTATGATGGGACCGTGGGTTTCTAAGGACTTAGATCTTGAACTGGAAGAAACCTCAGAAGGCTGTGTAATCCAGTCCCCTTACACATACATTTTGCAGCTGGGGAAACTGAGGCCCAAAGAGGATAAGTGACTCATGAAAGGATATACCACTAGTAATTCCAAAGACAGGATCTGAACCCATACGTCCTCTGACTCCAGAATCAATGCCTTTTCCAGTTACCACATTGCTTCTCAGCCCAGGGGCACCTTCAGGAGCTCAGGCCAGGAGAGAACTGTGAGGCAAGGCAGTCAACAGTGGCTACCATGGGAGGGGAGATGTACCAGAGCATGGGGGGAAAGTATTGGTCATCCTGTGCCGGTTAGAGTTCTTGTCACAGGTAATTTTGGTCCAATACAAAGGCGGAGCAGCAGAGGGTATACTGGGTCTGGAGTCGGGAAGGTCTGAGTTCAAATCTGATCTCAGACACTTACTAGCTGTGTGAGTGACCCTGGGTGACATTAACCTCCGTTTGCCTCAGTCTCCTCCGCTGTAAAATGGGGCTGATAAATAAATGATTAAATGGGGCATGCATCTTGTAAAGTGTTTAGAATATTGTCTGGCATGTAGTAGGTGCTTAATAAATGCCTGCCTTCTTAAAGTAGGGGTCTGAAATTTGAGTTTATTAGGGGCTCCCTTGGCTTATAGATTATAGAATCAAGAGTCATAGCATCCTGACCTACAGATGGGAAGGTGCTCAAAGGCCGTTCGGTCAAACCTCCTCATGTTACAGATGAGGACACAGAGGGAGATAACATCACACAAGGTGAGGCAGAATTTGAACTCAGGTCCTCTGACTCATAATATTATCTAATTAGCCGCTCCCTGAGGCATCAGTAAAACCCAAAGAGCCTCTTCTGGCTCTCCAACCATCCAAAACTATGATTCCAAGACTGTCTTCATGGTGGCCTCAGCGATGAATGCTGCTCAATATTGCCTCCAGATGATTTCTTGGGACGGGGGGAATATAGGAAATCCCAGAATATCAGAGCTAGAAGGAAGGGTCTTTGGAGGCATCTGGGCCAAACAAGATTTGAATAAGAATGCCCTTAAAAATATCCCAACAAGTAATGGTCCAACTTTTGTATAAGGAGCTCCCGTAAAGGGAAAACTATTACCCAGCCCCTAGGAGAGCCCAACTTACTTTGGGATGGTTCTCATTGTCAGGAAGGTTTGGGGAGTTTTCCCCCTTAAGTCTAAATTGGCCTCCTTTGAGCTTTCATCCATAATCCCTTGTTTGGTCCTGTGGGGCCAAGCAGAAAAAGTTCAATCCCTCTTCCTATTTGTGGAATAAAGACAGCTAGCCACCTATCCCTGTCTAAAATCTTTTCTTCTCCACGCTAAGCATGCCCAATCCATTGGAACAATGCTCATACAGTTCAATTTATAGGCTCTTTATCACCCCAACACATTAAGGGGGGTGTGGTGGAGTGGGGCCCTCTTGACACTCTCCGGTTTATCAATGGCACCTCTTGAAAGCTGTTTAATTAGGGAATGTGGGGAGAAAGGGGATTGTGGTTTACCCCAGGTAAATCAGAAATCCTGGCCAATCTCCACCACAGTAATAAATCAGAGTGGCCAAGACTGGAATGCCAAATGTAAATCAGGTTTGGTTCTGGGAAGCCGTGAATTGGAGCATCCAAAACAAAGGAGTGGAAAAAGAATGCTTGATTCTCTCAGATGAGCAGGGAGCAGAAGGCTTTGGGCTGGGTACTTGCTGGGGGAGCGTTATCGATCAATCAGCAAGCATTTCTCAAGCAGGCATTATCACTCTGGTTTGGATTTGGAGAACATCATAGAAAGCTGACCTCAAAGCCAGGAAGAGCTGGCTTTTCCAGGTCAGCATCTGACCCATACTGTTTGGGTGACCCTGAACAAAAGCAGCCCTCGGGACTGCAAAGTGCAGAAGAAGTGTCAACGAGCATTGGGGGAGGGAGTCTTCTCACCTGGGAGTTCCCTGGACCAATGAAATCACAGGAAACTTGCATTCCTTGCAGAATATATTAGAGAGTCAACAAGGCGTATATAACAGGATTTGAAGAACTGGGAAAACCCTTCTGAGATTAAGATGAAGACAGGATCTATTTGTTAAGGTGAAATCACAGCTCCAGTCCCTATTCCTGTGCCTATACAATCCGCAGTTCCAGGTTTCCTTACTGAGTGTTCGAGGGACCCAACACCCCCTCATCTCATTGCCCTTGTCAGTCTGCCCAGAATCAGAAATCAATTTCTGGAGGGGTCCTCTTATCTTAGAGATGAGGAAAGCAAGGCTCACAGGTCCTCTGGCTAGTAAGCAATGTGCCCAAGGTCACCCAATAAATGACAAAATTGTCAGGAAGGTTTGGGGAGTTTTCCCCCTTAAGTCTAAAATCTGGCACAAAAAGGAAGGAGTTACATTCCCCCGTGGAGGCTTGCTGGAGACAGGCCAGGAGGGAGCAAAGCAGGCCAAAGGAAGCCCACGCAGGCGAAGCAGGGGCTGGGGGCGTGCACAGATGCAGAGGCTCACCCCCATCCAGGGGTCCAGAGTTGTGAGAGAGCCCACAAGGGGAGCAATAGGGGTGAAGTTCAAGATGGTTCAAATATAGACTCTCAAACTTACTAGCTATGAACCATAAATGGGGAAGGGTGATGGAGTCCCTAGAACCCACTATTAAATTATAAGCTCCATGAGGCAGGGACTGTCTTTTGCCTCTTTTGTGCTGTGGCACACAGTAGGTACTTAATAAATGTCCTATTTATGCTATATATAGCTTGCTTTCCATATTCTTGTTTGCATGTTGTCTCCCCATTAGACTGCAAGCTCCTTGAGGGCAGGGACTGTCTTTTGGCTTTTTTATATCCCTGGTGCTCAGCGTAGTGCACCACACGTGGCAGTCATTTAATGTTGACTAACTGGTGACTAGCAAGGGGCTGGGAAGGGAAGAAATCTTTGGAGGCAAGGTTACAGTGGTGGTGGATTAGAGTCCAAGGACCTGGGTTCAAACCCCATCTCCACTGTTAAAGCTTTTGTGTGACGTTACCTCTCTGGGACTCAGTTTCTTCCCCTGTAAAAATGGGAAGGAGGGTGGACTAGATGGCTTCTGAGGTCCCTTCCAACTTTAAATCTAGGCTTCTGTGTCCTCCACCCCCAAGGCAAGTCCCCCCTGAGCATCCCAGGCTGCCCAAAGTAGGGCAAAGTTCAAAATGAGGAAGCATCTGTCTCCACCCTAAAGAAGGTTTCAAAAACGATCCATCGCTCCCATTTCCCTTTTCCTGCTCTCAGGAATAAAAATCCAGTTCACAAAGGGAGCAGGGAGCCCAGCTGGGTGCCTGCAGAGGGGTGGTTGGGGGGGGGGGGGGGGGAGTAGGGATCAGGCTGGCATGGAACTACAGTGCCTCCCTGTGGTCATGCCCCTCGCTGCAGGCCTCAGCCTTCCCAGGCCATTTTCTGACCTGTCTGCCCAGGGCCCTGACCCAGGCCAAAGTAAGAAGCAGGTCACTTGTTCTCAGACCCCTCCAACTTTCTTCTTCCTAATAGAGCATCTCTAATAATATTAGTTGTAAGGCAGCTACATGGTACAGTGGATAGAATGCCCAACCTGGAATCAGGAAGACTCACCTTCCTGAGTTCAAATCCAGCCTCAGACACTCGCCAACTCTGTGACCCTGGACAAGTCACTTCACCCTGTTTGTCTCAGTTTCCTCATCTGTACAATGAGCTGGAGATGGAAATGGCAAACTGCTCCAGTATCTGTGCCAAGAAAACCCTAAACAGGGACACAAGGATTCAGACGAGGCTGAAACAACTCAGTAACAACCATTTTAAAATAATTAAAGTGCTTTATAAGGGTTAGTTATCAGCATTATTATTATAACAAAAATAAGCTAGAATTTGCAAAGCACTTTATATATATATATATATATATATATATATATATATATATATATATATATATATATATATAT
>CM053587.1:325136162-325182453 GCA_028646515.1 Pseudochirops corinnae | reverse complement strand
CAAGTGAATTGGATTTAAGTGAGGCAGGGTTGTGCAAAGTCACCAGCCTCACTTTTTTCATTGGGGAGGTGATGCCATGACATGACATGCAAGTGAATTGGATTTAAGTGAGGCAGGGTTGTGCAAAGTCACCAGCCTCACTTTTTTCTCTGGAGCCATCTGGGTCCAGTGGCCAGATATAGATCAGGACAATTGGACATGGCTCTGGATACAGTGGGAGACCTCAGCTTTTTTTACCTTTTTAAGCTAAGGTCTTTAATAGGTCTCAGTTTGACTGAGGCAATGTCCATTCAGTCATTAAGGCTGGGTAAGAAATGAGGCAAAGTAGGGCCTGTATTACCTAGTCAAAAAAAAAAAATCAATCTGCCCTCAGAGTTGGCAGGTTGAAAGTGAAAGAATTGATTCCAGGCCAAAGAGGAAGGAGCAAGTGTCCCACCAGTACTGCCCGGGTTGGCGAGAATTAGGGCCAAGCTCTTCCCATCCCTACCCCTTTCCCCTACTGAAACTCTCATCCGGACACAGTCACATTCACAAACATTTGTTTTATACATTTTTATTTGAAAGTGAATTTATCCTTTTAAAGTAAATGAGATTTATTTTTTTTTCTAGTAGCAAAAAAAAGTGATAAATGAGAGATATTTGTCCAGGAGACCAGAAACACTGTTTCCCCCACCCTAGGGAAGCCAGCTCATCAATTTGCCAGCTCCAAGGGGATGGAGGAGCCCTGAGATCTTCCTCCCCAATTCTGCTTTGTTTCCCTGGACGAGCAAAGAGTCCTGGGTGTCGGGAAGGGGGTTTCCAGGGTCCCCAGGAATGCAACGGGGATTCTCCTAGGACCACAACCCCCTGAGCAGACGTTTGTTGAAACAAAAGATAGAAAAATGATGAAAACATTAAAAAAAAAGACGTATCTGTGTTTAGACCCTGGGGAGCTAAAATGGCCACTGGAGAGACCACAACCCAAAAAGGGATAGTGGACTTCTTTAGGCCTTCTGCCCTAAAGCCCAGGCTGTTTAAGAGGGCTCCATAACTGAAGGAGGTACCCGGCCTGTTCATGACCACCGGCCAGCCCTTCAGTACTAGGGGCCCAAGGGGTCCCCACCAGTGGTGGTCTCAGCTCCTCGGGTGCCCAGGTCATAAAGGACTCAAGTGAGCAGCAAGTCTAGTCTCTGTGGAGTGAGCCTCCGAGTCTAACCTGGGCCAGCTATAATAAGGTCAAAGTGCTGGGCTTCAGAACCAGGGCACCAAAGACATTGCTATATTGGGGCAGGACAAGAAGAGAGGGAACAGAGGGATGCGGGTAAGGCTCATATCAGCTTGTGTTCACTTGGCTGGTTGTGCAGTACATGGTTTATCCTGGCTCCTCTGGAGGAAGAGGGGGAAGAATACTCAGGGAGAGGGGCAGGGGAGAACCAGACTTAACACCTCCAAGGTATTCTGGGGTCTTGGTGTTTGGACAGGCCCAGGGATATGTAAAGTAGGGGAGAAGTCAGGTGTCAGGCTGTTCCCAGACTGGCTCTCATAAAACCTCCCATCCCCAAATGCCCAGTTTGAGAGTCCTTGAGGTTCAGATCTCTCTGTCCTTGCACTTTGACTCTCTCTCTCTCACACACACACATACACACACACACACACACACACACACCAAACATGTGTGTTCATGGCTGTACATATAAAAAAGGTGACATCATGGCCACAAGGCTGCCATGGCCAGGCAGGGTAGGTCACTCAGGACTTGCTGCTGGCAGGCTGTCCATCCTAGGGGTCGTCCTGGAGGAGAGGAGTCTGGGAGCTGGGGAGCTGGTCTGACTGGGGGCCCAGCCCTTCATGGAGAGCAGCACTGGGTGTCCTCTGTGGATGAGAATGGACTGTGTTACCTCTCTTCCCACTGGGCACATCCCTACCACCCTGTCCCCCTCCCACTACTACCTTGGCATGATTCCACCTGGCAGGGAACCCCCCTCCCTCTGAGGGGTTTTAAGGCCCACATACCTCCCCGCCTTGGGGATGGTTCATATTCTGCAATGACCCAGAGAATCAGAACTAAATGTGATCTCTTGCATATTCAGTGACGTGTCTCCCCCATGAGAGTGTACAGTAAGTCATGGAGGGCAAAGACTATTTTTTATCTTCCTCTTTGCCCCTATCACCTGGCATACACCAACTGCCTAATAAGTGTGTCCTGGTTGATTGTATAGATCCCTTATTTTACAGATGGGGAAATAAGTGGAATCCATTTGCCTGAGGTTTCTTCATCAGTCTAGTGGCAGAGATGGGATGGGACCCCAGCCTCCCCATTGGAAGGCCAGGCCTCTTTGTGGACCATCCTGCTTCCTGCCTCTTTCTCCCACACTCAGAGGTAGCTGTCCCTATCCAGGTGGTATGCTCCCTCTGCCCAGATCCCTTGCCAGGCTGGCAGATCCTCTTCCCCCCAAACCTCAATCTTGGCTCTCCTCTCTGATAACTCTCAGGTGAATAGGAAACAGAAACCTAAGAAATCCAGGCAGAGGTGTGATGGTCAACGTTTAACAACCAGCTCTCTCAAACGCATCATCGGCTTTTACATTTAATCTCATTCATTCTTCCTGATGACTAGACAACCGACAAAACCATTACACAAAACCTGAATTGTAGTGCTCGGGCTTTTCCAAGACGTAAGTGCTCACACTGAAAATTTAAGAATCCCAGTTACACCCAGCTCGCCCCCAGTTTGAGATGACACCAAATAATGCCTGTGATTAATTCTTGCAATTAATGCATGCTTGAATTAAAGGATATTTTCTATCTTCACACCCCATTCTGAGTATGTCTCCATCAGGAAAACTGTGGATTCCATCACACTATCGGGACCCAAGTGGTCCTGGCTCATGTTTAGCCCTGGAGGGTCAGATGGGTGACCCCATCCAGAAAGGGGAGAGGGGTGAGGGAAGGCTGGACCACTATAGCTTAATACACAGGAGGGGTCCAATTTGGGAAAATGTCCCCCAAATTACACAAAGAAAAAAAATCAGGTGTGTAACAAGCTGACAAGGTGAAGGAGGAGAAGGCCTGTGTCTTTATCAAAAATTTAACCCACTATTTTAAGGCAAAATCACAAATCCTTCCTCCCTCATTTAGGGGGTCAGAGATTAGTGGGCAGGGGAAAAAAAGTGATGGCGTTTGGACACTACTGAAGAGAAGTCCTACAATGCAGAAGCATCGTACAAGGAAACACCCTTTATCTTGTCTGATCCCTGTCCGCCATAGATGGTCATCCCCTTGGTGACCTATACCTCAACCCTGTGGGCCCTGAGCTCCTTTCAGGGTGTATCAGAGGTCTGGCCAGGGGAAAAGCTGGTTAATTAAGGCCCCTGGAGTGAGCCTTCCAGCCCCATGGCCAGAACACCCAGGGCTCTGATGCCAAAGGATATTAGGAGAGTCAGCAACATGGAATGTACAGTCAACCTCCCCTCCCCATTCACATATACTCCCATTGGCCAAGTTCAGCAATGGGTGGGGGTTGGGGGTGAGGCATGCTGCCTCTTGAATCAATAAACAAACATATATTTGGGGCTGGGGGTGGAGGCCTAGAGAGAGAAAGGGTAAATGATGCTTGTATAAAGCAGGGCCCATCAGTATCCCTTCTCATCAACAGGGGGAAGCAAAAATTGAATAATCCCTCTGCAAGTGCTCCGAGTCCCAGGAGGGTAGCCTAATAAATTAAATTAGGTTGATGTCACTAAGAACCCCTCCTCCCCTCCTCCCCCAGGCCCACACACCTAAAAATATGCCAGCAGCTGGCTGGTTTTTCTTATAGTTGATGCCAGAGAGGCTTCTGGGAGGCCCTACAGAAACCCCTATGGAACCTCCCCTTTTTTGTTGGGGGAGGGAGCACGGGGAGAGCAAGGAGGAGGAGCTGACCCTCTTCCCTGTATACAAGGGATGTTCAGGCTGTAGGAGCCCAGAGCTAGTGCCTCCCACATCTAGGACGCTGAGACTTATGACATTATTTCCAGCTCTCAATCTGTGAGGATAATTGTGCTAACAAGAATGATATAAATGTGCTAACAAGAATCCTTGCCCACCCAGTTGATTTTTACAGATGCGGAATTGCAAGACCCAGGGAAGTTACTCTCAGAGGCAGAATTTAAACTCAGCTCAAGTCCACATCCTCCCAGGCCGCTCCAACACACCACAGTCCCTTCATCTCTGTCCTTCAATTTCAGCCTAGACACCCCACCCCTGTGAGGGGAAGCCCCTTCCAAGGCAATGAGTCCATGGTCAGGGTTTTTGGAGGGAGCTCCAGGGAGGTCACAAAGAAAATGATCGACCCTAACCTGGGGGTGGGAGAAGAAAGAAGAATTCTCTGCTGCCCTTCTCCTCTGCTGCCTTCTCTCTCCATCCTCAGAGACCAAAGGCAGAATCTAAGGCCAGGAAGGAGGATGCTAAGTGGGGAACCCGCCAGCCTCTGGGAAGGCCAAATCAGGGTTGGTGGAGATGAGCCGCAAGCTCTAGCTTTTCCCCTCTGCGCTGCCCTAGAGGGGGCCAGTGCCAGCCAAAGCAAACACAAGGAGAGGGAGTGCCAACCAAACCCCAAAATCTGAAGCCAGAGGGGCCCCAGGGAGATGATTTCCCCCAGTGGGGAATAAGCTTGGGGGGGGGGGGGCGGGGAGAGAAAGTCTCCTGTTTCATGGAGCTGGTGAAGAGGGAGCTTTAGCTAAGCCTCTGGGTTCTAACTCAACAGCATTCTCCACCTCCCACATACACTTTAAATAAGGGACTTTTATAGATGAGAACCTGACGACTTCATTTTCATGTTCTAGTCTCTGCCAAGTGATTTAAGCAAATTTGTGGGGGCAGGAGTGGGGAGGTCCCTGCCAAAGCATTGAGTCAAGACCAACGGAATTCACCACATCCTGAAATCAGGAGGACTGCTATTTATTTCAGAATCTTGTACCTGTTCTCTCAGTAGACTTTTTTAAAATTTTTTTTAGATCATAAACCAAAAGATAGGACTGCCCTCCGTGGCTTTAAACAGTCCCAGATACCAAGAAACAAACATTCAGAGGGAGGAAAAAAAAAAAAGCCTGCTGCTTTAAAGTCAGCCAAAAATATGAAGTCAAAAGTCTCATTTGTTTCATCTGTAAAATGGGTATGATGACAATTCCATGCCCAATTTCCCAGAGTAGTGAAAGTATGATAATGAATGGGAAGTGCTTTAAAAACCTTAAAAACATGACAAAAAAACTACAGAAATGAGAGCTTTGATTTCTATTAATCCTCAAACTACATTATCATCTCCATCCCCCACCCCAACTTTGAGACATTATCAGCGCTCAGCAAGCAGCCTTTTGATACCTCATTTTAAAAAAATAGTAAGAGGAAGTATGGGACAGTGGAAAGAGCATTGGGTTTGGAGTCAGAGGCCCTGAGTTCAAATCTTGCCTCTGTCTACTCACTAGCTGGATGACCTTGGAAAAGGTCACACAGGCAAAGTGAGCAAAGGCTGGATTTGAACTCGGATCCTTCTCACTCCAAAGCCAGAATTCTTTCCACCTGTACCCCTTGCCACTAGAATGGCTATTTTAACAGCTGGTCTAACATAACAGACATATTTCGGAAGTCTACAGGTATTCCAGAATAAGTTGAGGCCGAAGGAGGTGACAAGAGGCTGCTAGGTAGAGCAGTGGATAGAGCACTGGACCTGGAGTCAGGGGCACTTCCTAGCTGTGTGACCCTGGGTAAGTCACGTTCACCTCTGCCTCAGTTTCCCCATCTGTAAAATGGAGATATTAACAGCACCTACACCTCTCAAGGTTGTGAGGATCCAATGAGATATCTGTAAAGTGTTTCACAAGATTTAAAGTGTTATATAAATGCTAGCTGTGACTATCCTGATTATCTTCACTAAGATGGATGGCGAGTATACAGAAGTCATTTTACCTGGTTACCCACCTACAGTCGGGCTTCCTGCAGCACTGTCCCATTAGGAGCAGGGGTCATCAGGGATTCTGAATAGGACTGAATGGCCTCTGAATTCTTTGAGGCCTTTTTATTACTACTCCAAAATAAAAAGAATGTTTCCTAGAAGATAACCAAGCAGTCCCAAATGGGAATGAACAGTTTTATCTTGTTTTTTAAATACGATTCTTAATTTTTTTTTAACCTTGATTAGCCCCATGTGAAGGTTAATGCTCAAGCAAGTAGACTCATTAAGGTGACTTGTGTATTATATTGGGGGAGGGGAGGGGGGGGTTAAAATTGGTTTAGTAGCTCATTTGTTTCAAAGATGTTTCCAAAAAGGATTCATTTTCCCCACCCCAATCCACCCCCACATATGTCTTATGAATGGAAATCAATAATCAGAAATGATTCCACCAGAGTTCAAGCCAGTTTTAATGGATCCCTCTAAGGACCAAAAATGGCGTGCAGGCTCTGACTGCAATATGAAGGGTAAAGGGGTACGGATCCAGGAAGACAAAGTGCCTTGAGTCCATGCCCTATGTGGATTGGACAAAGGAATCTTTAGCCTAGAGGAGACTTGGGGTTTGGGGGAGCTGGGGAAGGGGGAGGACAGGATTGCTGTATTCAAGTGCCAGAAGAGTTATCACATGGAAAGGAGGTTGGGCTGTTTCTTTAATTATCTGAAGGGTTGTTATAGGAAGGAGGGCTAAAGCTAGCTCCCTTTGGCCCCAGAGGGGAGACCTAAGGGTTGATAAGGGGACAATTTTAGGCTCCAAGTCAGGAAAAGCTCTCTAACCAATGATACTTCCTCCAAGTAAAATGAGGAGGCTCCCCCTTCCTCGAGGTCTTCAAGGAGAAGCTGTACTTGTTGGAGAGGCTATTGGGGGAGGGGGTGTCTGTGAGATCCGAAGGCTGGCCAAGGTCTCTTCCAATTCTAGAGCACTAAAACCCCTTCTGTTTCTAGTATTAATTCCTCCCAGAGGAGTCGAGTATAGGGGAATTCACTTGGATTTAAAATGGTCTCATTAGGGAATGGGTGACTTTTTTCGTTGTTGCTTATGTTTTTTGTGACTTTTAAAAAAAAAAACTGATTTATGGCCTCAGACACAACACAAAAACTAGCCATGTGACCTTGGGCAAGTCACTTAACCCCAACTGTCCTCCAAAAAAAGCAAAAAGAAAAAATTTGATTTATGGAATAAAATGGAATGGAATGGGTGATTTTTTAAGAATGGCTTGAACTGTGGGGGCATCTCAAGTTGTATGGTACTTGCATTTGTATGTACTGGGCCAATGTTGCTCCAACTAAGGCCCAATACATCTTAGCCACCTTGCCCCAAACAACATGTTAGAAAGGAATGGTAGTAAGAGTTCAGTCAGCTATGATCAATCACTTCTGCAGAACATGGCTTCGGGCAAGAGTTAGTTAATAGGCCCATTGGTGGCACAGACATCACCAAGCACTTTGTGACATTAGTTCATCATAAGAACTAGAATTCTTTCTGGTGGAAAATGTTCCGATAAAGAGCCAACAGACTGGTAGGTAGGCTGTCCCCCACCCCCAATTTTGTCATGATAAACAGTAATGGGGCAGCTAGATGGCATAGTGAATAGAGCACTGGCCCTGGAAGTCAGGAGGACCTGAGTTCAAATCCGGCCTGACACTTAACACTAACTAGCTGTGTGACCTTGGGCAAGTCACTTACCCCCAAACTGCCCTGTCTTCCCTCCTCCAAAAAAAAATAAAATAAAATAAACATTAATGCTTCCGAACTTAGATGTTAATATGAACTTCCAAGGCTTGAATTACCCCACTATCATTCAACAAAAAAATGTTATCATGGGTGCTCAGGAAGAGATATATCTTCAGTGTATGCTGGGTCACACTGGGAACTGCACAGGGCAAGATTCAGCTTATTTCATTTTTGGGTCATTGGCCAAAGTAGACCCATAGCCCCAAGTGCTCCAAGAAGACAACTAGGGTCCATGAGGAACAAGGACCCTTTGGTGACCAAATAAAAAAATAAACCTGAAAATCAAAGATACCGACATCACTCTTCACAAGAGATGGGGTTAGTAACACAAGGGTCTGTGAGGACAGTGGACTAGCCCACGCACATTAATCACTTAGGAAGTTTCAATTATTGTATTAGCCAGCAAGCAAGCAAGACAGAAAGCCTCCTCCTCTGATCAGGGTTCTGATGAAGAGAAAAAGATAGGAAGAACTGGCATTGACAAAGACAAGACGGGAAGGAGAGGGCTGATTATTGGGACAATGTTAATTTCAGTGGAATTTAGTATATTATCAATTAATCAATCCACAAACATTTATTAAGCACCTATTAAGCCTAGAACAGCTTTCCAGGATGTTCAGAAGAGCCCGCCAGAGTGCTACTGCTCCTTGGGGGGCTGCAGAAGTCCTCTAGGCCAACACTCACATTTTACAGATGGGGAAACTGAGTCAGGGAAGGGCTCTGCTCAAGGTCTCACAGAGAGATGAGCTAGGATCTAAACCCACACCCTCAGATTCCAAATCTAACTCTCCTTACATTCTAATATACTGTCTCCATTTAAAAAAAAAGAAACAATAAACGCACTATATCTAATTCTAAAGGAACTGAGATAATAAGGAGAACAGACTGAGCACAGGTTTAAAAATTGTGGGTCTCCAGAATTAAACTAGGCACATGCAAGCTGACTGTGCTGAAGGCAGACACTGGTGATTTCCCACTAGCCAAGTCATTTCAGTTATTCTAAAGAATTCAGACTATTTAAAAAGAGGATTATTCATTTCTTTCTTAGGGCTTAAACTAAGCCAAAGGCAAAAGGGCTCTTTTTCTTCTGCCTGTCTTCCCCCTGAGAGAAAAATGAACCCAATTTTTTTTCCAAAAGCAGGGAGGGGCTATGGAGAAGTGTCTACACTTGGGTTTAATTTTAAGAGATAGATGTTGGGGTTGTAGACAACATTTTGAACAAAATAAGCAGAAAGCAACCAAGGGTCTAAGATAACTAAGAATTCTTCTTCCTCTGAATTACTGGCTCCATAACTTTGGCACTCTGGGCAGGAGGGATAGCTGAGACCCCAGAGGGGGCTTTTTTACCCCAAATAAACCCTTCCCCCCCCAAAAAAGGGCTCAGCAAAGTAACAGACAAGTGTCAGTGGTCCTAACGTTTCAGATCTGCTGGTGTGTTCAGGCTGGCTTTTTGGCAGTGGGAAGGGGGTTTAAAGAGTTACCCCAGCCTGGGGAAAGCAGAGGCCAAAATGAGTAAGACAAAGACAGAGACTCCCAGTGATTCAGAAAATGAGCCTTAGTGCTCACCTCCACCCCTCTTCAGGAAGGGAGGCTTAGTCATTCTTGAAACAAAGATTTCTGTCATAGAGGATGAGGTCAGACAGGGTACTGGGCCAGATGAGGCACCAGTCAGCCTCTGAGGTCCCCAATTCCCTCATCTTACAAAGGGGTAGACTGAGGCTTACAGACAAAAAGGGACTTGCCTGAGCCCAGAGAGTACTTAGAGCTGAGGCTAACACTCAAGAGTGCTCATCTATTACACTACATTGCCTCTTAGTAAAGGAAAGTCACTCAGCTCCTCCTGCACCCCTCCCAAGCTGCTATATTGCCCCTTCCTCAAAATTACTTTATGTCGATTGTCAGAATTTTTTTTCCACTGGTGTAAGGAAAGCCTGAAATTCCATCTAACACAAATGGGTGTCATAGATCTTAGAGATCTGACTGAGGCCCTGAGAGGTTCAAGGGATCTCTCCAGGCTTACACAACCAGGTAAGTGTCAGAGGATTCCTCCCAAAGCCTTCCTGTATAGAAGCAGAAATTAGACTTCTAGCTCCCTCCTCTCTCTGCTTTCAACTTCACGGGATCCAATGGCCCCTGGTGTCCTCATTGTCATCCTCATCCCGTGCACCCGGCCCTTCCAGCTTCCTCTACTATGTGGTCCTCTCCCGTTAGACTCTAAGCTCCTTGAGGGCAAGGACTGTCTTCTTGTTTGCATCCGAGTATCTGGCACATAAGAGGTGCTTAATAAAAGTTTACCAAATTGAACTGAAAGAAGCAGAACTTGAACTCAGGTCTTCCTGACTCAGAGGCCACCTCTCCACCCACTACACCAACTGGCCTCTCATTCTTTATTCATTATTTAGATACTTTGTATTTACTTATTATGGGGAGGGGGGGTATTTACTTATTGCCTTGTTTCCTTCCAGTAGAATGTAAACTTCTTGAGGGCAGGGGCGGTTTTGACTTTTTTGTCTTGGTGTCCCCCAGTACCAGCACACAGCAATCACTTAACACTTGTCTGAATTTAATAACTAGGTGACACTTTATTCATTCAACTGAATTAGCAGGTTCTCAATAGATACATGTTGTTACAGTTGTTCACCTGATTTTTTTTTTTTCAGTCACTTCAGGTTTTCTTGGCAGATACTGGAATGGTTTGCCATTTCCTGCTCCAGCTCATTTTACAGATGAGGAAACTGAGGCAAACAAGGTTAAGTGACTTGCCCAGGGTCACACAGCTAGTAAGTGTCTGAAGCTGGATTTGAACTCAGCTCTTCCTGACTCTAGACCCTGCACTCTATCCACTGAGCCACCCAGCTGCCCTATTAAAGTAGACTATTGTTGTTCATTAAACACTTACTAATTCAACTGAATAAAATGTTGCCTGGTAATTCAATTTATCAAACATTTATTAAGTATCTACTATTAAGCATTGTGCTGGGCACAAGGGAGGGTGCCAATAAAAAAAGAACCATCCACAAACCAGTCCATCCCCTCGAGGAGCTGACATTCTACCAGAACTAACTTTTGGCTATTGTGTGTAATTGAAAATGTTTGAAAAGTGTATTTCAATAAGCATGTTCAGGTCCCATCATTTTACATTTGAAAGTTTTCTGCACTTAGATCTTTCATTAATTCAGACTAGCCTCCCTCTCTACTCCCTCCCCACAACTCACCACCCCGTTCCTCACCCACTTGGGTGGACCATCCTGAACTTTTCTTTAGCTGGATGGTTGACTTGCTTCCAGGGGGGAGGGGGAAGAGGATGCTCAAGTTAACTCCTTCCTAGCCCTTCTCCCTTGTCTAGATCCTAAGAGAGGTGTAATCTGCCTCAATGGCTGGCATGAGTGCCACCCTGATAGAAAGCAGAGCACAGGACAATCTCCAAATTGAGTTTTTAGTCTCCTATGTTCTATCTACTGTGGTTTGTGAAGACCCCAGGAAGCTTACATGACTCGGAAAAGAAGATATTTTCTGCATGAGAAGCCTTGCTTTAGAGATTCTCATGGGACTGGCTGCTCACTTCAGGCCTGGAAAAAAGTCTGAAAGCATCTTGGAGGTTTGCTAAGACCCTACCCAGACCAGGAGCCTTTAACCTTTTTTGTGTCCTGGGTCCACTTTGGCAGTCTGGGGAAGCCTATGGACTCCTCCTCATAATCCTGCTTTTAAATACATCAAATAAAATCCACAGGATTTCAAAGGAAACCAGTTCCATTGAAATAGTTATCTAATTTCTTTTAAAAATAAGTTCACAGACTCCAGGGCAAGAGTCCCTGTCCTAGACCAAGCACTAGATGTCCATATGCAAAACCCATTTCAAGTCACTACCAGGAGTGCCTCTGAGCCTTCCAGAGAAGATGGAAGTCCAAAGGGCATGAAGCAGAAGGAAGAAGGCAGGGGGTCTTAAAAGGAGCCATGGAAAGGAAGTAGAAGCAGCAAGGTCAGTTTCTTGTTCCGTCGTCCCTGCCCTGAAGGAAAAAGTGGGAGAAGATTCCCCAAATGGCATGGGGATGAGCCCAGCAGCCTAAGCAGCTCTCCTCCAGGGAAGGGACCCGGACAAAGCTTGGAAGGACAAGCCAAGAATGAGCTCTAGGCTGGTCCTTCCCCTCTCTAGGTGGAAGCTGGCAAAGAGGCCAAGAGGGTTAGCAGAAGCAGAAGCTGGGCAGGCACTAACCTGATTCTTGATGATGAGGATGAGCGCGATGACGATGAAAAGACAGCCCAAGGCATTTAAGACATACTGAACATACTGTACCAACTTAGGCATCAATACCAGTCTGTTATAGAACACGCTGAGGGTCTTGCCTTCCATGGCCCCACGCTAGAAAGCAAGAACAGATAATGAGAGGCATGGCCAGTGGGGCATGGCCAACATGTACACCTCCAGGGGCAGAGAACAGAACCCGATGGGAAGCTTCCCATCTTATTAATCCAGATGGGAAGTCCACCAGCACTTAGGACACCTCTACTGTGCTCCAAACAAAGGAGCTAAGCACTGGGGATACAAAGAGGGCAAAAAACAGTCCCTTAAGGAGCTTGCAATCTAATGGTGCATGTAGCGTGCCAATGCAAACAACCATACACACACATATGCAATTCAGATATAATTTAAATGTAAATATTGTATATTATTTGTATATAATATATTTGTGATAAAATATTATTTTAAATTACATATATTTTACATTTATGTACATTTTACATAAAAATTATATATACATATATAATATATATATTTATATCTATATCTATATATTCTGACAGGTCTCAGAAAGTTAAATTAATATATAAAAGTAGAGAGGTCCCCTCTACTTCAGAAGTTTGTAAAACTTTTTGTATCACAGGCCCCGTGGGCAGTCTGGTAAAGCCTCTGGACCTCGTCTCAGAAGGCTGTTTTTAAATTCATGAAAATACAGAATTAACTAATTCTATTGAAACGCAGTTATCAAAATATTTTTTAAAAGAAGTTCATATATCCCCGGTTAAGAACCCCAATACTGGGGTAGCTAGGTGGTGCTGGATAGAGCACCGGCCCTGCAGTCAGTAAGACCTGAGTTCAAATTCAGCCTCAGATATTTGACACTTACTAGCTAAGTGACCTTGGGCAAGTCACTTAACCCCAACTGTCCCACAAAAAAAGAAATAACAAAAGAACCCCAATATACCTTGTATGCATTGATTTAAATATGTTCCAAGCCCCATTAGATGGTGAGCTCCTTGAAGGTAGGAACCATTTTTGTCTTTCTTTGTATCCCTCCCTCACCAGTGCTTAGTATTGTACATGACATATTAAGTCAACATTTTATCAGATGCCTACAATTAGGTGCTTAATAAATGCTTACTGATTGATTAATGGTAGAGCAATCAAAATAAAACCAGAAGGCTGCATGAGAAGTCCTCCTATAGGATCAATGTTTGTATAGGCCTGGACAGCCTACCCAAGGTTCTCTCCAAATTCTCCAATTGAAATACTCTCTCATTTTAGGGAAGATCTCCAATTGCTCTGGGCGTGGTAGCTTCAGACATTAAGGATGTTTCCTCCCTATAGCCTCAGACTGCCTCAGGGAAGGATGGATCTATCTCCACCAACCACAACCAGTAAGTTCTAGAGCACCCTTCCCTCTCCCCTGAGGGCCTTGGGTGGAGCTTCCTAGCAGCCCCACCTATGAAGAGTCTCACCCAAATCAGCTCCCAAGACACAAGTCCAGACTTGGAAGAGGCTGGGCTTGTCCCTCACCTGTGTCATCAAATTGGGCCCTCCTCCCCAACCTCTATCACCAACAACTAGACTGTTTCTTGAAACCTAAAAGTTGGGATACTAGATTGTGATTTCTGATACCAAGGACTGAGCCACTATGATACCATCTTCCAAAAATAGTGATGCCATAAGAAAAAAAAAGCCTGTAATTATATAAATAGAAAACTTCAGAGTCAGGAGAAACCTCAGACACCAGCTAGTCCAACCCACATGTGAACCAAAAAATCCTGTAACTCAATCCCAACATGCAATCATCCAACCTCTGCTTGAAGACCTCGGGTGAGGTCTCACTCTTCCCAAGGCAGCCCATTCAACCCTGAGAAGGCTTTCATTCCTAGCAACTGTCTCTTGACTTTAAGCCTAAACTGAGCCCCTATATAACTTCTACCTAATTCCTCCTGGCTCTATCCTTTGGGGACTAATACAGAAAGTATAATCCAACCTCCAAAATGGAGGTCACCTGATAAAATGCTGACCTAATATGTCATGTACAATACTAAGCACTGGTGAGGGGGGGATACAAAAAAAGACAAAAACAGTACCTACCTTCAAGGAGCTCACCATCTAATGGGGCTTGGAACATATTTAAATCAATGCATACAAGGTATATTGGGGTTCTTTTGTTGTTTCTTTTTTTGTGTGCAACAGCTGGGGTTAAGCGACTTGCCCAAGGTCACATAGCTAGTAAGTGTCAAATATCTGAGGCTGAATTTGAATTCAGGTCTTACTGACTCCAGGGCCAGTGCTCTATCCAGCCCAACACCAATATTGGAGTTCTTAAGCTGAGGTATATGAACTTCTTTTAAATGGAGGCTCCCATCTTAACCATCTCCAGTTCCTTCATCCCATCCTCATATGATGAAGACTCAAGGTCCTTCACCAACCTGTTGCCTTCCTTGGTCACTCTCCAGCTTAACAACAACTTTCTTAAAATGTGGAGCCCAGGACAATACATAATACTACACAGGACCAGAGCAGAAAACACAATAGGATTATCATATCAATGCCACAACTCTCTTAATGCAGCCCAAGATCACATGAACTTCTTGGCCATCATTAAGTCATCTCTCTCTTACAAGGCCACTGTAAGGCAGACTAAAGTTATTCCCATTGAACAGATGAGGAAACTGAGGGGCAGAGTGACTTTGACGACTAATCCTCAATGGCAAAAAGGGTTAGGAGAAGAGCCAATTTAGGAAGGCAGGTGGGTTGCTTCCAATTCCAGGACTTTTTCCGTATTATAGGTACAAATGTTGAGTGAATCTAATTTTCTCTATTATAGCCTGCACTACACAGAGGGAGAAACTGGCCTCCACTGGCCTCTCCTCTTTGACCCTATGCCTAAGTGCCCACCCCCTCCAACATCTCCCTGCCTGAATAAGATGCCCAAGATTCCTGGACAAAGAAGACAGATATGACTTTACCTCTTCAAACCAAATGAGAGGAAGAACAACCGGCTGTATTTTTCCTGTTTGCCTAAAGAAAAATAGCAAGAAAAACCAGAGTCACATTTTAATAAAGTTGAAGGCATATTTCACACGTAGCGAGAGGCAGCTTGGGTTGGCCTAAGTGTCAGGAAGAACTGAGTTCAAGTCCCATCCCTGACAGCAAACTAATTAAGTATCCTCTGTCCAGACAAGTCCCTTCATCCTTCAGGCAACTCTCTAAAGGGGGAAGGGGAAAGGAATAAACATTTATTAAGCTTCTACTATATACCCAGCACTGTGCTAAGTACTTTTAGAATATTATTTCTTTTAATCCTGTGACATGTGTGCTTTTATTATACCCATTTTACAATTGAGAAAACTGAGGAAGACAGCAGTAAGGTAATTTGTCCAGGATCAAACAGGTAGTACTATAACTTGCAAAACTGCTTCTAATCTACATAGGGTGGGGTAGAGGGGGAAAAATTTAATTTCCTATTGGGAATCCCTTCCACCAATGCAAATCACAGTGTCTGGCCTTATGAAAGAAAATAAATTATATGTGGCACTAAGTTTAAGGCATGAGACCAAAGAAGGTCATAGGATCATGGGCCTAAAACTAAATGGAACTTAGGAGGTAAGCTAGTACATCCTCCTCATTTTGCAGGTGAGAAAATCTGCCCGGGTACCCCACAGATAGTAAACATGTAAGGCAGGATTTGAACTCAGATCTTTCTGATTCCAGGTCTGGTGCTCTTACACAGAGTCCCCTGCCATCCCTCACCTTTTGTTAGTGGGCAGGATGGAAAGGCTTAGACAACTGAGATTTTCATCAGGAAGGAAGACATCACCGTACACTAGTGAGGACCCAGGGCTGGGGGAGTCAGAAAAGCTGGGTTCTGGCTCAATCCCTCACGTGTCGTGGAGGCTTGAATGACCCCTTTAGAATCATAACTTTAGAGGACCTTGGGGGTCAAATATTGCCCAACTTTCTCATTTTAGAGAGGAAGAAACTGAGACCAGTAAGACTCTTGAGCAGGAGCCCCCAGGCTGGGGATCTTTCCCCTACCAGGGGCCCCACATCCAAAAAGAAAGGAACAAAGGTGAGGAGGGTGGGGGCAGCTAGGTGGCACAGTGAATAGAGCATCTGCCCTGGAGTCAGGAGGACCTGAGTTCAAATCCAGCCTCAGATACTTAACACTTACTAGCCGTGTGACCTTGGGCAAGGCACTTAACCGCATTGGCCTTGCCTTCCCCCCTCCAAAAAACAACAACAACAACAACAATAATAATAAGATGAGGAGGTTGGGTGAGGAGAAGCAAAAAAAAAAACATTTCTAGCCTCAAAATGTTCTTCTGGAGCACAACATGTGAAGAGGCTACAAAGACCATCTGTTGGGGGCATATTTCAGCCACTAGACTTAGTTGGGATAAGTGAAGGGTGATCAGTCCTGAGTCAAAGACACAATGTGTGGACAGAGCACTGGACTTGGGAGTCAGGAAGACCTGGGTGCGAATCCTGCTTCAGACACTGACTACGCGATCTGGGCAAATCTTGTCTCTTCTTTAGGCTTCAGTTCTGAAGGGGCTGGACTCTGACCTTTAAGGTCTAGAGTCTAGGGTCCATTCCTAACTTGTTTGGGTCCCTAAATGAAATGGGGACGTGGGACACAGTAGAATTCTGACTCACTGTCAGAACAATCCAGTAAAGAACTCCTGCCAGAATGCTCAGTATCTCAAGCAAGGCAAGAATTAAGAATTTAAGCATTTATATAGCATTTCAAGGTTGTGGCGCTAGATGGCGCCACTGTGCATCGAGGGCCCAGTCTGGAGTCAGGAAAACTCATGGTCCTGAGTTCAAATCTAGCCTTAGACATTCATTTAACTGTATGATCCTGGGCAAGTCACTTAACCCTGTTTGCCTCAGTTTCCCCATATGTAAAATGATCTGGAGAAGGAAATGGTGAACCACTCCAGTATCTCTGCCAAGAAAACCCCAAACAGGGTCACAAGAAGTGAGATACCACACAAACGGCTGAATGACAACTTAAGGTTTTCAAAGTGGTGCGTGTGTATCCACACACACAATTTGATGCGATCCCCACAACCCAGTGTGGTTCAGTTCAGTCGTTTTCAGTTTGTACCCAACTCTTCATGACCCTGTTTGGGGTTTTCTTAGAAGAGATACCAGAAATTTGTCCTTTTCTTCTTCACTCATTCTACAGATAAGGAAACTGAGGCAAACAGGGTGAAGTGACTTGCCCAGGGTCACAGAGCTAGTGTCTCAGGCCAGATTTGAATTCAGGAAGACGAGTCTTCCTGTCTCCAGGCCCCATTTTAGAGATAAAGAAACTAAGGTTATTTGAGAAGTGAAAATGACTTGCCTGGGGCCACTGGGTGGCAGTGAATAGAGCACCAGACCTGAGTTCAAATCCAGCCTCAGACACTTAACACTTACTAGCCTTGTGACCTTGGGCAAGTCACCTAACCCTAATTGCCCTGCCTTCCCCCTCCAAAAAGCAAAAAAAAAAAAAAAAAAAGAAAGAAAGAAAGAAAGTTACTTGCCAGATTAACCCTAGTAGCTAAAATATGCCTCCAGGAGACAGTCTTTGTAGGATCTCCACTTTGGCTCTGCCCCAAGAAAAGAACTGTTTGAGGCTAAAAATGTCCCTTTTTGCTTGTCCTCACCCATCCTCCTCACCTTTGTATCTTTCTTTTTAGAGGTAGGGAGCTGGGTAGTGGGAAGAACCCCACAACTAGGAAGTTGTACTGACACAATACGACTGGGTCTGAGGCACAGCCTGAACCCAGGTCCCCCTGACGGTAAATCCAGTCCGTTAGCTGCTACTCAGAAAGAAGAGCCTGGCAGGGCCCGGATTCTATCATCAATCCAATAAGACTGATGACTATGGACTCGCTGGCTACGTGGGCATGGGGAGAAATCTGTGCGCCCAGCTGCACTCACCCAATGCCTGCGATAGCCTTTGTGTACAGACTCAGCTGCAGTTTGACAGAACAGTTCATGGGGATGCCGGTGACCTGCAGTCAGGAAGAGAAAACGATAATGAAGTCAGCAAGAACAATAACGGCTCCCATTTATTCAGCCCTTGAAGGTCTAAAAAGAGCTTGCTAACAGATGATCTAATTTAAATACACCCCCTTTCTCCATCCCTACCATCTAGAGCAGCGGTTCTCAACCTAGGGGTCACCACCCCTTTGGGGGTCAAATGACCCTTTCACAGGGGTCACAGGGGTCGCCTAAGACCATCAGAAAACACATATTTTCAATGGTCTTAGGAACTGAAACATCGCTCCTCTATCCACCTCCAGGTGGGTCCACCCACATGCAGAAACACCCACATACGAGTATTAATGGGTCGCGGCATTAGGAAGGTTGAGAACCACTGATCTAGAGACAAGACTCAGGGTCTCTCCAATTTTGGATTCTGCTTATGAAAGGGTCAGTGAGGGATGATTTGGGGGGAAGCCTGCTTATTCTCCCCAAAACCAATCTCATATGACTATGGACCCTGCCCAATGTGTGGCGGCCAAGTGGTGAAGAGAATGGAATTCTGAATGGAATCAGAAAGACCAGAGTTGAAATCTAGCCTTAGCAGTGTGAGCCTGGGCAAATCACTTCACCTGTTTATGCTTCAGTAAACAGAATTCATACTTCGCTGCAAAGCACAACAAAAACATAGGTGATCAAGATATGCATGGGCCCCCATCCTTCTAAATATTTCAATTGTTCCTTATTAGTGGTCTTAACCTAGGGTCCTTCAATTTTTAAAAAATATTTTAAAAGCTATATCTCACTCTATTTGTGATCTTATGTATTTTAGTTTATGTACTTAAAATATGGTTCTTTGAAGGGGTCCATACACTTCACCAGACTGTAGCCCAATGGGTCCAGAAAACAAACAAGGAAAGAAATCTGGGTCTAGAATTGTTTTCAGGACTATTCAGATCTCTTGAGTTGCCTTAATCTACCCTACATCAGGCATTTCAGGTGTGGTAGGCCAGAGGATACTTGAATATTAGGGAAAAAAATGAAAAAAGATTGGCATGGAATGGGCCAAAAGGTGGATGACGTTCCCAGTGATCTGGGCACACCTCCCTTCATCCCCAAAACAAATGGAGGAAGAAAAGCAACACCACACTCCAAGGTTGCAGCTTGTCTCAAGAAAGTTTATATTTAAACTCCACCAAGAGATATTAAGTCCCTGGGCCAATATTTCAGTTATTATAAGATTACCTCTTATCAGGTAAGGCCTCTCCCATCAGATAAATCCATTAAGTCCAGATAAGGAATAATCTAACCCAGAGACTCACCCAGAATCCAATATCTGGACCGCAATCTCCCTCATAACTAATATGGGCTGATATGAAGGGCCAAAGGCTTCATGTGGGCCAAGGTGACTTTCCAAAGGTCTTCTGATTTCAGGAACAAAGACAAAGATCTCTCCCTGAACTCCTGAGATCATGACTCTCCCTGTTCATCCTCAGCCCTTACCTCCTGCAATGTACCACTTCACTCTGGACTTGGGTTCAAATTCCCCGCTCAGTCCATTAGCTAAGAGCCCATCTCATCTACAAAATTAAATGGCTGACCTTTAAGAGAAATGATTATCAATAACCAATGATTTGGGGAGATTCAGAGTTTCTCCTTTTTTCTATTCTCATTTCAAGACCTGTCTCTAAAGGTTGAACTAACCTTCTCCTTTATCGAACCTCACTCAACCTTGCAAGGAATCCGTAGTCCAGGGTGGGGAACCTGTGGCCTCAAGGCTGTCACATGTAGCCCTCAAGGTCCTCAAGTGTGGCTCTTTGACCAAATCCAGACTTCACAGAACAATTCCCTAAATTACAGGATTTGTACTGTAAAACTTGAACTCAGTCAAAAGGCTTCACCCAAAGACCTAGAAGGCCACATGTGGCCTGAGACCACCCCTGCCTAAGCTGAATTCCATTCAATCAAGCTTCCATGGAGACCGGACCTTTCGTCTAAACTGCCAAGGCTAGATATATAGTCTCTCCTTCCAAGGGTAATGTGATGTCATTCTCGGCCCCTCTGTGTCATATTTCTTCTCTCATTAATTGTTAACCAATGAGAGTTGATTCTCACGCTGGGGAACGCTTACTCTCCAAAGAGTATATAAGTCATGAGCCTGCTGCTGCCATGATGGTCTCTGGTCTAAGAGAGACAGCCCAACGACCATTCTTTTATTAAAATGTTGGCATCATTAGTAAAATGATTAAAATACCCAGAAATTATGTCTCTCCGAGGCATACACTGATGATAACAGTGACTAACATTTACATAGTAAAGAGGGAGCGGTTAGATGGTGCAGTGGAGAGAGGACCAGGCCTGGAGTCAGGAAGCCCTGAGTTCAAATGTGGCCTCAGACATTTACTAACTGTGTAATCTTGGACAAGTCACTTCACTGTTTGCCT
The DNA here is from genome assembly GCA_028646515.1 of Pseudochirops corinnae. NCBI lineage: Eukaryota > Metazoa > Chordata > Mammalia > Diprotodontia > Pseudocheiridae > Pseudochirops > Pseudochirops corinnae. The sequence goes on along the minus strand of CM053587.1, from coordinate 325,162,081 downwards.
CAGTTTCCTCATCTGTAAAATGAGATGGAGAAGGAAATGGCAAAGCACTCCAGTATCAGCCAAGAAAACTCCAAAACCTAGAAGACTTACATGGGTTGATGCAAAGGGAAATGTACTGTATACAACATAATAGCACTACTGTAGGGTGATTGATCGGCTGTGAATGATAGCTCTTCTCAGCAACCCAACAATCCATGACAACTCTGAAGGGAGGGGCTTAGGATGAAAAATGCTCTCCATCGGGGCGGCTAGGTGCCACAGTGAATAGAGCACCGGCCCTGGAGTCAAGAGGACCTGAGTTCAAATCCAGACTCAGACACTTAACACTTACTTAGCCATGTGACCTTGGACAAGTCACTTAACCCCTATTGCCCTCCCAAAAAGCAAAAAATTTAAAAAATAAGAAAAATTTTAAAAAATACTCCCCATCCCCAGAGGAAGAACGGATGGTGTCTAAATACAGATCGAAGCAACTTTGGGTTTGGGTTTCATTTCTCACTTTATTTTTCTTGAGGTTTTTATTTAATCTATATTTTCTTTCACAGCATGATTATTATGGAAGTGTTTTGCAAGACTACACATATAGAACCTATATGGAATTGCTTGCCTTCTCAGTGAGGGGGGGGTGGGGGAGGGAGGAAGGGAGAGAATGTGGAACTCAAAGTTTTAAAAACAAATGCTAAAAAATGTTTACATGTAACTGGGGAAAAATGGAAGGAAGGAAGGAAGGAAGGAAGGAAGGAAGGAAGGAAGGAAAGAAGGAAGGAAAGACATGAAAGAAAGAAAAAAGAAAGGAAAGGAAGGAGAAGGAAAGAAATGAAATAAAGAAAAAAGAAAGGAAAGGAAGGAAATGAAAAGACAAAGAAAAGAAAGGAGGAAAGAAGAAAGGAAAGAAAGAAGGAAAGAAATGAAAGAAAGAAGGAAAGAAATGAAAGAAAGAGGGAAAGAAATGAAAGAAAGAAAAGCAATGAAAGAAATAAAAACCAAGGAAATTCATACAAAGAAAAATTTAACTGGGCTTGTGTTGAAAGACAAGGAACAGAGCAGCTGGAGGAGCACTTTCTCAGCACTTTCTCAGCACTTTAAGGCTGCAAAGGGTTCTACAATTATCATCTCCTTTGATCCCCACAACAACCCTGGGAGGCAGGTGTCATTACTACACCCATTTTACAGCCGAGAAAACTGAGGGAAGTCAGAGAAGCAGACGAGCATGTTTGTGGCTGGCACACATCGGGCACTACAGAACAGCTAGCTGCCTGCCTTTATCATCACCATCAGCACTATTATGTGCCCAGAGTCACATGGCCAGTAAAGAGCTGAGACTAAGGTCCTACAGACTCCCGGGTCTAGCACTCCACCCGCTGCAATGCCTAGCTGCCAAAAAGATGGAGGGGGCTGTAACACAAGATGGAAACTCTTAACAGGGATTATGTTTTAAATTCCCTTATGCCTCCCCTCAAGAGGCACGGCACAGCAGAGAGAGGAAGCCCACTGGGAGTCGGAAAGACATGGCCTCTAACACAAATGACCAGTGTTGGGTCTGGACCAGCCCCTGAACCTCTCAACATGGACTAGCTGCAGCCTTGTGCCTGTCAGGGGTGCTACTTTGGTGAGTACCACCATCTTCCCAGTGGCCCAGGTATGCAGTTTCCAGGGTATCCTCAGCATCAACTCTGCCTCAGCCCACACAGCCAAGCCCTTCCCATCTCCACCCCCCTCAATGATGCCACCTCCTGTTTGAGACCCTCCCCTGGCAGTTGCCACAGGGGCTTTCCTCAAACATAGGGCTGACCTTCCACACACCAGCAGTTCTCTCTGGCCCTCAGCATCAGAAATAAAGTCCTCTGCTTGGAGTTTCAAGTTTTTCATGATCTGGCCCCTTCCTACCTTTCTGGTCTTTTTGAAATTTATTATGCAGTCATAGAATCCAACCTACTGACCTAATTACTGTTTACTGTACAGGACACTCTCACCTCCATGTCCTCAATGCCTGGAATTCATTCTCCTCCTTACTTGGCCTGGAGTTAAGAATACTTGAATTCAAATGTGGACTTAGACACTAGCTGTGTGACACACACACACACACACACACACCCGTCAAGTCACTGAACCTTGTTTGCCTCAGTTTCTCATCTGTTAAATGAGTTGGAGAAGGAAATGGCAAACCACTCTAGTATTTCTGCCAAGAAAACATCAAATCTGGCCTCAGATACTTACTAGCTATGTGACCCTAGGCAAGTCACTTAACCCCAATTACCTTCCCCCAAAAAAAGCAGCCAGGTACTCCAAAGACCCAGTTTCTCCCTCCATGTCCTGTGGAGACCAGGGCCATGTCTACACAGAGCTCCCATCCCCATGGCCTTCTCCATAGCTTACCTTATTGGCAAAATGCCCCAGGCCCATCCCCTAAACAGGCTTGGCATAAAATGTGCCAGCCCGACACGTTTCAAGCCAGTGGGTTGCCTCTGCTTAATTGGCTGCCTAGGAGACAGGCAGACCAATAATCATAAATCAGTTTATAGCTTTATAGTCCTTTTATAGAGGCAATTCTCCAACAAAGCTGTTTAAATCTGTGTGCTGTGGAGCCTGGATTAGTGAAGCAGCTTCACTGACAAAGCCCCCTGTAAAGCATTTAAACATCTCCTATGTCAGTCAGCCAATGAGTATTTAGTAAGTACCTACTATGTGCCAGGCACTGTGTTAAGGCTTTTAAAAATATATGTGTGTCCTATCAGACTGACCAACATGATAAAACAGGAAAATGGTAAATGTTGGAGAAGATGTGGGAAAGTTGGAACACTAATGCATTATTAGTGGAGTTGTGAGCTGATCCAACCATTCGGGAGAGCAATTTAGAATATGTCCAAAGGGCTATAAAAACATGCATACCCTTTGACCCAGCAATACCACTTCTAAGGCTATATCCCAAAGAGACCATAAAAACAGGAAAAGGACCCACATGTACTAATATATTTATAGCAGCTCTTTTTGTGGTGGTCAAGAACTGGAAAGTGAGGGGATACATCAGCTGGGGAATGGTTGAACAAGCTGTGGTATATGAAAGTAATGGAATACTATTGTGCTAAAAGAAATGACTAGCACACAGATTTCAGAAAAACCTGAAGAGACTTATATGAACTGATGCTGAGTGAGGGGAGCAGAACCAGGAAAACACTGTATACAGTAACAGCCACAGTGAGAGATGACTGACTTTGATAGACTCAGCAATGCAAGGACCCAAAACAATTTCAAAAGACTCATGATGGAAAACGCCATCCACATCCAGAGAAAGAACTATGGAGGCTGAATGCAATAAAGCAGACCATTTTCTTTTTGTTTTGTTTTGTTTTTCTTATGGTTCCTCCTTGAATGAATATTCAAATTCTTCTATACAACATGACTAATGTGAAAATATGTTTCATAGGAATGTATTTGTGGAGCCTATATCAGACTGCTTGCCATTTTGGGGAGGGAAGAGAGGGAGGAGGGAAAAATTTTAAACCTATGTAAGTGAATATTGAAAACTAAAAATAAATTAATTTTTAAAAAAAGAAGCATAGTATAAATCTAACAAAATTATTTTCCCTTCTGAAAAAAAATATGTATGTGTATGTATGTATATATGTATGGCAGGCAGGTATATGTGTATGTTACATATACATATGTGTATGTATAAAACCTTATTTAATGACGAGTATGAGATGTCTGGGGCATCCAGAGGAGATTTTCAGCAGGCAGCTGGTGATATGGGATTGTAGTTAAAGAGGTTGAAGACAGCTGGATAGGCAACCTTGGGAGTCATAGCCACAGACGTGATCATTGAACCCATGGAAACCAATGAGATCACTGGGACTAGGGGTTTTTAACTTTTTCTGTGTCCTGGTTCCCCTTGGCAGTAAGGATTTAAAGTCCTTCTTAGCATAATCCTTTTAAATGTATAAAGTAAAATGTACGAGATTATAAAGAAAGCCAATGATATTGAAATATAGTTCCCAAATTTTTTTTTAAGTACACAGATTCTCTCACCCTCTGCTATAAAAAGGGAAGAGAAGAGGTAGCAGGGCCCACCCACCCATCCACTCACTGCATGTGAGACAGGAATGATGTCTGAAACTGACAAAAGAAACTGACAAGAGGCTGTATAAAAGCTTCAGGAAAGCCAAGTCACAAAAAGCCTGGGGGGGAAAGCAAGCCAGCAGTAGTTTCAAAAGCCCCAAAAAAAGTCAAGAAGGGAGGGACCTGAGAAAGGGCCGTCACAATGAGCTGCTCATGCACCTGCCATGACCTTGGAGAGAACAATCTCCAAGGAGGGAGATGGCCAGAAGCCAGCCTGGCAGGGATTGAGAAAGTTGTGGGAGGCAGATAGGGGTACACCCTGAGCTTAGGAAAATCCTTCCCGAGTCTGACTAGGAAAGGCAGAAGAGGGAGGCCCAGGGCTTGAGGATGGGAGAGTGAAGGGAAAGGCTTTTTGTTTTTTTAAACAAATTTTTAAAGGATTGATCTGGACACACTTGTAGGTCATGAGGAAGGAGCTGGTGAAGAATAGATCGAAGAAGAGGGAGGGAAATAATTTGTTGTTGTTCGGTTGTTCAGGTGTATCTGACTCTGTGACCCCAATTGAGGTTTTCTTGGCAAAGGTACTGGAGTGATTCCCCCTTTCTTCTTCCAGCTCATTTTACAGATGAGAAGACCGAGACAAAAAAGGTTATGTGACTTGCCCAGGGTCTATTACATGTCTGAGGCCAGATTTAGTGTTTTCTTGGCAGAGATTTTGAAGTGGTTTGCCATTTCCTCTTTCAGCTCATTTGACAGATGAGGAAACTAAGACAAACAGGGTGAAATGATCTTACCCAGGGTCACGCAGCTAGTAAATGTCTGAACTGAAGCCAGATTTGATGTTTTCTTGGCAAAGACGCTGGAGTAGTTTGACATTTCTTCTTCCAGCTAATTTTTACAGATAAGGAAACTGAGGCAAACAGGATTAAGTGAGGGGTATACACTTGTAAATGTCAGAGGCCATATCTGAACTCAGGTCTTCCTGATTCCGGGCCTAGAACGCTATCTACTTGCACCACCCAGCTGCCTCCAATAAGGAAGCCCATACTGAGTCAGCAAGCCCCTCCCCCAACACACCGAGGCCCAGGATCCCTTCCTGCTTCAGAGGCAGGTGCTGACTTACCGGGTGCACCTCGAGGAACAGGGAGTGTTCTTCCCCATTGGGATGGAGCCCAATCACAGACTCAACCAGGTCCGGATCTGCGTTGTAGAAATGTGGGTGGGAAAGGAAGAGTGGGGCATCTGGGGAAGACAAGGAAGAAAGGGTGAACCCCCCCCCATGGCTACAGAGGTCAAACCCACACAGTCATGTCCACCTGCTGCCCACACGAAGCGGGGCTAGCACCCACAGCAGGGACGAGAAGGAGCGGCCCGTGTGATGCCCTCTCCCATACTTGGCTGGCTGGATCAAGGCAAGTCTTGTAGGCCTCAGTGAAGGAACCTGTGAAATGGGAACCTCCATTCACTGGGAGATGAAAAGTAGGCAAAACCCAGAACCACAAAAGCCTCTCTTTCAATCAATCACTGAGAGCGGGCCTGTGGCTGAGGTGGATGCCAGCCAGCAGCAAGAGAGCCAACAGTGGCACATTTGCCTAGACTCCTGCCAGTCAAGTAACATACACACGCACCTACATACAGGGATTTTTTTAATCCTACCTGTGACCCTGGGTAAGTCACTTTCCCTCTATGGGCTTGTTTCTTAATCTGTGAAATGAGGGGATTGGACTAGTTGACTCACAGAGTCAATCAATCATCAACAATTAGGGCTTAGTGTGAAATCACAACGTAGCTAACGTTTACAGAACACTTTAGGATTGACACAGTACTTCATGCTACCTCATTTGATCAGGCGCTAGCCCGTTATTATGCCTGTTTTACAGCTAGGAAGCTGAGGCTGACAGATGACTTGCCCAGGGTCACACGGTTAATGAGTGTCTGGAGGCAGGATCCGAATTCAGGTCTTTCTCATGCCATGTCCATCATTCCATCCATCGCCTAATAAATATTTGCTGAAGTAAAGTGGCTTCAGGTATGACCCAGGACATAGGGAGGGTGGACAGATGCCATCCCCCACTTACAAACGTGAGGAGTTCACAAACAGAAGGCTTTTGGACTGCACTCGTCTTGAATCTTTTCCCACAAGGCCCAAATAAATACTTAGTTGTGTCTGACTCTTCAGGATCCTATCTGGGGTTTTCTTGGCAGAGATACTGGAGTGGTTTGCCTTTTCATTTCTTCAGCTCATTTGACAGATGGGGAAACTGAGGCAAACAAGTTTAAGGGACTTGCCCAAGGTCATGCAGCTAGTGTCTGAGACCAGATTTGATGTTTTCTTGGCAGAGATGCCAGGGGGGTTTGCCCTTTCCTTTCTCCAGCTCATTTTACAAATGAGGAAACTGAGGCAAACAGGGTAAAGTGACTTGCCCAGGGTCACACAGCTAGAAAGTGTCTGAAGCCAAATTCGAACTCAGGTTTTCCTGACTCCAGGTCCAGCATTCTATCCACTGTGCCACCTAGCTGCCCAACAAAGACCCCACTGCATTTCAGTTTTAAGCAGAAAGGAAAAATATACTCCATCAATTTGCCCATGGGTTTTTCTTGCTGGGATCATTATTGGCCTGGCAGGCTGGCCCTCATGGTGGCAGAGATACACAGTTTTGCACATGTCTCTGTGGATTTTCCAGGCAGAAGTGCAAGAGATGGACCTGGGTGATAACTGTTAGTTAATTTATGCCTTTGCAGGACTCCCAGGAGGCACCCAATCTCTTCACAGAGCTGGAGTGGCCCATCCATCCCGTGCCTAGCACTACCTGTTCCACATGTGTGAGCTGCCTCCCAAGACATTGTTTCCAGTGTGGATCACAAGAAAGGCTAGGCCAATAACTCTTAATTAATTTACAGCTTTATAGGCCCTTTACACCAGCAATTCCCCCACCATCAAAATTATGTCTCCTGATAGGATGATTAGGACGTGCTGGCTGAGCAGAAACCTGCTGTGTCTCAGCACCAGGGCACAATTTTCGGAGAGTTCTGAAGGTGGAATTTTTCTTTGAGAGTTTCTTCCCTGGTTTCATAATGTGACCTTGGGCAGAGCTCTCTCTCTCTCCTCTCCCTCTCTCACTGTCTCTTTCTCACTCTCTTCCTCTCTCTCTGTCTCCCTCTCCGTCTCTCTCTCTCTCTCTCGTTTTCTCTCTCTCTCTCTTTCTCTCTCTCTCTCGCTGTCTCTCTCCTCTCCCTCTCTCACTGTCTCTTTCTCACTCTCTCTCTTCCTCTCTCTCTCTCTCTGTCTCCCTCTCCATCTCTCTCTTTCTCTCTCTCTCTGTCTCTCTCTCTCTGTCTCCCTCTCCATCTCTCTCTTTGTCTCTCTCTCTCTCTCTCCTCTCCCTCTCTCACTGTCTCTTTCTCACTCTCTTCCTCTCTCTCTCTCTGTCTCCCTCTCCGTGTCTCTCTCTCTCTCTCTCGTTTTCTCTCTCTCTCTCGCTCTCTCTCTCCTCTCCCTCTCTCACTGTCTTTCTCTCACTCTCTCTCTTCCTCTCTCTCTCTCCTCTCCCTCTCTCTCTGTCTCCCTCTCCGTCTCTCTCTTTCTCTCTCTCTCTCTCTCCTCTCCCTCCTCCCCACTCTCTGTCTCTCTCTCCTCTCTGTCTCCCTCTCTCTCTCTCTCTCCTCTCCCTCCCTCCCCCTCCTCTCGTCTCTCTGTCTCTGTCTCTCTCTGTCTCTGTCTCCCTCTCTCTCTCTTTCTCTCTCTCTCTCCTCTCCCTCCCTCCCTTCCTCTCTCTGAAGCACAGTCTCCTCATCGAAAATTGAGGGATTTGAACTAAAACTTAGTGACCTGTGGTCTGCATGCCCCTGGGAGTCCCTTTCTTTTTTTTTTTTTTTTTTGGGAGGGGGTCCATGTGATCAACATTATTTTCACAATAATTCTAAGCCTTTTAAATTTCTCATATCATAAACACCAATACCTCTAACACATAAACAAAGGCTCTTTGAGACGGGGAAGAATCCTTAACTTTTAGGCCTGTAAAGAGGTCCTGAGGCCCAAAAGCTTGAGACCTACTTGATAAATGATCTCTGAGGTCCTTGCAAACAGGTGTAAGTGAGCACCTTGGGCGTAGGTGCCTCTCGGAGCCATAACTAGGATAGGGCCACGTGACTAGGGCTCTGGCCCAGGGTGCCTACATTTACAGAGCTCCCCCAGCAACACCCACAGACCTCCTGCTGTCTCGAAACAATCAAGCCCAGCACCTTTAGCAATAATAAGACAGCATTTACACAGCTTTAAGGTTTGCAGAGCACATTGCAATCTCAGGAGGGAGGTGTTATCATTATTTCCATTTCACGGACTGGAAAACTGAGGCAAACAAGAGTGTAAGTGAATTGCCCAGGATCCCACAGCTCAGCAACAGTCTGAGGTCAGATTTGGACTCTGGTCTTCCTGCCTCCACATCCAGTGCTCTATCCACTGAGCCACCCAGCTGCCCCCAAAAGAATGAGCTAACACAAAACTACCAAAGATCTCTCTACTGGCCAAACCTCAGCGGAGCTCCTCCCTGGCTCCCGCAACAGCCTCCCCAGCAGTGTCTGAGAGCTCATGCTGTGCCATTGGCACCCTGGACTTACTTCTGCACTGTCTGCCTTGTGAAGAAGAAAAAATGGCTAGTTATCATCTTGTGGCCTCTGCAAGAGAAGCCTTACGGAAAATCCTCTTCTGTTTCACCACGGAGGAGCATGACCCATATGGCCACTGTCCGAGGACACTGACCCAGAGGACAATTCACCGGCTGGGCTACAGGGGAAGCCACTTGCCCTGGAGTAGCTGCAGATGTTCAAGCGAGTCTGGAAGGAGTTGTAACTAGGGCCCTGCAATCGGGCCTTTGCCCAAGGGTAAAGAATTAACAGGGGGCCCACTTGTGGCACTTCAGCCATGAAGAAACTTACTTAGGGCTAACGATCTTCTCTAAAACTTAAGAATAAAAAAAAATACATCTCAGTAACCTAAAACACATGACAGACTCAAATAAGAAGAGAAAACTAGGGGGGACACTGTGGATGGAGCACTGTGCTTGGAGTCAGAAAGACATGAGTGCGAATCTTCCTCAGGCACTTACTAGCTGTGTCACCCTGGGCAAGTCACTTCACCCTGTTTGCATCACTTTCCTCATCTATAAATTGGGATGACGAGAACAGCTACCTCCCATTTTTTGTTATGAGGAGTAAATGAGATAATAATGGTAAACCACTCAGCACAGTGTCGGGCACTTCAATAACGACACGGTCCAAGGGATGAAACTTCTAAGGCCACCTGGCCCAACCCCTTTGATTTCCCGAAGAGGAAACAGGCTGCGTGATTTGTCTGGGGAGCAGGAGGGGGGCAGGGAGAAGAGCTGGTATCAGAGGCAGGATCGGAACCCAGACTCCAAGCCCAGCCTTCTCTTGACCACTCACTGGACCCACTCGGGGCATGATCTCCAGTTGATGGGGGCCTTAATTTGTACTGATCACCAAGGGAGAAGAGGGCGATCAGTGTGGGTGGAGGTGACTTTGGACCCTTGGGGCTCACCCAAACTGGCAGCATATTCACTCCAAAGGGAAGTCTGCCAGCTTTGCAGCACCATGGCTCACCCACAGGATCTCATCTTACTGGCAAGGAAGACACACGGGGAAAAGGGATGGAATATCACCCAATTATTCTGCCACCACCTATACTCGGAGTATCTCAATTCTAATTCCGGAGCTTATGTATCATTGAATTTATTTGTATGTTTCTAACGACCAGCTTTTCTCTTCCCCGCCCCCACATCAGAATGGGGGCTCCCCTGAGGACAAGGACTGTAGTGGGGTTTTTTTGCCTTTCTTTTTACTCCTGGCACTTACATGTGCCTGACACATATTACATGCTTGCAAAAAGAAACATCCAGATGCTTAATGACCAAGAGGATGACAGAACAACCAGCGATCGAGAAGAAACTAATCCCAGAGGACTTCTTACTTACTTAACTGACAAGAGCTCATATTCTGGATTCCCGACTCCAGGCAAGGACAGAAGCCTTCATTCGGTGGGTAGACAGATCCGTTGGCAAATAAGGTGTTAGGGGCCACAAAGCGGTAAGTAGGAATACCCTTGAACTCTCCTGACTTTTCATAACTAAAACTCAGAGACCTAGAGGGTTAAAAGAGAAAAATAACTAAAGAAAAGGAATCATCGACAACCAGGAAGATAAAATAGGAAAGAGGAGGGGGGAGGGGAGGGGAGGGGAGGGGAGGGGAGGGGAGGGGAGGGGAGGGGAGGGGAGGGAAGGGAAGGGGAGGGGAGGGGAGGGAAGGGAGGGGAGGGGAGGGAAGAGAGGGAAGGGAAGGGGGGGAGGGGGGAGGGGGGGAGGGGAGGGAGGGGAGGGAGGGGAGGAGAGAAAAGATAATATATCAGTCCATCCATTAGCTACCCAAGAAATCAAAAGTGGGGCTGGACTGAGAGGCCAAGAGGAGACTTGGTTTCTCATCTTGGTTGCACCACAAACCTGACCTGACTTCAGACACTACTCTTCAAACATTTTTGACAATCCCTCCCTTCACTACACAGGTGAAGGGATGTGATTACTGCAAAGCCTGGCAAATTCAGTTACTGGTCGTTTGCTAAACTGCTTTTTCTCCCCCTTATTTTTTATTTATTGGTGAAAAACAGATGGCCCAATGGGTAGGGGAGGGAGGAAGGCTAATTATGAAATGACTGTAACATAAAGACAAATTAACACAACTTTTTAAAACATGGTAATAAGGCAAAGGCTGGTTACACACACACACACACACACACACACACGCACCCACGCACCCACGCACGCGCTATCCATGGGACATGGGAGCAGGTCATTTCCCCCTCTCCAGGAACTGGTTTCCTCTTGCTATCAAATGAGGAAACTGGGATAGGTGGTTTCCAAAGCTCCTTTTTCAACTCTGTCATGATTTTGCCCCATACAAGCTCAGACCCCAGGGAGTGGATCCTGCTGCCCTGGGAATGGCCTGGCATAGCCCACCCCAAGCCGAGTCATAAATAAAGAGTCATTACCGACAAGCCTCCGGACTGTAGAACTGAAGGTTATATTCTGGAGTCATGAAAGGGGCCCACATCTGTCCAGATGTCCCATTAATCATATTACACTGGTCGGAATGCCAGAAGTTTAACTAATAACAACAAATCAACCAATTCATTAACAAAAACATATCAACACGTGTTAACATCAGTTCTGTTAACAATAACAAATTAAAGCGGGAAAGGACGGCTATAAGAAGTCTCTCCTGATGCTTATAACAGTTTCCAACACTTGTCCTATAGATAGTTTCATGAGTTATCGTGACCTAAAAACTGAAGTGACCCACGGGCAACTTTCTGGAAATGAGACTGCGAACTTAGCAGGCCTAGTCCACAAACTCATTCAATAAACATTTAAGATTTTAATCCCACCTCAAACTACTCTTCAAACAGATTTTTGACAATCCCTCCCTTCACTACACAGGTGAAAGGATGTGATTACTGCAAAGCCTGGCAAATTCAGTCACTGGTCTTATTAGCTGTATATCCATGGACAATTCATTTAACCTTTATGAGCTATCACTTCCCCATCTGTAAAGTGGGGATAATCACACTGGCCCATGAGGACACTACCTTGTCTTTATACCTAACACTTCTGTCCCCACTGGCTGCCCATCGTGCCTAGAATGTTCTCCCTTCTTACCTCATCTCTTGGAAATCCTGGCTTCTCTTAAGGCTTGCCCCATATTCCACCTTCTACCTGAGGCCTTTCCTGGTCTCCTCCACTACCAGCCTTTCCTTCCAAGGTTATCTTTCATTTGACTCAAATATGCCACCGACATACCTGTCTATTTGCAAGTTTTCTCCCCTATAAGAGTATAAGCTCCTTGAAGGCAAATACTGTTTCTTTTTTTCGTCTTGGAATTCCCAAGGTGCTTAAATACTTGTTAAATTGTGGTATGTGAATATAATAGAATTCTACTGTGCCATAGATGGTTTCGGAGAAACCTGGGAAGGTTTGTATGAACTGATGCAAGATAGTGAGCAGAACTAAGAAAACAAATTATGCTATATTAACAGTACTGTAAAAATGAATAATTCTGAAAGATCTAAATTCTGATCACTGCAACAATCCTTCATGATTCCAGAAGACTGATGATGAAGGATGCTCCCCACCTCTTCACACGGAAGTGATAACTAAATTAAAGAATGAGATACACTTTTTTTTTATATAACCAATACATGGTTATAATCCTTCTTTACAACTTGACTAATTTTTAATGGGAAGGTATTTGTAGAACCTATATTAGATAACCTATATCAGATATGCATGTTGCCATGGGGCAGGAGGCGAAGGGAGGGGGGGAAAATTTGGAATTCAAAATCTGTGGAACTGAATGTTACAAAAAACTAAAAGTAAACTAATTAACTAAATATTTTAAATTATTTTATTTTTATTTTTTATTTTTATTCTTTTTGCTTTTTGGAGGGGAAAGGTAGGGCAGTTGGGGTTGTGACTTGCCCAAGGTCACACAGCGAGTAAGTGTTAAGTGTCTGAGGTCATATTTGAACTCAGCTCCTCCTGACTCCAGGGCCCATTCACTGCACCACCTAGCCTCCCCTAAATTTTTTTTAAAAAGAATATAACATATAGGAATTTACTTTGCTCAGTGATGAATTTTTGTTACAAAATTTTGCTTTGCTTTGGATTCTTGGGAGGAAGAGAAAATAATTATTAATTGGAAACTTAAAATAAAATTTAAAACTTGTTGACTAATTTATAAGGATCAAGTAAAACCATGTGAAAAAAGTGACATTTAACACCAGCTTCTTACCTTGCTCTTCCCATTCCACCTGTTCACCAGATGGATTTTGCTGAAGTCTTCGACCCCCGTAAACACAGTGAACAATCCTGAATGGGAGTTGTTAAACTACAGATAATTGGAGAGATACCAGTCAGTCTCCTGGGGAAAGAACTCAGTGAACACATAGGCTTATTCAATTCAATAAGCCTTTATTTGTATGAGTATGAACAAAACTGGTGTATTCTGAGAGAGAGAGAGGAGGCCATTACAGATAATGTGCTCCCATGCCCTTCTGGGAATCAGACCATCCAATTTCCATCCTTCTTATAAGAATTATTTTATGTTCTTGTTCAGGCATTTCAGTCATGTCTGACTCTCTGTGACCCCATGTGGGGTTTTCTTGGCAGAGATACTGGAGTGGTTTGCCATTTCCTTCCCCAGCTCATTTTACAGATGAGGAAACTGAGGCAAACAGGGTTAAGTGACTTGCCCAAGGTCACACAGTTACCAAGTGTCTGAGGCCACATTTGATCTCAGGATTTCTTGATTCCAGGCCCGGCATTCTATCCACTAGCTGCCCTACTAAGATCTCCCATAACATAATGAATGGTATGCCTCTTAATGCAGTCTAAAATCACATTAGCTTTTTTTAAGCTGTCATACCCAGCTAATAGTAAGCATAAAGTCTATTCACACCCCCTCCACACACACACACACACACACACACACACACTATCTAGCCATGTCTCATCTATCTTGCCCTTGTGGCATTGATCTTTTTGAACCCATGTCAGACTTTACATTGGTTACAGTTATATTAGATTGGTAGGTGGCACTATAGTGGATAGAGCATTGGGCCGGGAATCAGGAAGACATTTTCCTGAGTTCAAATCTGGCCTCAGACACTTCCTAGCTATGTGACCCTGGGCAAGTCACTTAACCCTGTTTGCCTCAGTTTCCTCATCTGTAAAATGAGCTGGGGAAGGAAATGGCAAACCACTCCAGTATCTTTGCCAAAAAAACTCCAAATGGGGTCATGAAAAGTCGGATACCATTGAATGACAACACAAAGCACTTACTATGTCCCAGGTATTGTGTTAAGTGTTTTACAGATATTATCACATTTTAATTTTCACAACAACCCTGAGAAAGAGGTGCTGTAATTACCCCTATTTTATAGCTCTAGAAACTGAAGTGGACAGAGATTACATGACTTGCCCAGGGTCACACAGCCAGTAAGTATCTGAGGCTGGATCTGAGCTCAGGTCTTTGTGATTTTAGGCTCAGTGCTCTAATGTATCACCTAGCTGCCTCATCATATTTAGTTCTGCCCAGTGTTTTAGCCCGCCCAAATCTTTTTTCCTTCCTTGAGGTCAGAGAGCTCTAATTTTTAGAGGAGGCTGTTAACCCGAGATCTAAGGGAGGGCTGCCTCAGGACCTGAGCTCACAGGCTCATTTACAGAGCAATTTTTCAAGGATTTTTCTCCAAAGCTAGGCCAATATCTAGCTTTAGGTAGGTCTTCCCCAGCTAGTGGCCTCAAGGATGGGTCTGCCTGATGGTGGACTGACTCCACATCAGTCATCGGAGCACCAGCCATGAACAGGATGACGTTCATCATAGTTGTGTACATCCACTAGACTGTAACATCTTGGAGGACAGGACCTTTCTTTTACCTTTTTTTGCATCCCCAGCTTAGCACAAATCCTGGCATATAGTAGGTAATTAGTCTGATTGGCTGATTATTTTTTTCAGTCACAGCAACTCACAAAGACCATTAAGGTATATATGACAGAGTCTTCACTCTGGAGTCAGAGGCCCTGGGATCAAATCTATTTCTGAAACTCAGCTACTTCTGAGACCTTGGCCAATTCACTTAGCTTCCCTGGACCTCAGTTTCCCCATCTGTAAAAATGAAGAGACTGACCTAAAGATGGTCTCAGAGAGCTATGAGCTAATGAAGTTGAAAATGCAGCCCCTCAACATCAATGGAAAGAATAGTCACAATTGACAAGGATCATCCTTATTGAAGAACTGAAGTTACGTGAATGTACTGGGGATGGTTAGCCCCGCAAAGAGAAAATTGGATCGGGGGATGATAGCTGCCTCCAGTCATTTGAAGGGATGTCATGTAGAGAAGGGATGAGACTTTGGCCCCAGAGGGTGTAACCACTAGCAATGGGCAGTTGTTGTCAAGAGGACAAAAGTAGGGCCGATGTTGGGAAAGACTTCTGAATGATCAGAGCTGTCTAAAGAGGAATTGGCCAGCTTGAGAGGTGACAGGTTCCTTCTCATTAGGGTGGAAGTGGATGGGGAGCATTCTAGGAGAAAGAACGGATGATGGAGATTCTTTTTGGGTATGGGACAGATGACCAACATGGAAATATGTTTTGCACATGTATAACTTCAATCAGACCTCTCACTTTATCAATGAAGGGAGAAAGGAACTCAGAAATTCTAAAAAATTAATGTTAAAAATTGTTTTTACATGTAATTGGGGAAAAATAAGATAGTAAATCTCAGCATAGGTTGGACTCAATGGCCATTGTGGTCCCTCTCAAATTTTGTGATTCTGAAATGTTCACCCTCCACAAGCCTAGGATCACATTAAAAGGGGCTTAGAATAGCAGAAACAGCCCTTCCTCATTCCTCTGCTGCTAACTTTCTGGACGATGTTGAACAAGTAACTTCCTCTCACTGGGCCTTGGCATAACCTCGGTCAAATGGTGGCGCCAGAATACAGAGGAGGCCCCTTCCATTGCTAAAGGGCCACGGGTCTAATTCTAAAGGGGAATGGAAGGACACCAGCTGTGAGGGCACGGTTGGAATGGAGGAATCTACCGTCCATCTCAGATACTCTGAGCCACCATTTAATCCCTCAATCACCGATTAACTCGATTAACCCACTAGGTATATCAGGCACTGCTTACAAATTCCCAAGTTTAGGGCATGCACATGGCTAGTGGCAAAGGGATGGTGGGGGGTCTGGCAAAGAATGTTTCACTTACTTGTTTATTCCCTTGCTTATGTGTTTGTTTATCCATGCTAATTTCGTATTACAGGAAATGTTATTTATGATTGTTCATGTTAATTTCACACTACACCAGGCAAAGAATGCTTCATTCACCTAGTTATTTTATCCACGCCAATTTCACACTGTATCTAGCAGAGAATGTTTTGTTTATTTCTTTAAATGTTTTTTGTTATTGTTCATGCCAATTTCACACTGTATCTTGCAAGTCTGCAGAGCAGCAGAAGCCTCCCTGCCTCCTTCCATCAAGGAGACTGGGGAATATGAGTGGAGAATTGGTACCAAGGCCATGGGTAGGTCAACTGGTTTTTCTGATATATTTTTTAAAATCTTTGTTATAAAGGGCTAAAATGAGGTGGGGAGCCAGCAAAATGAGGTGGGGCAAAGAGGGACATGAAAGTAAAAGACAAAGATCAATTTTCTTGGTGGGTATGGCCTATACACAACATATCGGCAATTGATCAGCTTTGGGGTATCTGCTTTCAAAGGGTGAGCTAACCAGCCCCGTGTGCATGTATATTTTGATACATTCCAACTCACCTGTGAAAATAAGCCAAACTTATCCTTAAATGGCAACATGTTAGGGAAGTATTTATTCAGCATATCGATGAGGGGATCCTGATAGCCCCACAGGATCTCCCCCACTGTGCGGTTCATGAAGGCCCGCTGGCCAAACATGGTGAAGGACAGGCTCATGAGCAGCTTCATGGACATGGGCTTGTGCTCCATCATCATGGAGGACACCTAGAGCAGAGAGGAAGAGAAGGCACCGACCTCAGCATGCTATCCAGGGGTCAAGGATTGGTGGGGAAGGAGAGATCCTCTATCACCCACCATACCCTCGGCGGCTCTGATATTTAATAATAATAATTTATTATTATTATTATTTTTAATAATAAATATTATTAATTATTTAATATTATTATTAAATATGTTTTTAAGTCCCAGCTAAAACCCCACCTTCTTCTGCAAAAAGCCTTTCTCTATCTCCCTTAATGATAAAGCCTCCCCTGGGGGATTATCTCCAATTTATCTAGTCTGTGGCTGGTTTGTCCAAGGTTGTCTCCTCTATCAGACTTACTGTAAGCTCCCCGAGGGCAGGGATGGTCTTTTGTCTTTCTTTGTATCATATCACCAGCACTTAGTATACTTCTTGGAACACAGTTGGCCTTTAATAAATGTTTATTAATTGAACTATAGAACAGGAAGTTGATCTGGCTCCACTTCCTAAGATGCAGGCAGATATTCAATGCCCTCCCTCCCCTCCACCAGAGAGGCAGAGTACAAGAGCCTGCATCTGAGCCAAGTTTTCCAGTCAAGTCAACAAGCATTTATTAAGCTTACTGCATACCAAGCATCAGGCTAAGCACAACAGGAAAGCAAAAAACAAGATTCCTGCCCTCAAGGAGTTTACAATCTAATGTTCTAAAGGAAACTAGGGATTCTGAGAGGTGGAGTCAAAGAAGGAGGGAACTCCAGGTATAGGAAACAGGTAGGGCCAAGATACAAGGGCGAGAGATGGAGAGTCATGTGAGAGGAGCATTTAGAGGCCAGTTTGACTGGACCACAGACTATGTGAGGAAGATTAATGTCTAATAAGGCGGCAGTCAGGTCCAGAAAGATTTAAATGCTAAGCAGACAAGGAGTTTGGATTTGATCCTGGAGATAAGAGGGAGCCACTGAAGTTTCTTGAGCAAAGGAGTGACCCGTTCAGACCCCATGCTTTAGAATTACTGCTTTGGCTGCTTCTGGATGATGGACCAGAAAGGGCTAAACTCAGGAATGTGCTGGAATTAGCTCACACTGTTAAATTTCTTGTGTAGGAATTTACACCTGAGAAATCAGCAAAGGCTTGATTTATTATTTTACTGATTGTCTTCACTTAAGAAAGTGACAGAAAAAGTGTTAAGAATACAGTATATTTGGGGAGTGGGACAGTTGTTAAAAACATTTACCCGCACAACCCTGGTTAAGTTCCTTTCTTCTGGCTACTTCAATCTTCCCATCTGTCAAATGGGCACAGTGCCTGACCTCTCCCCCACCCCGTCACTACCTACCTCCTTAGGTAAAGTGATGAGATCCTGAACCCTAAGGGACGTAATGATTAAGACACAAACATTTCTCAAATATATAGAGAACTGAGTCAAATTTAGAAGAATATAAGCCATTCCCCTGTTGATAAATGGTCAAAGGATATGACAGGCAGTTTTCAGATGAAATAATCAAAGCTATCTATAGTTACATGAAAAAAATTGCTCTAAATCACTATTTATTAGAGAAATGCAAATTAAAACAACTCTGAGGTACCACCTAATATCAAATTGGTTAATATGACATAAAAGGAAAATGACAAATGTTGGAGTGGATGTGGGAAAACTGGGTCATTAAAGCATTGTTGGTAGAGTTGTAAAGTGATTCAACCATTCTGCAGAGCATTTAGGAACTATGCCCAAAGAGCTATTAAATTGTGCAAAAAACCTCTGACTCAGCGATATACTACTAGGTCTATATCCCAAAAAGATAAAAAAAGAAAAAGGACCTATGTGTACAAAAATATTTTTAGCATCTCTTTTTGTGGTGGCAAAGAACTGGAAACTGAGGGGATGCCCATCAACTGGGGAATGGCTGAACAAGTTGTGGTATATGATTGTAATGGAATACTATTGTGGTATAAAAAAATGACAAGCAGGATGCTTTCAGAAAAACCTGAGAAGACTTATGTGAACTGATGCGTAGTGAAGTGAACAGAACCAGAACATTTTACACAATAACAGCAACATTGTACAATTATCAGCTACAAATGACTTCACTATTTTCAATAAAATAATGATCCTAAACAATGAAAAACTGCTCTCCACCTCCAGACAAAGAATTGGCGGGGTCTGAGGGCAGACTGAAGAATACTCTTTTTCACTTTATTTTTCTTGGGGTGTTTTGTTAGTGCTTTCCTTCACAACATGACTAACATGGAAGTATGTCTAGCATAACTGCATGTGTATAACTGGTATCAAATTGCTTGCCTTCTCAAGGAAGGGGAGGGAGAGGGATAGAATTTGGTACTCAAAATTTAAAAAAAAAAAACAAATGTCAAAAATTGTTTTTACATGTAATTGGAAAAAATAAAATATTTAAAATTTTTTTTAAAGATTAAGAAATGAAAAGAGTTAAAAGTGCCACACAAAAGCAAAGCACCATTATTCTTAGTAACAAAAAACAATGACCATGGATGTTTGCCCCAGCCTTCTGTTCCTTGTTCCTTCTGGAATTTCAAGATAGACATCAAGAAGGGCATCTTATCTGTCCTTTTTCTGTGACCTTTACAGTCTGACTTGACCTCCATTTCCTGATCTATCAGAGAAGGCAATCATTTCCCCAAAATATCAGGAACAAGTTCACTTATTCTCTGATAGTTAACATCAGAAGTGGGATTTGAACCAGGTCTCCTGACTCCACATCCACCATACTTCCCCCGTGTCCACATCCCTTCTCCCCATTTTGGAACAACTCTATGACATAGGAGCTATTTTTATCTCCTTTTTACAGATGGAGAAACTGAGGCAGACAGTGGTTAAATGAATTGTCTAGGGTCACACAATGAGTAAGTCAAGCCAACAAGCTTGTATTAAGTAGAAGGAAGTAAAGTAGGAAAAGACAGAAAAGGTAAAATGGGCCCAGACTATGAAGGGGCTTAAAAGTCAAACAGAAATTTTGATGCTGAAGGCGACAGGGGGCCACTGGCGTTTACAAGGCTAAACAGGTCACTCCTTTGCTCAAGAAACTTCAGTGGCCCCCTCTTATCTCCAGGATCAAATCCAAACTCCTCCTCTGCTTATCAATTAAAACCTTTCTGGACCCGACTGCCACCTGCCTTTTGAGGCTTATTAGACATGAGTCCTCCTCATACAGTCTGTGGTCCAGACTAAATGCTCTCCATCTCTAGCCCTTGTGTCTTGGCCCTACTTGCTCCTTGGGATTCCCTTCTTCCTTGAACCCACCTCTCAGAATCCCTAGTTTCCTTTAAAACCTTAGACCAGGAGTGGGGAACTTACAGCCTCAAGACCACATGTGGCCTCTGGGACACAGGCTCCTCACCCATTCCTTAAACTGTAAACTCCTTGAGGGCAGGGGCCTTTTTTTGTGCTTAGCACAGTACCTAGTATGCAGAAGGCACTTAATAAATGCTTGTAGACTTGACCTGAGAACTTGGCTCAGATGCAGGCTGTTACACCTTCCACCACCTCTCCCTGCCTTTCTGGAGGAGTTTTTCTTGAAGGCTGGAAATGGAGGGTGGGAGGGCGTGTGCCATGGTCAGACGCGGACTTTGGGAAGATCAATGTGACAAATGATTGAAAGATGGAGCAGAGAAGGGAGGGACTTCAGGCACAGGGACCAATCTGCAGGCTGGCATCATAGTCCAGCTGGCAGGTGACCAGGCCTTACATGCCAGAGGTGGCAGCAACACAGGAGAGATGTTACCGAGGAAAAAGAGGAGAAGCCTTAGCAACTGACTGGATACAGGGAGGAGAGAAAGGGAGAATCTGAGCTCGGATAACTCAGGGGCTGGTGATACCTTTGAGAGGAAGAAAGAAATCAGTAACGAAGGGGGGGGGGCCAAGATAACGAGTCCAATTTGGACATTTGCATTTAAAATGTCTACAGGATAGTCCAACAGGCAGTTAGACAGAGAAGTCTGGAAGTTAGGAAAGAGGGCTGGAGAGGTAGATCTGAGAGTTATCTTCATAGAGATGAGGACGGGAATGAATAAGATCACCAAATGAGATGGTGTAGAGGGAGAAGGGGAAGGGAGAGAAGGGAGGGGATGGGGAAGGAGAAGGGGAAGAGGAAGAGGAAGAGAGGAAGGGGAAAAGGGAAGGGAAGGGGAAAGTGGCGAAAGGGGATGGGAAGGAGAAGAGGAAAGGGAAGGGGAATGGGAAAGGAAGGAGAAAGAGAAGAGGAAAGAGAAGGGGAAGAGGAGAGGAAGGAGAGAGAGAAGAGGAAAGGGAAGGGGAGAGGAAGGAGAGGGAGAAGAGGAAAGAGAAGGGGAAGAGGAGAGGAAGGAGAGAGAGAAGAGGAAAGGGAAGGGGAGAGGAAGAAGAGGGAGAAGAGGAAGGGGAAGGGGAAAAGGAATGGGATGGGTAAGAAGAAGAGAGCCTAGAACAGAACTTCCAAGGATGCAGTTAAAGGGTGGGACCTGGATGAAGATCCATCAAAGGAGACTGGGGAGTGGTCAGACAGGTAGGAGGAGAACCAGGAGAGATCAGTGACCTGAAAACCTAGAGAGAAGACAAAAGGATGCTCATAGTGTCAAAGGTTTCACAGAGGCCAAAAAGGATAATGATTGAAAAAAGGTAACCAAGGACCTAAGAGGTGAGATTTGAACTCAAGCCCTACTGCCTCCTAATCCTGCCCTCTTACCCACTGTACCATCTGGTTGTCTGTGGAGGTGTGTGCTGGACTCACCAAGACCAAGAAGTTGGGCATCACGATGTAATCGGTTTCCAAGCCCCGGGATATTTCAGGCTGGAATACAAAGGACCGGTATTCTAAGAAGGACACCGTGTCATTGTCATTGAAAGTGATGTTTCGTTTCTGTCTGTATTCTCTGTGAAAACAAAGCACGGGGACCATAATGAGCACTCCATCTGTCAACATCTCCCACAAATTCTCTCCATTTGCTGGGCCATCTTCTCTAGGTCAGGCGTCATAAGGACTCCTCAGAATCTAGTAATAGGACTCTCTGCTTTAAATGTCCCTTCCCCCAATTAGATAAGAGGTCCTTGAGAGCAGGAACCACCTCCCTTTGCTACTTATATTCCCAGGGCTGAGCAAATTTAGGAAATGCTTTGACACTGAATCCCCTTCTCATTTGCTGTAACACCATCGCCCCAGCCCCCACCCCAGCTCGCCTCCCCCAGGCATTCCGCCTTGATTTCCTTAGCATCTCTCTCTCCTGCTCTAACAAAAAGCCAGAAATCAGACTGCAGGGTCTCCCAGCCAGTCCTAACCCCACACATTCCTAACTTCTCCTATAGAGATTTATGTTCCTGTCAAAACTCCCCATGTGGCTAACATTCCAGGGATCCCATCCAGAGCCGTGTAATTCCCACAAGAACCCCCTACTGATGGTAATTAATAGCTCAAAGTCCACCTCTTCCAAGAAGACATCCGTGAAAAAAATCTCCAAGCTACCACCAAAAAGACAAAAAGCCAAACAACCTGAGATTTCATTGACATGCAGCAAGGATTCTTAACTCTTTTTGTGTTCTGGATGCCTTGAGCAGTCAGTCTGATGAAGCCTATGGACTCATTCTCAGAATCATGTTTTAAATGCAGAAAATAAATTATACAGGAAGACAAAGGAAACAACATTAGTGGAAGTAAAGAGGTAACTGACAAACCCCTGAAACCTATCCATGGTGCCCTGGGGGGGGGGGAGGGAAAGAAAAAGAAGGTGTCCGTGTACCCCAAGTTAAAACGTCCCTTGTTCTAGAGAGTTACCGGTGAGGAAGTCCACTGATCAATGAAGACTGGTACCTGTGCTGCCAAGAGAGACAGAGCAGGGTCTGGGATTTTGATAAGTGTATTTTTTATTTTTTTGGAGGCTGGGTCTTCCTATCTCACCCAAGCTGGTGAAGCGGCAGTCATTCTTGGGTCCAGTCCCAATAATGAAACTCATGGAAGCTTTAACCTGATCCATTTTTCTGTGTCAGTTTCATCCCTCCTTAGGCAGACCCTCACCCCACCCCACCCTGGCCCCCTCCTCCTAAATATCACCAGATTGGCAGGGTCAGAGTTAGTGAGGACACCTGAGAGGCTAAAACATCTCTGAGGCTCAGAACTCCCAAAGTCAAGAGATCCACCTGTCTCCGCCTCCCCAGTAGGCAGGGACCATCCCTGGCTAACTGTATTTCAATTCAACCTCTGGTAATTCAATATATTTCATTTTATGCACATAAAGGAACTGTGACACCAGGTTCCATGGGCTTTATCTGACTGCTAAAGGAGTCCAGGACACAAAAAGAGACCAAGAACCCCTGTCTTGGAGAGCTATCCTGGGGGCAATGTGGAGTTAAGTGACTTGCCCAGGGTAGCTCAGCCCAGAGGTATCAGGAGCAGGATTTAAACCCAGATCTTCTGACTCTGAGGCGTCTCTAACCCAACAGCACATAGTCTTTGGGGCACTATGATTTTTAACTCTTTGTCTTCCTCAGGTACTCAAGGAGTGGATTTCTCTCTCTGCTTAAAGCCTCTCTAAATGTAAGTACCTATGGAAATTCACCTTCAACAAGAAGTTTTACCCAACCCCTCTTAATCCCAGTGCCTTCTCTCTTTCAATTATCTCCCATTTATCCTGGATATAACTTGGTTTGTATATATTGTCTGCATATTGTCTCCCTCATTAGATTGTAAGCTCCTTGAGGGCAGACACTGACTGTCTTTTGCCTTTTTCTGTAAGCCCCATGCTAGCAAAGTGCCTGGCACACCACAGGTGTTTAATAAATATTGGTTGATAGACTGATTATGAAGCTATTTATCACACCTGTCCTGCATTAGACATTCACCTGCTGGGGTGCAGGGGATAGTCCCCGGATCACCTTCTTGGTCACTTCAGTAACTGGTCAGCAAATACCTACCACGTGCGAGGTGCTATTCCTATGTGGTCTCCTTACATTCTATCAAAGCAACTGACTGCCCCAAAGCCTCCCCACTCCTCTCCTTAATTCACAGGGTGAGAATTCCTGCACTGGGCTGAAAAATTCGCCGGGGTTGTTTCTGCCCCTGATTTCACTGGCCTGTGAGGCCAGGTGCCGGGTCTTTCATTATCAGTCCTTAGTACTCTTTCTATTCTGCCCCCTAATAAAACAGCAAAAACAGCCCTGAAGCTGGAGTCAGAAGATTTGAGTTTGAATTCCCCTGCATCACTTACTATTTGTAAAACCTTAAACAAGCCACTTTATCTCTGTGGACCTGCCCCTCCTTGTTTGTAAAATGTAGAGTTTGGACCAGCTAGCCTCAAAATTCGCCTCGAAGTCTAAAGCAACACAGACAATACTCAAGTATTCACATTCGTGGAGAGGGGAACGGTACTCCCAGATAACCTAAAACCAACAATTCAGCTAATGCTACTACTAATAAATATATATTCTAATATTCACAAGGTCACTCTACTAGTGAGTATCCATCAATATAGGCAGGCCCTCCAACCCTGCCTGTCCATCGAGTTATAGTAGAAAGAACAATGCACACTCAGTTAATGGACCCACGTTCAAATCCCACCTAGTACCTGTGTGACCATGGGCAAGTCAGTTCTCTGGATTTCCATTCTGAAAACACTTCACATGAGAGTGTTGGGACCAGATGACCTTGGAAGACTCTTCTAGCTCCAGACCTGTGACCTCATCCCTGTGACCCACCACCAGCCTTATTGACCACAGGGAAGTCTACTCAACATGGTAAAAACTCTTCTCCAGCTCTCTCGATCTCACATGGATGTCAATGGAACACTCTCAAAGGATGCCTGGTCCATACTTTTTCTCCTGGATGTATACTTCTCCATGGACATCTTTAACATTGCTTCTCCTGTGTGACTACATCTGTTCATGCCCAGCACATGCTTCTCCATCACCCTGTTATCAGGAAAATCATCACACCTACGGCACTCTGAGCTTGCCCTAAGCTAACAAAATGATTGCACATCCTCGGAGCAAAGACCGATTGGGGCAGAGAGTTAAGAAGGCAGGAACTGGGGACCCTGTCTGTGCAGGAACCGTGGATGATCAAAATAACCCCTGGCATGTACGTGTATGTGAATATAACATACACATGTGTGGTGTATCTCTATATCGTATACATATATAAACACACATGTGTATGTTTATAACAATGCATATATGGTATGTCTGTTTATATATATGTGTGTGCGCATAATTTAGGTAATTTGAACATAATTATGATAATTATTTCTGAATTCATTAATAAATATAAACAATGCTCATTAATTTGTTAAATTCTTCCTTCTACTTGTGTTTATTTCAAATCAATTATTAAATACAGGTTTGTGAACTGTTATTAAGTTAATTAAGCGACAATAACTAGCTTTAAGCACTATTATAATAATGGCAGCAGCTAACAACTATAGAGACCCTACTATGTGCCGAGCCCATGCTAAGAGCTTTACAATTATTGTCTCATTAGGTCCTTACAACAAGCTTGGGAGGCAGGGGCTACTATTATTATGGCCACTTTATGGAAAATGCTGCTGCTGCTGCAAGCTAATTATATAGTGTTTGCTAAGGGCCAGGCACTGTGCTAAGTATTTTATAATTATTATCTCTCATTTGATCTTAAGAACAGCCATGGGAGATGGGCGTGGTTCTTAGCCCCATTTTACAGATGGAAAACTGAGGGAATGGAGGTTCGGTTAAGCACAAAGCTGAATAGTGAGTGTCTGAGGCCAAATTTGAACTCAGGTCTTCCTGAATCCATGTCCCAAGTTCTATCCCCTGCACCATCCGCTGCTTCTATAAACAGGAAAAGGTTTTGGTTTTGTTTAAGGTAATATGGGAAGGTCTGGCTCTAAATCTCTGATCATATGATGTCATGGGGCACTCCAGGTACTCCAGCTTCCTCCACCAAAGGAGATCTGCCTCTCTCCAGAAAGGCAGAGCAGCCTGGGGCGGGGAAGGTGAAGTGACAGCCATGGTGCATCAGAGGCATCCCAATGCCAGCTCCTTAACCATTGTGCCACACTGCCCATCAGCCTCATGTCCCCAATGAAGTACCACAGCTCAGACAACTTAAACGCTTTGTCCCTGGTCCACAGCAAGAATGGGGTAAGGGAAATTAAAGATATCTTTAAGCAAATGGAAAAATGCTCTAAATCACTATTAATTCGAGAAATGCAAATCAAAACAGCTTTGAGGTACCACATCTCACCAGTCAAATTGGCTAAGATGACAAAAGAGGAAAATGACAAATGCTGGAGAGGATGTGGAAAAACTGGAACAC
>CM053587.1:325120302-325135662 GCA_028646515.1 Pseudochirops corinnae | reverse complement strand
AGACAAAGCTCAACAAAGCCATAGCCAGTGTTCTCATCAAGTCACTCTCTGCCTGTAGAACAGTCCCAGAACCCCCGAAAACATCAGCAAAGCCCTCTTTCAGGATTTCTGTAAACATACAACAGGAAAATCCTCCTTCAGGGCTTCTGAACCAACAGCCGGGTTCCAGGACCTCTACAACAGCAACACTGTCCTTCACCATCAGGTGAATCTGGCAAAACAACATCAAAACAGACAGGCAAAATACCGGCATCACAGCCATGCCTCCTCAGTTCTTGGCAGCTCTGGGTGGCAGTTCTCAAAAGTCCTGGGCAGCTCCAATGGGCCCTCAGCAGTCTTTCTCTCAGCAACTCAGGCTCCACGATACTGGATGCTACTCTCCCTAAGTCCTTCTGGTCTTCTCCAGGCTTGGGTCTCTCTCCCAATTCATGGCTCCTCTCACTTCAGCCCTCTCTCTTCACGTCAACAAGTCCATCCCACAAGTGGGATTCATAAGCTCTGGGTTTTAACACTCAACCCCAAAACCAAGCCAATACAGGGGCATCTCTAAATTCCGTTACCAATACATGGTTCTGCTCACTTCACTCCGTATCAGTTCATATAAGTCTTTGCAGGCTTTTCTGAAATCTACCTATTCATCATTTCTTATAGCACAATGGTATTCTATTACATTCATATACCACAACTTGTTCAGCCATTCCCCAAATGATGGGCATCTCCTCAGTTCTCTTTTTTATGATCTCTTTGGGATACAGACCTAGTAGTGATATTGCTGGGTCAAAGAGTAGGCACAGTTTTATAGCATTGGGAACCTACTTAAAGTCTTATAGTCCATCCAGATAGGTTGAGTGAGCTGGTCAGGAGTCACACAGCTAATGTGTGCTGAAGGTGGGACGTGAACCCAAATCATCTATTTCCCCTGAGGCCATCTTTCTAGACTCTTTGCCACCAACAGCTGCTGATTCTGATTATTGTTGCTGTTGTTAACAGTTTGCCTGTAACCATTGTTAAAGGGTGTCCCACAGGCCTGAGCCTTCTTACACGCACACTTTCATCATTCTCTCTTGTGTTAATTAAATAATTTGAACTGGTTTATATGCTAAGAGATGCTATCTTGCCTGTGAGTTTCTGTCTCAAAGCAGATGGTTATCTGCTTTCCAGAGTGGTTTTGATTTATCAGAGTGAGTGTCCTGGTTGGAAAAAGTGTGTGTGTGTGTGTGTGTTGGTGGTATAATTGTACTAGTTTCCCACTATTTTTCCTTGTTAGCTGAAGAGAAGGGAAGCCATAAATTATGGCTAAACCTCCTTCAGGGCCTTACACTTATCTGTGTTTAAAGAGTAAACACATTTTTCTGCTGCAGGAAGGGTGGACTGGGTGATAGCACAATCCTGTGGCACGAAGATGTTGTTGACTGGTTGGATCCAAAGAATAGTCAGGAATAGATCAGTGTTAGCTTGGATGTTGGAGGAGAGGCTTCAGGAGAGTTTCCCATGGATCTTTGGGCCTTTTTTATTTTAGATCTTTAAAAAAATTTTTTTTTT
Organism: Pseudochirops corinnae; assembly: GCA_028646515.1. Taxonomy (NCBI): domain Eukaryota; kingdom Metazoa; phylum Chordata; class Mammalia; order Diprotodontia; family Pseudocheiridae; genus Pseudochirops; species Pseudochirops corinnae. The sequence continues at coordinate 325,134,120 of CM053587.1, read as the reverse complement.
TCTTTTTAAAATCCATGAATGGGAACTCTTCAGTTTGCCAAGGATGTAGATCTGGGAGGCACAGCTCATGCTGTCAGTATCCAAAAATCTAGTAAGATTTAACTTAATTGGGAAACATGTAAAGACTTGACTCTGAAGTACGAGGTGGAGGCATCGTTAAGAAAGTAATTTATCTGAAAAAGTTCTGGGGGTCTTAGTGGACTGAAACTTCAAGAGGAATTAATGGAGTGATATGAGAGCTAAAAAGAAACAAACTCATGTGATCTGGGGATATGTTGCTTCCAGAATGGTGGTGCTGCTCAGAGTGCAGGCGGTGTGTTGTGTTTAGGTATTGGCAACACTATTTAGAAAGCTGTGATGAGTTAGAAAGCATCCAGAAGGAGAGGTGACCAGGATGGTGGTGGGCCTTGAGTTCATACACTGCCTGGCCTTTAGTCAATAAACATTTATTGGGCACTGCTCTTTCCCATTGGGCGCTGTGCTATATGCCGAGATATAAATTTGTCATTGTTCAGTCATATCTGACTCTTTGTGACTCCATTTGGGGTTTTTCTTGGAAGAGATCCTAGAGTGGTTTGCCATTTCCTTTTCTAGCTCATTTTGGAAACTGAGGCAAAGGGGTAAGTGACTTGCCCAGAGTCACCCTGTTAGTTTGAGGCCAGATTTGAACTTAGGTCTTCCTGACTCTAAGTAAGCCTGGCATTTTATCCATTGTGCCACAGAACCACCCCCATGGTAGCAGTCTTCAAATTTGAAGGGCCTTCATGAGGAAGAGGAATTACTTTTGTTCCATTTGGGCTCCAAGGACAGAACAGGGCTCAGGGGATGGAAATTGCAGTTACATTTAGGCTCCATGCCCAAAGACTTTCTGTGCAACTACCTGCAAGGGGAATAGGTTGCTGGTGGGTTCTCTCCCACTGGAGGCCTTTGAGCAAAAGCCGGATGGATAGTCATCGGTTGGGTTAAGTTGTAGAAGGAATCCTTGGACAGGTATGGGTTGGGCTGATTGATCTCAGAATTCCTTTCAAGTTCTGAGATTGAGAGAAATTGTTAGCAACTAGCCAATCCACAAACATTTGTTAAGTGCCCAGGGAGTGCGTGGGTGTTCAGGAGGCCCAGCATGTCTGGTGTGAGGGCTGCTCATCCACTTTTGGTGCCCACCTTCCCCCAGCTCTCACTTGTGGCTCCAAGAAGTGGCAGCATGTGCAGCGGCCACATCCCAGTAAAGGCATTGGGCTAAACCAGGTTTGAGAGTAACCAAGGCTGTTGGTGAGTTAGGAGATGTACGCCCCAAACATACGAAGACTTCCCCGGGCAGAAGCGCTATGGAGCTCTGAGAGCTTCGTCAGACATTAAAGATTCCAAGGCCATGCGCTGCATCTTCGGCTTTGACCAGTTGGCCTGACTTTTGTCCTGCTACACAAGACTGTGGAAGAGAGAGTGAGGCCCATGATCTTGAGCAAAGCTGTCTCACTCACTTAAATCCAGTTTATGCTTGAGTCAAAAAAAAAAAAGGTACAGCGAATAAATCGAAAAACACCTTCCTAACTGTGTGACCCTGGGCAAGTCACTTAACTTCCACTTGCCTCAGTTTTCTCATCTGTAAAATGGGGATAACAGCAGCTACTTCCCAGGGGCTGGTGCAAGGCTCAAATGAGATCATATTTGTCAAAAGCCCATAGCACAAGACCTGGCACATGGTGAACACCATGTAAATGCTTGTTCCTTCCCTCCCTTCTTTCCTAAAGTGCTGAGAATAAGAGGAAAAAAAGGTTTGGATAAGTTTGTGGGCAGGAGATTAGAGATATGTGTTTAGGACAAACCAGAATGTTTTGGGGTTAAAAATCAGGGGAGAACAGCCAAGGTCTCCCACAACATTCCAGCAGTAGTGAGCTGTGCTCCCTTGGTGGAGTTAGTCAACAACTCTGGGCCATGATAACATCTCTTGCAAAATGAAAAAGCTTGACTCGATGGATGATCTTCAAAGGCCTTGACATCTCTCACTTCTGTGGCCCTGCTCTATCCCCTGGTAGCCTCTCTGAAGGCCAAATTCCAGGCTAGGGGCTCCTAGGCCTGGCCCTGGGTGAGTAGGTTCATCTCATGTTTTGTGCTCCCCAACATGTATCTAGGTGGGAGGGTGCTTGGTGCACTCTTCTCTGGACACAGCTGCCCCCTGACTCCCAGCTGCTGCTAGCAAGAGGCAGGCACCACAGGGCCACTGCTGTCAAGTGACAAATGGCCAAGCTGAGATCAAGGTGATGGCTGAGGGACAGTTGGTAAATGCTGTGCTGAGGGGGTGGTGGCTGGCGTCATGAGGGTTGTGTAAGAGGAAAGCCAGTGTGTCCCTGACAGTTGGGAAAATATGTGAGGGAGGTGGTGTAGGATTTCACAAGTCATTTCAGATGAGAAAGAGAGAGGAAGAGAGAGAGAGAGAAAGAGAGAGAGAGAGAGAAGAGGAGGAGAGAGAGACTGGAGAGAGAGAGAGAGGGAGAGAAGAGAAGAAGAGGGGAAAGAGGGAGGGAGGGGGAGAGAGAGAGAGAGAGAGAGAGAGAGAGAGAGAGAGAGAGAGAGAGTAGAGAGAGAGAGGGAATAAACATACTAGCTTTGGGATGGAGGAAGTAGATTTCAGAAAACTCAAGCTGGATAAGTGGGGGAAGGAGAGAAGGGCCCCTTGGATAATAGGGACAGAATCACTTTGCTTTGGGGGCCCAGAGTGTTGGGACTAGATAAAGAGGGGAAGAAAGAAAACCCTCTGATTTTGCTTCTGATATGTAGGGCCCTAAGGATGCAGGTAACCCAGTGTGAGGGATAGAGGGAGATGTTGTGGGTAATGATACTGAGGATGAGAGAGGGATGTCTTTTACACCAAGGCTTGCTCATTGAGTGCCTGCTGTTTGTGGTGGACCAAGTGCTGCAGATACAAAGAGGGGAGATGCATGTTCCCTTCCTCATTTGGCCCGAGGGAAAGACCTGAGTTTGAATCCCACTGGTGCTTAATTGTGTGACCGTGGGCAGCCCACTTCCTCCAGACTCTGTGTTTTCCTGTATAAAATGGGGATAATAATATTCACACTTTTTATCTGGCAAAATCTTAGTGAGAAATGTGCTTTAGGGAACTTGATGTGTGAGTTAAGAGGAAATTACTCACATTATTGGTGTGCCCCCAAGAAGTGAGAACACAGTAGTCCCTGAAGATGATTTTACTGGAAGCTTTCCCCACCCCCTCTTAATTTCAGTGCCTTCCCTCTGTTAATTATTTCTTATTTATCTTGTATAGAGCTTGCTTTCCCATATATTTGTTTGCATGCATCACTTATTAGATTGTAAGCCCCTTGAGGGCAGGGACTGTCTTTTGCCTTTTTTGGTATTCTCAACACTGAGCAATGCCTGGCACAAATGTTTATTGATTGATTAAAGAACTGAAAATTAATATTTTATACAGGGCAATGAATTGTTGCATAGTGGGTGGCAGTGGGCTAGAACATATGACCAGTGAGAAACATTTAAAAAGATGTCACCAGTCTACAAACATTTATTAAGCATCTACTGAATCTGTCAGGCACTGTGCTAAGTACTGAGGATACAAAGAAAGGTAAAAGACAAGCCTCGCGCTCCAGGACCTTCCAGTCTAATGGTAGAGATGACACGTCATAGTGTTGTAGGACCTGAGATCTCCTGCTGGAAGGCACCTCACAGGCCTTCAAGTATAGGAAGGAAATGTGAGGCCTGTGGAGCTTAAATGAGTTGTCCGAGGTTATACTTTTTTTCTGTTCTTTTTTCCAGAGCTAGGGATGGTTAAGGAAGGATTTAAAAAATTTGAGTTAAAGCTAGAAAGAATTTTAAAGATCCCCTTCAATGGACTGCATTACTTCCTCTATTTTTTCTTTTTTTTTTGCTACATATTTTTCATTTGAACATTAAATTTCATTTTCAGGTTCACATTCTCTTCCTCCTATCTCCCCACTCTGCGAAAGCCAGAAAAATAAAACCCATTACAAATACATAGAATCAAGCGAAGCAAATTCTCACATTGGCCCATGTCCAGATAAAAAATGTCTCAATACGCACTCCGAGTCCCTCGACTGTATCTGGAGTTAATTTACATCATGAGTTCTCTGGAATTATCATTGGTCATTGTGTGATCAGAGTTCTGTAATCTGTCGGGTTGTTTGTGTTTATGGTGGTGGTGTTATTGTATAAATGTTTGCCTGGTTCTGCTCACTTCACTTGCATCAGTTCATATGAATCTTCCTAGGTTTTTCTGAAACCCTCGTATAGCACAATAGTATTCTGCCACATTCATATACCGTATCTTGTTCCGCCATCCCCCATTTAATGGGTACTTCCTCATTTTTCAATTCTTTGCCACTACAAAAAGAGCTGTTAGAAATATTTTTGTACCTATGGGTTCTTTCTCTGTTTTTGACACCTTTGGCTTCTACGGCTAGTAGTGATATTGCTGAGTATGTAAAGTTTAATAGCTTTTTGGGCACAGCTTCAAATTGCCTTCCAGAATGACTGGACAAGTTCATAGCTCTATCAGCGGTGCTTTAAGGTCCCTGTTTTCCCATATCCCTTTCAGCATTTGTCATTTTGCTTTTTTTTTTGTGTGTGTGAATTTGGCCAATCTGATGGATATGAGGTGGTACTTAAGAGTTGTTTTAATTTGTGTTTCTCTAATTATTAGTGATTTGGAACATTTTTATATGATCCATAAACATTTATTAAGCCTCTCCTATGTGCCAGGTATTTGCTAAGTGTTAGAGATACAAAGAAAAGTAAAAGATAATACCTGTTCTCCAGGTACTCATAATCTAATGGTGTGTGTGTGTGTGTGTGTGTGTGTGTGTGTGTGTGTGTTTGTTTGTGTGTGTGTATGGGTTGTTCAGGAGGGCTAGCACCTCTGATGTGAGGGCTGCCCCTCCACCTTTGATGTCTACCTGCCACCCAATTCTCACCTGTGTCTCCAAGAAGCTGTAGCATGTCAGTGACCACACCCCAGTAAAACTTTCTTGGCAGACTGGCTAAACCAGGCTGAGGGTAACCAACAGGCCTCAAACCCATTGGTGAGTTAGGTGGATGTCTACCCCAAGCATGTAAAAACTTCCCCTGGTAGAATGGGCAGATGGGAAGCCATGAAAGTGGCTGACGCAGGCACTATGGAGCACTGGGTCAGACATCAAAGATGCCAAGGTCATCCACCGCATCACGGGCCATCGCCAGTCGTCTTGACTTTGATCTTGTTACTAGACTTTGATGACTCTGGAAGAGAGTGAGGCTGACCACATTGTGCAACTCTGCCTTGATTAAATGCAATTCACAAACAAGTCAAGGTATCACCTGTGATGTCATCGCACCTCTGAAAATGAAGGGCAGACAACAGTCTCATAGAGAGACAACATGTCAGTGGCTACGTGTAATCAAGTTACATGATTGTGGAAGGTGAGATTTTAGCTAGGACTTGAAGCAGGGAAGCCTGGGGAAGAGATGAGGGAGAGCCTTCCCTTCACAGCCAGGGAACATGCCTGCTGCTGAGATGGAGGGTTAGGGTTAGGGTGAGAAGGTGTAAGGTGTGAGAACACTAGGAGCGAGGGCTAGTTTATGAAGGGCTTGGAACCCCAGCATGATCTGAGATACATATGTGTGTGTGTGTATGCATATGTATGTGTGTATATATGCATATGTATGTGTATATATGTGTGTATATATATATATATATTTTATATATATATATTTTTGCTTTTTGGAGGGCAGTTGGGGTTAAGTGACTTGCCCAAGGTCACACGGCTAGTAAGTGTTAAGTGTCTGAGGCTGGATTTGAACTCAGATCCTCCTGACTCCAGGACCGATGCTCTATTCACTGTGCCATGGAGCCGCCCCCATAATCTGATATTTGAGGGATAGCACTAGCTAGCATCCTGACTCTTGGTGTCTGCTATGCATCAAGCCGTCTTTCTTGCTATATTTCCTCTAAAGAAGAGCAAGTGACTTTCGGTGACTTTTAGAGCAGGATAAGGCCTGGGTAAAGGCAGCCAGTTGACTTCAGTGGATTGTTTCATAAGGTCGTGGCCATTTAGCTTTGTACTGAGCAAGGACTCTCACCCCCTAACCTCTGACAAATAGAAGAGTAGGTGAGAAGGCAGGTTAGCCTGCCTTGAATGTTGTACCCTGATGGATGACTTTCCCAACAGTGGGTCCCGATGATGCTGTCCCTGTGCCAGGGCCGATTCCAACGGGTGTGTGCTTCCTCATGGGAGGAATAGTGTCTTAGATCTTGTAATTTGGACCACGGGCAGCCTCCTTTGTCTTTTGCCTCCAGACAATGGGTTTTTCCGGGCATTCACTGAGCTCAGATGACCCACAAGTTGGCTAGAGAGTGTCTTGGATTCCTTTTAAATTTTTTCTCAACGGAAAGTGGGTTTTATGGCCAAAAAATAACAGTAAGAACAAAAATACCCAGAAGCATCAGGCCAGAGTTCTTGTAAGCGAGCCAGAATTTCCTCTAGGGATTCCTTCTTTCCAGTAATGGTCAACAGAACTAGAAGGACGCATTGCCCTTGGGCTCTTGAGTTCAGAGGTCATTGACAGCTTAATGATTTTAAAAAAAAAAAGGTTCACTCATTCTGCTTTCTCCCGCCTGGAGGCATTTGGGAAAATTGGCCTATTTGCTTGATGGTGACAATATCTTTAGCTTTCAGATTTCAGCTGCCAGTTGGATGGGATCCCTTATTTCTAGAATCTCTTAGGCCTACAGATCGCTTTCTTTGAGTTCTCCTAGGCATTGCATTTGGGCCTGGAGTCAGGGAGATCCGAGTTCAAATGTGACTTCAGATACTGTGTGACCCTGGGCAAGTCACTTAACCCTGTTTGCCTCAGTTTCCTCACCTATAAAATGATCTGGAGAAGGAAATGGCAAAACCACTCTAGTTTCATTGCCAAGAAAACTGTGGACAGTATGATCCATGGGATCACAAAGAGTCGGACACTATTGAACAAAAACTACGACGTGCTTTGGATTATTTATATTATTATTATGTACACTTGTTTATTCAGCCTATTTCCCCCCACCCCGGAGCTGCTTGACATCAAGGACTGTCATTGTTAAGCCCCTGGTGTAACACTCTGTATGCAGTAGGTGCTTAATGAATGCTTGGGTTGAACTGAAATGATTTCCAGCTATTTCAACTCTGGTAAGGCTTGGGGTTATAATGCTACTTTTGACTCTGCCCTTGAGAATTAGGAAGGAAATACTAACTGGCATTTTTCTTGTTCTGGGATTTACAAGGAACTTTACATTCCTTATCTATGATCCTCCCAACGGGTATTGTTACAGATGAGAGAATTGAGTCTCAGGAAAATCATGACTGGCTCCTGCTCCCAGTGAGTTGTCAGAGCCAGGATTCACAGCCCAAATCCAACGCAGCCTCTCCTTCTGTAGGAGTCAAGAAGACCAGTCCCTTCTCATGGGATCCCAGGGCAGAGACCTAAGGGGGCTCAGGGGCCACTAGTCCAGAGGTGTCCAGCTCCCGAGTGGGGCCAGAACCAGATTAAAGTGGAAGTGGCAAATTTTTAACAAAATCAGTAAGAACATTTACTTGTTCAGTGATTTCAGTTCCTGCCCTCAAGGAGCTTAGAATCTCATGGGGAAGACAAGATGTCTATACTGGGTACAGACAGAGCAGGTAAAAGGTAACCTTCATGGGGAAAGTTTTCTACAGGAATTGACATTTGGGCTGAGTCCGGAAGGAAGCCAGGGATTCTGAGAGGCGGAGGTGAGGTGGGGATTGTCCAGTTCTGTCTGACTCTTCCTGACCCCATTGGAAGGGTTGTCTTGGCAGAGACACTGGAGTGGGTTGCCATTTTCTTCTCCAGTTCATTTTCCAGATGAGGAAACTGAGGCAAACAGGGTTAAGTGACTTGCCTAAGGTTACCCAGCTGGGAAGTGTCAGAAACCAGATCTGAACTTGTGTCTTCCTGGCTGGATGCTCTTTCCACTGAGCCACCTGGCCGCCCCACCAATGCAACAATGTAACATTAGTTTGTGGTTTTCTAAGTCAATATGTGGCGGACAAATATCTGTTTCTATTTGAGTTTGACACCAGCTAGTTTATTCCTCTCATTTTATAGATTAGGGCAGTGAGGCCTGGGGACATGAAGCAGCTGCTTAAGTTTACACCAGTTATATAGTGAGTAAGCAGGTGGATTTTGAGTCCAGGTTCTCTTCCTTCAGAAGCCGAGTTCTTTCCACTGCTCCATCTTTTGGAAAAGATTTTTTAAAAAAAGTCTTTTTTTTTTTTTCATCTTGTAATAGTTCAAAGCTGTCACCCAATATGGAATTTGGTGCTTGAAGGCTCACAGATTTAAGTCTGGAGAATGGTCATCTATTTTAGAGATGAGAAACCTGTCCCATAGAGAAAAGATAACTTAGTGAGAGTCCTAGAGAGAGTAAGTGTCAGAGGGAAGATTCGAATTCGGGTCCTGTGAGTCCAAGCCCAGTACTCTTTCCGCTCCCTGTATCACCTCGCCTCCTCAGCAGGAACAGAAATGAGAGAAATGGAGCCAAAGAAGGAATATTATCCACAGATGTAGGAAAGGGGGAAGGGAATAAGTATTTCTGTACCACCCAGTATGTGCCAGGCTCTGTGTTAAGCCCTCTACAAATAGGATCTCATTGGATGCTCACAACAAACCTGTAAGGTGGGTGCTGTTAGGACCCCCATTCTAGAGGTGAGGAAACAGAGGCAAACAGATTAAGTGACTTGCCCATGGGTCACACAGCTAGTAAGTGGCTGGATTTGAACTCAGGTTGTGGCTCTGAAGTGCAAACGCAGAGTACTGGGTGATGAGAGCAGCAGGTGTCAAAGGAGAGGTGAATGGTCCCTGGAGCAGGCAGGGGTGACCCCATGGAAGTGGGTCAGACTTGGGTTGGATCCTGAAGGATGGGTAGACTTTGAGGCGGGGCTTGGGGGTTGGAAGAGGGGAAAAGGATTCTGGTATACTGGCTATGGGATGAGATGCTAGTCGAGGACTTGAGCTCTCTAAGGGAAGACGTGGGTGTGAGATGGCTGAATGCCATTTTTTTTGCTTTTGGGTTCTTGTGGTTCTTGTTCACAAACCAGTTAGATGAGGAAAAGGGAAAGAGTTCTCTTGTATCTCAAAGGCCTTCCTGCATAGGCTGGCCTCTTTCCGAGAAATGCGATAGATGAATTTAGAAGTTAGGAGGTAGAAGAAATACTAAAGTTGGTTTACCTCTTCTTGTTTTTATTTTTTTAATTAATTAAAAAAATTGAATCTGTTTTCTCTTCCCCTCTTTCCCTCCCTCTTCCCTCTTTATGGTGCAGGGCGGGGGCAAGAAAAACAAAATCCTCATGATATGCAAAGTTAAGCAAAAACTGATTCTTGCATTGTCGATGTGCCAAAAAATGTCTCTTCCTCATCGCCCTGAGTCCATCACGTCTCCATTGGGAGGCTGGCAGCATGTTTCTTCATCAGTTCTCTGGAATTCCAATTACTCATTGTGTTTTTCCAACTTCTTAAGGCTTTTAAAAAATTGTTTATTTTTGTAAAGTTATTGTAGAAGTTATTCTTGTGTAGAAATCTTCCCAGGTTTTCCCAAAATTGCTCTGTCTTCATTTCGTGTAGCATAATACCATGTGTGTACCATAGTGTGTTCGCCCATTCCCAGGCGGGTGGGCACCCCCTCACCTTCCCTTTCTTTGTCCCCACAAAAAAGCTGCTCCTGTGTTTTTGCCAGACCAACGGAGGACGGAGCAGGCCAAGCCAGGAGGGCATGGGATAAGTCTATCATCGGCCTTCCTGGGTGGTGGGTGTTGGGGGAAGAGGGATGAGGGATTGCCCTGGCAAAGTGGTCATAGCTGCCCCAACCTGCCTGTGCCGTGTTCTGAGCTTGCTTCTGGCAGAAAGAATGCCTGGCTGCACACATGCTAAAATGATTTAATTTGACTTGTTAACTGGGCTAGAAGTGGAAATGCCAGGGAGAAGCTAGACCCTGGGAAAGCAGCTTCCCAGCCTTGGCCTGGTTTTCCTCTGCTCGGATTTGTTGGCAGATGGCGTGCTGCTCATTGAATCCTGGATGGAAAACGGGAAGGAACCTCAAAGGCCAGCAGGTCCCTTCCCCTCATTTTTGTCTTAATTTTTTGGCTAGTTCAAAGGGACATAATTACTCCAGAGATAAAGCAGGAGCACAAGTACAAACATTCCTCCCAGCACCTGGGGGGTGGGGTTGGAATACTTTCCCCTCTACCAACTGGGCCTGGGGAAAGTGGGTTCAGACCTACCGCAGGTTCTCCTTAGCACCCCCAAGCCCAATTCTTAATACTGTGGGGCCTGCAGAGACATGGGGCATCAGCTTTGCTGTGGATATGCCAGCCAGGCAGCTGCCGGCTTCATTCAGGAAACTGAGGCCCTGGGATGTAAAGGTGGTACAAGAAAGTAAAGGGTCTCAGAGGAGTGTCAGAGACAGAATTTGAACCAAGTCCTCTTGTCTCCACTCACCATTCTTTCCATTGCATTAGAAATATGTAAAACATGCATGCATACATGCACACACACATACATGCATTTATACATACATACAGTTCACACACAACACACATACATAATGCACACACCTACATACACAACATAGACACAATGCACAACACAGTGCAACATACATGTACATGTATACAACACAAATATATAATATACACAATGTACACGCATACAGTATATGTACACATGCCTATATTACACATACATACTTACACAAATATGCAGATACATATGCACACATATACAATATAATATACACAGATACACACATATATACATACACATACAGTAATACACATATACATACACATGCATGCAAACGCACACACCTACATACACAACATAGACACAATGCACAACACCGTGCAACATACGTGTACATATATACAATACAAATATATAACATACATACATGTACATGCATATAATATATGTGCACACACCTATATTACACATATATACTCACACAAATACGCAGATACATATGCACACATATACAATATAATATAGACAGATACACACATATACATATAAAAATACACACACATACATACACATGTATGCAAATGCACACACATACAGTTCTACATGTGTACACACATATACACACAGGCATACACCAATACACACATTACAATGCACACATGTACACTATACAGAAACACACATGTGTATATGCACACGTGTATGCATGTATGTAGTATGCTTTTGTGCATGCATGCATGTATGACTTGAAGCCACGGTGGGGGTGGAGGGAGAGCTCATTTGGCCCTCGAGGAAGGAGCAGAGGCCGCCGTGGCTCTATCTCTTGACAAAGTTACTGACCCGGCTGACTTTTCTGTTCCCTCCATTTCCAGGCACATCACTTAATTTGCACCCATTCCTTCCTCCCCCCTGCCCCCCATCTGTCTCTTCCAACAAAGAATACAAAGACGGTGGAGAAGCTGTTGAAACGGTCCTGCTGCTGTCTCTGTGCCTGTCTCTCACCTCTCCCCTTCCCTTGCACAAGGGAGAGAGCAATACCTTCTCCTCTCTTCTTGGGGCCTGAGCTTGGTCTTTGTAATGCCGGCTTCTCCTCCTCCCTCCGAACCTTCTACAATCTGTATGACCTAGGACAAGTCACTTACCTTCTCTGAAACTCAGCTTCCTTATCTGTACCATAAGGCAGTTGGATGGGGGGCAAAGCCCCCTAGACCTGGGGCCTTGTGAGCCCGATGTCCGGGATGCACCGTTATCCTTCCTGTATCTGCTCATGTGGTGCCCATGGACCCTCCCTGTCTTTCCTGGAGGTGTGGCATCTCGTGCCTTGTCTCTGAGTTCAGAGGCCATGCCTAGGGCTCCAGGACCCACCACGGCAGATGAACTTTTTATTTGTTATGGATATAGAGACTAAAGAAACCTTGCCAATTCTTTTTCCTTTAAATGTGTGTGTTCTTCCCTCCACAGAATGTCAGGATCAACCCCAGCAGCCTGTCCTTCGAAATGTGGAAGGAGATCCCTGTCCCCTTCTACATGTCTGTGTACCTGTTCCACGTCCTGAACTCGGAGGACGTGCTGAAGGGGGAGAAGCCCCACGTCGAGGAGCGGGGGCCTTATGTCTACAGGTGAGCAGCTGGCCAGGTAGCCCTTGGACACCGCTGCGGGCTGCAGGCAGGTGACTTTGGCCGCTGGGCACCTGAGAGAGCAGGGCGAGAAGACCTGGACCTGCTGACCGTGGGCTCTCTGGTGCTGAGTACTTGGGCTTGGGGGTCAGCTGGGCAGTGACAGCAGGGAGAGGACGGCCTCTGGGTCATCAGAATCTCCTGGTCATGAGCATTTGGAGATCTCTGCTCATGGTGGAGGCTGAGTAGGCATCGCATTGACGTTGGTTCATCTGGAACAAAATGATAGAGTATCATGATGTCATGGGGCATAGTCGAGCTTTTAGTAAGGACCTACTGTGTGCTACTAAAGAAAGGCAAATTGGGCAAGTCACTTAACCCCAATTGCCCTGCTTTCCCCCCTCCAAAAAGAAAAAAAAAAGTCCGTAAAGGGGGGCAGCTAGGTGGCGCAGTGAATAGAGCACACTGAGTTCAAATCCGGCCTCAGCCACTTGACACGCTTACTAGCTGTGTGACTTTGGGCAAGTCACTTAACCCCACTGCCCTCCAAAAAGCAAAAAAAAAAAAAAAAAAAGCAAAAATGCTCCCTGCCTTCAAGGGGTTCCTGGTATAATTGGGGGAGGGAGGAGAAGCAGTGCAGCCTACTAACAAAGTGTGTGTGTGTGTGTGTGTGTGTGTGTTTGTCTGTACACACACAAATATACACACACACGGCATATATTAGAAATCATCTTAGAACACAGACTGTTAGGGTTGAAATAATAATAACCTCAATAATAACATTTATGCAGCGCCTGCTGTATACCAGGCACTGTGCTAAGCACTTTATGATTATTACCTCATTTGATCCTCACAACAACCCTGGGGAGTAGGGGCTGTTCTTAACAACTCCATTTTACAGATGAGGAGACTGAGGCAGGCAGTGGTCGAGGGACTTGCCCAGGGTCATACAGCCAGATTAGCACTCCAGGTCTGATGCTCCAGGCCACCCAGTCCAACCCCTCATTGTCGAGATGCAGGAACAGAGAGACCACCAAGGAGGGGAGGCTTTGCCCGAGTTCACATAGTTATCAGCAAGTGCTGGGACCAGAAGAACTGGGTCTCCAGCGTCCACTGGGGCCTTGGCTTTACAGATGGGGAAACCGAGGCCATAGGGATGAAGTGGTGGCTCGGCATCTGCCGGGCCCTGCATGGGTGAGGGCTCCTGTTCTGGCCTCTAACCCTTAGCCTTTGCTCAGAGGATGGACACTCATCTTCCCTCGTAGCCTGGGGCAAGCAGAGATGGGCCCACAGCACAAAATGAACTGGGCGGTGGTTTCTAAGTGAAGTAGCTGTAACTTTAGGGAGCTCGGGAATCACTGAGCTCTAACCCGGCGGGAGGGCTTTGGAGGCCCCTGTCGAGGAGCTTGGGGCTTTGTCCCTCTGAGGGGCTCAGTGTGGTCAGTGCAGGGGAGAGAGCAATGGACCGACCAAGGGGCACATCCTTCCCCTACCCCATTCTTTTTTTTGATGACTTGTTTACTTTTAGTTTACAAGATTCAGTTCCACAATCCCTTGAGTTTCAGATTTTTTCCCCTCCCTTCCCCACCCCCATGGTGACATGCAATCATGTATAGGATCTGCAAATACTTTCACATTGTACAATAGTCTGGTTGTATAGAAG
>CM053587.1:325096644-325119802 GCA_028646515.1 Pseudochirops corinnae | reverse complement strand
CTGTGATTGACCAAATGAATATACTTTGTTTAAGATTGGAGACTAAAAGATTTGAGAAGAGACTTTGACTGACTAAATGAATGTACTGTCTAGGGGTGGAGTAGTACCTAGATGAATTGAGAACTTACTTGCTAAAGGAACAAGTTACACTGTATTTTGACTTTCTCTGTTCTGTGAATGTTTGCTGAATAAATGGGATTTGCTATGCTGGTAATCCGAACCTTGGAAGTTGCCTTTGCTTGGCATTACAAACCAGGAGAACATTGTACACAGTAACAGCAACATATGAGATGACCAACTCTGATAGACTTAACTCTTCTCAACAATGCAATGATCCATGACAACTCCAAAAGAGTCATGATGGAAAGTACTATCTACCTCCAGAGAAAGAACTGATGGAGTCTGAATGCGGACTGAAGCAGACTAATTTCACCTTTTTTTTGTTTTTTCTTTCTCATAGTTTTTCCATTTTGTTCTGATTCTTCTTTCACAACATGACTAATGTGGAAATATATTTAAGAAGATCGTGCATGTATAGCCTGTATCAGATTGCCTCCTGTCGTGGGGAGAGAGGACGGAAAGGAGAAAGGGAGAAAAAAGTTGAGACTCAAAATCTTCTAAGAGTGAATGCTGAAAACTATCTTTACATGTAATTGGAAAAAAAACCAAATACTACTAAATGGAGTTGGGGGAGGGAAGGAAAGTTGTTCAATATTAGTTGGTGGAGGGAGTTAGTTCTCACCAAGGAGCTCCCCTTCCTAAGCAGATAAAGCCATGGATCCTGATCAAAATTAATAGCCACTAAACATTAATTAAGCACCTACTATATGCCAGGCATTGTGCTAGGCACTGAGGATACAAAAGATGCTAATGACAGTCCCTGCCCTCAAGGAGGTGCAATCCAGAGAAGGGAAAAACAAGCAAACAAATACATACAAACAAGTGATACCAGGATAAAGAGGGAACAATTACAAGAGGGAAAGCACTAGAATTAAGACAGATTAGGGGAAGCTGGGATTTTGTCATCATTGCTCCGTTGTTTCAGGGCTGTCCAACTCTCCCTGACCCCATTTGGGGTTTGCCATTTCCTTTTCCAGCTCATTTTACAAATGAGGAAACTGAGGCAAACAGGGTTAAGTAACTTGCCCAATGTCACCCAGCTGCTAAATCTCAGACCAGATTTGAACTTGGGTCTTCCTGACTCCAATCCTGGTGTTCTATCCACTGAGCTATCTAGCTGTTCCCATACTGGAGTGGCTTACTATTTCCTTTTCCAGCTCATTGTATAGATGAGGAAACTGAGGCAAACAGGGTGAGGTGACTGGCCCAGGGTCACACAGCTAGGAAGTGTCTGAGATCAGATACAAACTCAAACCTCCCTAACTCCAAGCCCAGCGTTCTATCCACTAAGCCACCAGGCTGCATCTCTACTCCAGCTTTACCTGCTCTAGGAGGTACCAGGTAAACTTACTGAAACGTATAAACCAGCCCTGACTCTAGCGCTGTGTAGAGGTAAGTCCTTAAACAAATCACTTCTATGGATTTTGGTTTCATATTCTGCAAATTGCAAAGACTTGATTCCAAGGGGCCCTTAGAGCTCTCAGCCTGAAACTACACAGTGCAGTGGACAGATTAATTAGACCTGGGGGTCAGGAAGATAAAAAGTCAGTAAACTGTACTGCAGACACTTACTGACCCCCAGGCTGGTCACCCTCGCTGAGCCTCAGTTTCCTCATCTGTAAAATGAAGTTAGTACACACACACACACACACACACACACACACACACACACACAGGATTATAAGGATCAAATGCGATGATGTAAGTAACGTACTTTGCAAACCTCAGAGTTCTATATAAATGCAAGACATTGGTTGTCTATGAAAGTACCAGCTTCTTTATGTCCATACCCTCCAGGTGACTACTTCCCATGTGCTCCCTTGCACTCTGGCTGATACATGTCCCCAGAGAGCCCAGGACACGGTAGTTTGACGATTTCCTCCTAAGGAAGAGGATTAAAAGTCTCCCCCTCATCACTATCATCTAAGAGAGAACACAAATAAAACCCTGCAAATCTGGCCCAAGTCACGATTTCTGACGCATCCTCTCTACCTCCCCTGAAAATCCACTTGTGGGGCCGCCCCCCCCAACCTTCTGCTTCCTCCAGATGGCAGGAATAACAGCCGGAACCAGAAACTGGGAACAAAACTATGAAACAACAAACTAATTTTAAAGGACCCCTAGGATTGCAGTTCAAAACAAAGTGTGCCAGGTCCGGGGCCAGAGAAACACAGGCTTAAAATGAGGATCCATTTGTAAAGTGCTTTGCAAACCTTGGATCCCTGTACAAATGTCCGTATTGCAATTCTTAACTGTTCTTATATTCTTAACTGTTATTTATGTGTTTGCTTATTATTGTTGCCTGTGTGATCTGATCGTGGGCAGGTCACTGGATCTCTGAGGAACTCAGTTTCCTCATCTGAAAAAATGAGGAGGGGGTAGTTTGGACCAGACAGTCCCAGAAGCCTTCCGGCTCTGGGTCTGTTGTCCTTAGAGAATACCTCTTCCAAATAATCTATTTTACAAATGAGAGAATCAAGGCCCCCAAAAGGTGGCCCGGAGGCTCAAAGGACAGAGTGCTGGGCCTAGAGACAGGAAGACCCAAGTTCAAATTTTATCTCGGACACTTACTAGCTGTGTGACCCTGGGCCAGTCACCTCACCCTGTTTGCCTCAGTTTCCTCATCTGTACAATGAGCTGGAGAAGGAAATGGCAAACCACTCCAGTATGGGAGCAGTTAGATGGCTCAGTGGATAGAACACCTGGATTAGAGTCAGGAAAACCCACGTTCAAATTTGGCCTGAGATTTAGCAGCTGAGAGACCCTGGGCAAGTCACTTAACTGTGTTTGCCTCAGTTTCTCATCTGTAAAGTGAGCTGGAGAAGTAAATGGCAAAGTACTTCAGTATTTCTGCCAAGAAGACCTTCAGATGGAGTCAGACACTACTGAAAGAACTTCACAACCACAAAAGGCCTCAGAAGCTTAAACGATTTGTCCAAGCTCTCAAAGGCAGTGAGTGGCACCATCAAGATCGGAACCCAGGCCTCCACGCTACTTCCTGGCCATCTCCATACCATGCTGCCTCTGCTCCCTCCACCCCCTCTCCCCTGACTGTCAGCTCCTTACGCGGTTTGCCAGGACCTCCCTAGTGCTCAGAATCGGGTCTCCATCTCACGCCATGTTTAAATCCCTTTTCCAGTTTCCCTTTATATTTTATATTTGTCATATTTTATACATTTAGTTTATATTTACATTTCACACAAATGTATTTTATTTTTATATTTCATATAAACATGAATATTTTATATTGATTTGCATTATTTCCAGCATTCCCCCATCAGAAGGTAAGCTTCTCGAAGGCAGGCACCATCCTGCCTGTCTGACTTCGTGTCCCCAGCACTTGGCACTGTCCCTGGCATAAAGCAATACTCTACAGCCCAGAAATCTTTCCAGTCTCCTTCCAAGCGTGTATACAGTCCCTTTAGTACTCAATTAACCAGCAGTTATTAAGCACCTAAGTGCTGGTGATACAAAAATGGTAAAAACATCCCCTTATGCCATAACGGGGAGACACCAGGCAGACAACAAAGACACAGAAAAATAAGCCTCTAGAAATGGGAGTGAACCCACAGGGAAGGGATCACGAATCAGGCAGGGTGTGGACATCAAGCAGGATGCGGACATCAAGCGGGGTGCGGACATCAAGCGGGGTGCTTTAAAGCAATCCATTTCCCGTTGCTCACTGTTCAGAGGTGCAGAGGAAGGGGCTCTCAGCCCCCCACCTGGCTGCTCTGGTCAGAGGCACCAGGCTCTCCGTTCTGGAGGGGCAGTGGACAGAGTTGCTATCTGTGTGCCTCAGTCTCTTCTCCTGTAAAAGCCATTAGACGGCGACCTCCTTGAGTGCAGAGACCACTTTTTTGGCCTTTCTTTGCTTCACACATAGTAGGGGTTTTATAAGTGCTAACTGCCCGGCTGATTGTAAAGTGGGGACAATTATAGCACCAATCTCCCCGGGGCTATAAATTAGGATTTAAATGAGATTGCAGATGCTGGGAGATTTGGCAAACCTTAAATTAAAGCATTGTGTGACTGTCCAGTTCCTGAAACATCCCTCCACCCAGGCTGGCTGAATGCCCAACACAAACCCTCTGGGGTTGGGGGAAAGGGCACGGTTCTTCCTCCTGTTGAAGCAGCAACAACACCTTGGGCAGAGCCACCGAACAAGAGGGCATGGGAAGACAGAAAGCTGAAAGTTCATGACGTGCAGAAACCCATTTCATCGTCACAGCAAACTCTGGAAGTGGGAGCTTGTGTGTGTGTGTGTGTGTGTGTGTGTGTGTGTGTGTGTGTGTGTGGCCTGTTTGTGTGTGTGTGAGCACGTCCATTTTTGCAATCAGGATAACTGAGCCTCAGAAACATTGTCCTGAGAGTTTTTTTATTGTTCTCATTCCCATTTTACAGATGGGAAAACTGAGTTTCAGACACATCAAGCAATCCCCCCCAGGGTGAAGCAGCTAACAAGAGTCAGAAGAGAAATTCAGACCCAGGTTCCTCCCAAATCCAAGTCTAGGACTTTTATTATCATCTGATCATAATAATAATAATAATAATAGATAATGATAACACAACATTCCTACAGCACCTACCATGTTATGGACCAGACGCTGCGCTAAGCCCTTTACAGTTACCATGCAATCTGATCCTCACAACAGCCCTGGGCCGTGAGTGCTACTATTATCCCCGACTTACAGACCAGGAAACTGAGACAAATGGGTTAAGTGACTTGCCCAGGGTCACACAGCTACTAAGTACATGAATTTGAACTCAGGTCTTCCTGACTGCACAGGACCCACCTACTGCCTGTCATTGGGCCTCCTAGATTATCCTTTGCTTTTCTACGCAAATGTAAAAATAAATTACTGCCTTCCTACCTTCCCATTCCTATCTAATTACTACCTGCTTTGAAGTTGTCAATCTGAAAAATTTAGTGTCCTATAAAGGTGGCATCATTCTTACTAAGTCAAATTTCCAACCTCTGTTATGGAAAGTAGTCCAGGGAAGGGTCAGAAGGGCATGGAAAGAGCCTTGAAGATCACAGAGGCACTGAGCGGAAGCTCAGAACCATCTGGCTCCATTTCCTCATCTTAGAGAGGGCTGGTCTGAGACCCAGGGAAAGGAAGGGACTTGACCAAGGTCACAAAGGCAACCAGCAGTGGAGGCAGGATTTGAATCCAGATTCTCATCTCCAAAGTCTCTTTCCACTGTATTAAGCCGCTTCCCAAATATAAAGGTCTTTGGACAGGGGTACACCAAGCACTGATCATAGATGTGTGATCTTAGATAAGTCAAGTCACTTCTCTGGAACTCAGCTTTCAGATGAGGGCGGTTAGATTAGGAAGATATAGAAACCAGTATTTGAAAACACAGCCTTATGGGCTAAATAGCTTCATTTATCATTGACTTCCCAAGGTTATTTGAGAATGCAGCCACAGGTCCTACCTGATGGTGTCAAAGTTTCTTAATATGTGTTTTTTCAAAAAGTCAAGACCTAAGTTCAAATCTAGCATCCTACAATTCCTAGTTCACAGACTCCAGGCTGAGAACAAGTACAGGGGCAGCTAGGTGGCACAGTGAATAGAGCACCAGCTCCAGAGTCCAAAGTACCCAAGTTCAAATCTATTCTTAGACATTTACTAGCTGTGTGACCCTGGACAAGTCACTTAACCACAACTGGCTTAAAAAAAAAAAAGACATTAGAATGGGGGCTCCCTGTGATCAGGGACTGACTGGCTTACTATTACTTTGCTATTTGCATCTGCAGGGCTTGGCAGACAGGAAGAACCTCCCAAATTCTTATTCAACCATTCATTCAACTCTACAGAGGGAGAATTAGTCATCTAGGGAGGCATTCTGATGAAATATTCATCAGAGTAAGTCAGAAATAAGAATAAACCAAAAAAAAAGCCCTTAGCATGGTGCCAAGTGTGGGAACATGTTAAAAAAAACTCTTTAGTAAAGTTGGAAATATTAAGAAATAATATTTTCCTCTAAAATCCTTTCCAGATTCCTAAGAAAAGCCCCTTGGAAAGGTGGGTGATGGGACTCAACAAAAAGACAAAAAGGCTTTTTTATTAGGTGAATGAATTTAGGGTGATAACCAAGCCCTAACCACAGGGCATTGGGACCCACCCTTCTCCACTGAGAAAGGATTAAAATATTGAGGGAATACTGTCTGTGTAGCAGTGCCACAAACTGTGTCTTGAGTTTGAGAATTCGACTTTTTACTTAGCCAATGAACATTTATTCCTTAAAAAAAAAAATCCCATCTTCTTATGCATAAGTGCCAGTGCCCTCCCTTGGTAGTTTATTCCAAATTATAATGTGGATTTTAATTTAATTTCTCGTTTTTAATGTCTGCAGCTCATTTGCACAGAGCCCCTTCCCTGTTGTCTCCCCCATTTGACTGTGAGCTCCCTGAGGGCAGGGTCTGTCTTTTGCCCTTCTTTGAACGCCCAGCACTTAGCACCGTGCCTGGCACACAGCTAGTTGACTGACTCACATGCTCTGAGATCTTAAATAAGACTCTTCAGTCATTATCAGTTCAATGATAAAGCACTGTTCCTATCCAAGGGACTGTCCTTCCTGTAGGTGCCAAGTATCTATGTGGCAAGCGGTGTTGGCACCCTTCTCTCTTCCTCTTCTGCACTAGAGTCCTGCCCTTATTTTAAGATCCACTTCAGATCCCACCTCCTCCCGGGAGCCGTCCCCAACTACTCCGGTGACCTGGTCACCGCCTCCTACACCTTCCAGCGTCACAGAACCATAGAGTCAGAGACAAAAAAGATGGAATCTTTGGGGTTTGGTACAACCTGCCCCCTGGGTTTCCAAATGCCAAAGAAGATTCGGTATTTGTCATTTTGAACATAATAGAAGTCAGGGATAGAGTGGCAGTTTGGAAGCCAAAAAGACCTGGGCTCAAGTGCCCTACTAAGCACCTACTATGTTCCAGGCACTGTGATAAGGGCTGGGGGGTAGCAAAAAAGGGCAAAAGGCAGTGCTCATTCTCAAGGAGTTCACAATCCAATAAAGGAGACGGCATATGTACAAACAAGATATAAAGACAGGATAAATCAATCAGGGAAGGGACACATACTGGCTATGTGACTGCCTAGGTCACTTAACCTCCCAAGGCAAATAAGTGTAAATTGGAAAGAAAGAGCCAACCTGCATGTGGTTGTCTCTCCTAGGAGACTGGAAACTCCTGGAGGGCAAGAGCTGTCTTTTGCCTCTATTGGAGACCGAGCTCTTAGCACAGTACAATAGTAAAGGAGGCTGATTGACTGACTCACTGACCCATTTCCCACCCCTTTTTTATTTTTTTTTTAAATACCCACAGGACCTGTCCCCTTCTCGGTGGACAAGTTCAAGCTCTCCGAGCAATGGTCCATAAGGAGGTAGGAGGAAACCTCAACCCTCCCATGTTCTGCCTACAGTTCTGACATCAGACTAGGTGGCAAAAGGGACCTTCCACAGGACACCTGTAGCAACTGGCAAAGAGATGTGAAAACGAAACCGTCTGGGAGAGTCTCCAGCTCTGGGTCAAGAGATCTCTTCTCCCCTTCCAGAAACCTCCTCAAAGGCTCCATCTACTGCCCCAAGCTGAAGGGACCAAGAATCCTTCCTGTGCCTTCCACAGCCTGGCAAGGGCAGCCCACTGTATTCCTGGGCAGCGCTCATCTTTGGGGGTGTTGCCTCGACCTCTGCTCTAAATCTGAGCTACTCACTCATCCAGGACTCCGAGTTCTAGCCTCTGGGGAGAGAACAACAACATTTTCACTATTAAATGAGATCTAGTTTCATCTAGGTCTTGGCACCCCTAGAGGGCTTAAGGGTCTGGCACTCGCACACCGATACTTATTGATAAGAGAATCCCCAAGCCCCAGTCCCTTTAATGGTTAAAATCAGGCCCCACCTTCTACAAGACACTTCTACCAGTCCTCCTGAATGGTAGGGCCTCTCCTTTGAAATCATCTCCAATCTTACATAGACATCTTTTTTTACATAGACATCTTTTTACATAGCTGTTTGCATGTAGACTAGGAGTTCCCCCATTAGACTACGAGTTCCTTGAAGATATACTGTCCACTCAAGGCAAACACTGATTAAACACTTAGGTTTACATCTGAATATTTGTATGGCCTAAATGCTCTGCACACTAGACTTTCTCTCCTCTCCTCCACCCCTAAATGCTGTGCAAAGGGGACCCTACAAATTTCTTCTCTCTGGGTCTCGGCTAACTCTTCCATAATACAGAGAGGGTGATAAGGTGGGCTGTCCAACCTCTGACACATTTTGTCCAGTCGTTTTTCCCAGTCACATCCAATTCTTGTGACCCCATTTGGGGTTTTCTTGGCAGGTATACTGGGGTGATTCGCCATTTCCTTCTCCAGCTCATTTTACAGATGAGGAAACTGAGGCAAGCAGGGTGAGATGACTTGCCCAGGGTCACACAGCTAGCAAGTGTCTGAGGCCAGATTTGAATTGCAAATGAGTCTTCCTCACTCCAAGCCTGGTGATATCCAATGAGCCACCAGTCTCCTGGCTCTAAAACTCTCAGGGTCCAAGAAGTCCTAAAAGGTTAGCCAGCAGATCTCCGACTTTACTAGTAAAAGATGTTTTCTCACTGGGACTCTCCCTATACTAGTGAAATCACAGGTATACACCCCCCTTGCCCCTCTGCCCCCCAGATTACACATCAATATGGGTCGTGCAGAGCTCCCTTCCACCTCTGACAATCAAGGACTCCAGAGCAGAACCTGGGGCCAGGTCAGCTGCAGCCGTACCACCAACAGGGTATATGTGAGGCAAACTTTCCTTATCTGCAAAGTGGGCAGAAGCCTCCCCAGAGAAAGAGCTGAAAATCATAGACAGAATCAGGAGCCTGCAGGAATGCTCCGCGTTGGCCAAAATCCCTCTTCTGTCAGTCCTGCCCTATCCTTGGGGAGGGCCAGCAGAGAGCTCCCAAGGACACAGAAGAGTCCAAGGCTTCTGATAGTTTCCCTCCTCACTGGGATCCCCCTGCTTAACTGGTGACCTTGAGCCCCAAACATCTGCTTTGCTGGAAGCCCTCCCAGACGCTCTTTCCTCATCCTCTGGTATGTATCCCACATACACCCCCATCTTCTTCTGGACACCAGGGGGCTGTCTCAAATAACATCCCACCGATAGGGAAGAGGGCCCTCCCAGAAAGCCCCAGGAGATCCAAACACTGTCCAGCGCTGGCCCCTCCAGGATAAGGCAGGGGAGGCCCCAATTCAGTCATTCCTGTTCTGTGATAAGCCATGGGGACAAAGGCCAGCTTCAGAGGTTCCGGCTCAAAGTCTCGCCAATTCCCTACCCATCCCAGTGGCAATGACCTTCCCCTTTGGACCTCACCTAGAATGCCGTTTTATAACTGTACCACGCATCGGCCATGTAATGCTTTTATGCAGCACGGTTAAGTGGAACGTTTTATGTAACTGAAACCATACATTCAGGTTGACAAAGCACTTTGTGCAGAGTGCCGGGCCTGGGAGTCAGGAAGAACCTGAGTTCAAATCCAGCCTTGAACATTCCTCCTGGCTGTGTGATCCTGAGCAGGTCACCTTAGCTCTCTGCATCAGCATCCCCATTCGTAAACTGGGGGTACCACCAGCACTTGCCTCCTAGGATCAAATGAGATAGTCTTTGTAAAGAGCCTAGGACAGAGTAAATACTTACGTCCTCTCCCCCAGCCCCACGTAAACAATTTTTGTCATTCGGCAGTTTTTCATTCATTTGTGACACTATCTAGGGTTTTCTTGGCAGAGACACTGGAGCAGTTTGCCCTTTCCTTCTCCAGCTCATTTTTACATATAAAGAAACTGAGGCAAACAGGGTGAAGTGACATGCCTAGGGTCATACAGCATCTGAGGTTGGATTTAAACTCTGGAAGGTTCATCTTTCTGACTGAAGGCCAAATGGAGGTCCTGACCACTGCACCACCAACTGGATCACAGATATTAGAGCCTAATGAGTCCAACCCTCTTATTTTATGGAGGAAGAATGACGCACGGAGGTTAACTGACTTAGCTATGGTCATATACCATCTCATGCGGATTTGAACCCATATTTTTCAGACCACAAAGCCAATTCTCTCTCAGCTGTGTAAATGCAGCCACACTTCCCCCCCAAAAAACCAGGTTAAGATGTAACTGCAAAATATTTAACAAAATAAATAAAAACACAGAAGAACACACATAATGTTCGTATGTGGTTTTCCCACGACCCTCATGGTTGGTGGGACGGCCCCCCCATTTCTATTCCGTCAGACACCGCTGCACTCTTCCCTCCCACTCTGGGAGGCCACAGAAGGTTATGGACCCTTTATCAGAATTATGCTTTTAAATGCATAAAATTAAATATGCAGAAATAAAAGGGAAACCGATTAATTTGAAATACAACTCCTGGGCCCCGGGTTAAGAGCCCCTAGATTGAATGAGGTTCTTCCCAGCTCTAAATCTATAATGAGGAGGGTACACTCCCTCACCCACCCCACACCCAGCGTTTCCCAGTCTTTGAAAGAAAATTTGATAAGAGTTGATAGAACCAGGTCACTCTAGGAAAGGAGAAGAAGGGAAAGGCAGCGGCTAGCAAGGGCAGCAGGTCTGAGGGACTGAGACTGCAGACATTTCACAATCAGGACACTGCCTGACCTAAATTCTCTGGCTGCCAGGGCCTCGCCTGATGTCTGAGCTCTACAGCTAATAAGGGTGATTTGATTTGCTAGAAAAACAGCGAGAGCCAAAAAATAAAATGATGTAAGCGGGGAGGGGGGCAGCTCCCATACTCCCAGGAAGCTACAATCTCCTTCCAGGAAGAGCTGGCTCACTGCACCCCACTCTGTGACTTCACACCGAGAGTCAGCAGTCTGGGATGGAGTCCCCACACTGACCACAGGCTCTGAGGAGTGTGCCCACCTCACCAGGCTGACAAGGAAGGGAATACAAAATGATGACAGAGCATACACCGCCTGTGAACAGGCTAAGAGGATTAGGGTTCCCCAGACTTAGAGGGAATAGGCCTCGCGCCCCAGAAAATTCACAGCAAAGGTAAGAAGAAACTGGCTCACTGTATCCCAGGCCAAGCCACTTGCACTGGGATGGGGAAGTTCTCATCAAGAAGTGATCCTTTCTGTGGTCTAAGGACACGTGGTTACCCATCAAGAGCCCCAACCCCGGCCCCACCCCCCCAAGAAAATCACTAGATGCGAGAAATTCCTTGTGGAAAGAGACTGTTTCAGGCTAGATTTCTGTACCCCTCTCTCCACCTCTCTCTCCCCAGAACCCAGCCCAGTAAATGGCTCCCAGAAATCCCATCTGGGAATCATAGGCCTAGAGCTGGCATGACCCCAGAGGCCATCAAGTACAACCCTCTCATTTTACAGAGGGGGAAACTGAGGCCCAGAAAGAGGAAATGGCTTAGGGGAAGGGAAGAAGGCAAGGAAAGAAGGGGAGAAGGAGAGAAGGGGGAAGGGAGGTAAGAAACAGTATTAATTAAGTTTGTCTGATGTTCTACTTCACGCTTTTTACAAATATGATCTTATTTAATCCTCACAACAACGCTGGGAGGTAAGTGTGACTATTATGCCCATTTAGCAGAGGTTAAGTGACTTGCCCAGGGTCACACAGTTGGAAAGTATCTGTGGCCAGGTTTGAACTCAGGTCTTCCTGACAATGGTCCCAGGGTTCTATCCTTGTGCCAACACCTAGCTGCCTCTAGCTGGGAAGACTTATACAGAACCAAGAGAACCATGTGTACTAGAAGAACCCTGGTGAGAGAAGCCATTCTGCAAGACACGGACCAGAATCAATGAGTGGCCAGCCACAAATCTAGCACGGACGTTGCCCACCTCCTCAAGGAGACGTCAAGGAGTCGGGGCGACGCCGGAGACAAGCGTCTGTGGGCACACGAGATGCAGAAATTCATTTTTCATGACCACTATTACTAGTTATGAGGTATTTGTTTTTCTTTTTTTCTTCTTGACTGGGACAAAGAGAAGAAAGAAAACAGGTGTTGATTCCAGACTCTCTCCGCTGACCCACACTGCCTCCCTCGCAGAACGGCTTAGCCAGGGTGCAGAGGACAGAGCGAGGGGACGTGAGGGCCGTTTCTCTCCCTTTGGAAGCTGATGGCGAGCTCTTCCCTCCCAGCAGAGACAGACTCCATCCGGCACAGGGGGACACAGGTCCAAGGAGCAGGCGGTCATGATGTCTTTACAGACTTCAAATAGAGCTTTCAGGGGAAAAAAACAATCAGCAAAGTTAAGAAGTAGCCTGGTGTATGTAGTTGAGGACAGCTGGCCTCCGGGTCATCATGGACCGTGTTCAAGTGCTGCCTCTGACATATTCTTGCCCAATGATGCCAGACAAGTCACTTAACCACTTAGTGTCTGGGCAGTTTGAACTATGAACTGCAGCACAGGTAGAGGGGATGCCTTGTGCCAATGAAACACCAACAGGTCTTTGAGATA
Source organism: Pseudochirops corinnae (assembly GCA_028646515.1). Classification (NCBI taxonomy): domain Eukaryota; kingdom Metazoa; phylum Chordata; class Mammalia; order Diprotodontia; family Pseudocheiridae; genus Pseudochirops; species Pseudochirops corinnae. Next base: position 325,107,192 of record CM053587.1, on the reverse strand, counting down.
AGGAACTATGGGTATTTTTTTCCCCTTGTCTTAAATATAGAACATTCTCAGTATGGAAACTCCCTCCAGCAAAGCGGAGCTACAAAGTGTAGCTCTATAGACTTGCTTGGGAGACCTAAGAGATAAAGAGGCTAGTTTGTGGTCACAATGGTGGGATGTCAGAAGCAGAACTCGATCCCAGCTCTTCCCAACTCCACACTGCTTGTTACTGATAATACTGCCCCCATTGTATGGATGGGGAAGTTGAGGCCTGAGTCTCAGAAGCTTAGTGACTCGCACTGGACACAGAGCTTACAGGATCCAAGACCAGGTATTCCCATCTCCAAATCTGGCATTTCACCTATTGCCTAGAATAAAGACAGCAGACAGTTGCAAAACAATTCCAACACGTTGTGACAGCTGTCTCACATGTAGCTGTGAGGGTGCTGGACCGGCGTACAGAGGAAGTATGGCAATGTGTGTGTGACCCAGAATAAATTACCTCTGGATTCTCTGGGCAAATTAAAGGCTCAGTATGTTGACCTATAAAATGGGGATGATGGTATTATATTAACATCAGGATCATCAATCTCACCAAGCAGTGATGAAAACACCTTGTAAACACATATAAATATGATTTATGAGTTTGTGAAGTCTGAGAGAAGAAGAAGAAGATTGACAGAAGGATAAGAGAGAAGAGATAGAAACAGAGGAGGCATCATATGAATTGGGCTTTGAAGAAAGGGAGGAATTTAATAAGGGGAGGAGGAGAAGAAACAGCATTTAATTATATTAGAGGCAGCCCAGGGGTCACAGTAGGGAGAGTGAGGAAGATCCAAGCTCACATCTGACCTCAGACACTGACTAGCTGTGTGACCTTGGGCAAGTCACTTAACCTCTTCCTGCCTCAGTTTCCTCATCTGTAAGATGAGGGTAGTAACAGTTACTACTGACAGGGTTGTTATGAGGATCAAATGAGATAATATTTATTGAGCACTTAACACAGTACTTGACATATAGAAACCTTTCTTCCCTCCCTACAGTAACAGTGTGAGCAAAGGTGGGAGAATACATACTTAGGGGACAGAAATTAATCTAATTTGGTTCAAAGGTACAATATGCAAAAAGAAAGAAAATGTAAAATAGGGCTGAAGAAGTGGGAAGTTACCAAGATTCACAAGTGCCTTGAATGGCAGTCACAGGACAGGAATTTGATGTTTACTCACAAGGTAATAGGGAGCCTCTGAAGATTCTCAGCACAGGAGTGGCTGTGACCAGATAAGGTAAGTTATTCTGGCAGGAAAACGAGGGATGGGTTTGAAAGGAGAAGCAATAGAGGTCTTTTAGAAAGCCAACTGTATTTGGAATTAGGGCCACTCCAAAAAAATCCCTTTGAGAAAAGGGAAAAGAACCTATTTGTAAAAAATAACTCTTTTTTACGGTGGCAAAGAATTGGAAATTGAGGGAATGTTCATCAATTGGGAAATTAACAGAACAAATTGTTGTCTATGATCAAGCTGAAGTACTATCATGCTATAAGAAATGGTGAGCAGGATGTTTTCCGAAAAACCTGGGAAGATTTACATGAACTGATGCAGAATGAAGTGAGCAGAACCAAGAGAATATTGTACACTGTCACAGCAATACTGCTTAATGATTAACTGTGAAGGACTTAGTTACTCTGACTAAGACAATGATCCAAAACAATTCCAAAGGGCTCATGGAAAAAAAATGCTATCCACTCCAGATAAAGAATAGATCAACTCTGAGTCCAGATTAAAACATTTTTTAAAATTTTCTTTTTCGTGTGTGTGTGCTCTTTTGCAATATATATAATATAGAACTACATTTTGCATGACTTCACATATATAATCAATGTCAAATTGCTTGCCTTCTCATGGGGTGAGGAAGTGACAGGAGGGAGAGAATTTGGAACTCAAAATTTTTTTAATGAATTGTAAAAAAATTTTACATGTAATTGGGAAATATTTAATGAAATAAATATAAGTGTGCATATATGTATATATATATATACATATTCAAATTCCTTTGATTCAGCAATACGACTAAGCATACAGAATAAAGAGATCAGAGAGAAAGGATTCACATGTACAAAACTATGTTGTAGCACTTTTTCACGTAGTAAAAAATTGAAAACAAAGAGATTGCCTGGACAATTTGTGATGTATGAATGTAATGAACTATTACTATGCCATAAAAAATGGTGAATGGGAGAGAGATTCAGAGAAACCTGGGACAACTTGTATGAACTGATGAATGAATACTCATGAGCAGAACCAACAATTTACACAGCAGCAAAAACACAGTAAAGACAAAAGAATTTTGAAAGACTGGTCAATATAATGAAAAATTGAAACTACTGGTTGTTTCTCCTCAAAGAGATTCTGTCTCTTGACTCCAGGGATTTTCCAGGCAACATCTCTGACCTCTTCCATACCTCTTGGCTTCCCTGGCCTCCTTCAAGTCCCAGCTAAAATTCCACCTTTTGGTAGAAGATGCCTTTTCCAATCCCATTTAATGACAGTACCTTCCCTCTGTTGACTATCTCCAATTTACACTGTCAATATCTTATTTGTACATAGTTGTGTGCATGTTGTCTCCTCCAACAAATTATAAGCTCTTGGATAATGGGTTGGATTTTTTTTTTGAGGGGGAGCATTGTTTTGGGTTTTTGCCTTTTGTTGTATCCCTAATGACACATAGTGGGTACTTAATAAATGTTTAATCATTGACTGCCTCTAAGAGACTGATTATAAATAGAAAATAGGGCTGTTTCCTATTTCTTACCCTATAGGTGACTTAAGGTTCAGACTGAAACCTACAGCTTCAGTTCTGGTCAATATTGCCAGATATTATGTATTTATTACAAGGGAGGACTTTTTTGGGGGGGGGAGGAAGAAGGGCACGATAATGACATATAAGACAAGAAAAGGAGATTTACACTCATCTACCTAAATAGAAGAGAGAGGGTTAATTCAGGAACAGTTTGTGGAGGTGTAACTGACAAGATCTTACAAAGCCGTCAGATAAGATTAGTGTGGGAAAGGGAAGAATCCAAGATAATTCAGTTTTGGGCATGAAACCAAGTCAGTGGGTACTGCTGTTACTATTCTTGTTGCGACAAAGAGAGACAAAAGTAGTCACTTAAGGGGAGTGAAATAAATTCAGTTTGGGAAACCCCGAATTTGAGGCATTGGTGGGTCCAACAGGCGGAGACAGCAGAAGAAAGGTGAGGACGAGGAGTGCAATTTCAAGCCTGTCACCTGAATAAGTGAAAGGTGAAGAAGGAATGATGCGATTGCCCAAGAAGGGCAAACACCACCCCTCAGGCGAAGTGAATCAGGAAGGAGAGGGAGGCAAAGCAAGCCACAACACAGAGGGAAGAACAGCGGCTCCAGAATAAGAGGACCTGAGTTCAAATACTACCGATCCAAGCTTCTAGGTTTTTCTTTTCCTTCTGTAACATGAAAAAGGTAGACTAGATGGCCCCAGGTCCTATCCAGCTTGGGTTTACTGAGGCCAGGGAAAATATAAAGATTCTTAAATATAAAGAATCTCTCCAGAGAGGACATGCATTATTTTTCCCAAAAAGAACTAAAACCGAAGGAAAAAAGAAAACCTCTGAATTCCAGAAGGAATGTATCTTTGAAGAGTCACTGAGAAAGGTACTGGAGGGGTGGCTGGAAATCTTAAGAGATAAGAATGGAGTTTCTTCCTTACAGAACTCAGATCGGTAATCCCTACACCCCCTGCTCTTGCCCAGGAGTCTGGAACTGGGAAAAATCCAAGTCATACTTTTCCCCATGCTGAAAACACGACAGCCTGTGGTCTCATCACCACTATCTAGAATAAAGCAGAAACTATAACACGGGATGAGGGACTATCCAAAGGCTATTTCATGCCTTGCATAGGGTAGGTGCAAGGTATTTATCGATATCTACCCATGTAGACGATTGTAAGAGTCTCCTTTCCCTGGACATCACTATCATACCCTCCTGCTCTCCCCCCAAAAAGGCCTCCTTTTAAAATACAATTTTGTCCATTTACAAAAACAGAGCAGTTCATAAAATTCCTGATATAATAAGAATGAAAAAATTAAAAGTATATCATTATAATGACGAATGGGCATTTAAATAGTGCTGGAGAGAGCACCCGGCCTGGAGACAGGAAGACCTGAGTTCACATCTGGCCTCAGACACTTACTAGCTATTTGACCCTGGACGAGTCACTTAACTCTGTTTGCCTCAGTTTCCTCGTCTGTAAAACAAGGCAGAGAAAGAAATGGCAAACCACTGCAGTAGCTCTACATAAAAAAAAAACTACAAATGGGGTTCAGAAGAATCAGAAACGGCTGAAAAGATGATAAAAATAACAACCAAGTTTGGCCACAAAGTCAATAAGTGAACAAGGATTAAATGCTTATTATGCCAAGCACTGTGCTAAATGGCAAGAATGCAAATGGAAGCAAAAAGAAAGAAAATTTCTGCCCTCGAGGAGCTTACATTCTAACGGGCTAAGAGAACACTTAGAGGAAGCCGAAGAGTGAAAGGGAGAAGGTGCCTAGAGAGGGGACAGGTAGAGAAAGTCTGAGAGTGCCCACGAGTCTGGGCACTTCCCTTAAAATAGAAGTTCCGGGAGGAACTGACCAGTCAGAGGAAGGGGCCACAGGGATCGAGGGAACTTCCAGTCTGAGAAGACCAAACGCTCCACACAGAGATGAGCCAGCTATGAGAATGCATCTTCTTCCCTTCTTTACAAAGGTGGGGGGCCACGGGCATCAGACACGGCACACACTGTTGGCTGATACACTGGTTAATTTTGCTAAACTGCCCTCTCCCACTTTCTTTTATTCTTTACTAAAAAGAGATGAGTAGGGGCAGCTAGGTGGCGCAGTAAATAGAGCACCCACCCTGGAGTCAGGAGGACCTGAGTTCAAATGTTACCTCAGACATGTGATTCTTACTAGATGTGTGACCCCGGGCAAGTCACTTAACCCCCAATTGCCTTGCCTTTCCCCTTCTAAAAAAAGAAGAAGAAAAGAGAGAGTGGAGAAAGAAAAGGAAGCCTATTGGAAAATGAACATGTTGTCAAAACAAAAGATAAATTATTTTATTTTATTTTTAATTATGGAATTATAATTAATTATGGAATTATTGATTATTATTCATTAATATTATTTATAACTAATTATAATTTATATAATATAAATATAGAAATTATATAAATAGGATATTTTATATGTGTTTATATATTTATATATAAATACATAATTTACAAATTAATTATATATAAAATAATATTAATAATTAATTATTTCATTATTATTATTATTATGGAATAAAACAAGCACTTCCATAATACTGTAGAATAAAAAAGGATGATTGTACACAAAACTGCAAATCCATTATGTACAACATGCTCTTCATTTAAAATATATAATAAAGTCATTGTGTAAATGTCTTTTTTTTTTTCACACTCTTCACCACCAACCTTGAAGATAACAGGCCCTCCACGATCTATGACAGGCTTTCCATTTCTTATCAGCTGGTCCCGTACATCTTTTTTTTTTTTCTAGGTTATACATATGTAATCATGCAAAACATACTTTCATATTAGTCATGTTAGAAAAGAAAACATAGGCCAAAGTAAAAACACGAGAAAAATGAAGAGTGCAAAAAAGTATGTTTTGATCAGAATTCACATCAATTCTTTCTCTGGGGATGGACGGCATTTTTCATGTTAAGTCCTTCAGAACTATCAATTGGGGAATGGCTCTTGTTTTTATAAGTTTGTCTCATTTCTCTAAATATTTCAGAGATAAGGCTTTTATCAGAGAAACTTGCTTCAAAAACGTTTTCACAGTCATGACTGCCAACTGTATTTCCTCCATCCTATTTGCCCCGTTTCTCTCTTTTTTCCCTTTCCCTCCTCAAAAGGGTTTTGCCTCTGACTTTTGCCTCCCCCAGTCCACCCTCCCCCTTCTCTTACCCTGTTCCCCTCCTACTTTCCTTTAAGGTAAGATAGATGTCTAGACCCAGTTGAATGAGTATATTATTCCCTATTTGAGCCAATTCCAATGACATGTTGGAATGTCATCTCCCATCCTTTTGTGGGTGCTGCCACACCAGCATTTGTTTTAAAGCATGATTTAAAGATCTCTGGTGGGGTCTGGGGGGAGAGGTCAGGCAGGGGCCTTCCTTCTCTCTACCATCTTTGCTCTGCCCCCTCCAACCCACAGCTTCAGCTGGTTTCCCTGCACCAAAGGAGTCCCATGACTACAACGTGCTTACCAGGCACCACGTGCATCATGGAATACTCAAACGCAAAAGTCAGAAGCTAGACATAAAAGCCACATGTGCCAGCTATGATCAAGGCCCATGCCCTTGAGGGCTAAGAGTTTCATCACACCCTTTGCTGCAATGTGAATCCTTTCCTCACCAACTTCAAGGATCATTTTGAATTTTTTCAGCCAGTATGGGACACACTACACAACTTAGTAGGGGAAAGAGGTACACAGGAAGCCAAGTCACTGACTGATTCCTGGAGCCAGAACTCTCCTAGCACCTTTTGAAGTGGTTCCCAGCCTCCTCCCACACAGAGTTATTACCTTCCCCTCCACAGAAATATTGCCCATGCACATTACTCAGGTGGAAAGCCACCTGAGCACCAAGAGCCAGAATTCAGGACACCCAGACCCAACATCCCTCTCTCCCTCTCTCTCTCTCTCTCTCTCTCTCTCTTGCTCTCTCCCTCTCTCCCTCCAGTTCTCTCTCTCCTTCTCTGGCTGTGCTCTCAGGTGCCATGTTTTCAACCATGTACTCCAAACAGGAACCTCTTCTACAGGATTGGGTAGGGGTTAGGCCAGATGACCTCTGAGGTCCTTTCCAGTTCTGACATACTGTGATTTCAGACACAGAAGGGACCAGTGGGAATGTCACAGAGAAAAAAAATCATCAGCAATGGGGCAATGAAAAAGGAAGCAGTGCCCCAACCCACAAGGCTTGGCCCTAACTAGACCCCTATTATTTTGCTACCTTTACTGTTTTGCTTGGTAAACCCATCAATTTCCCAAGAATCGAATTATTACCTCAACGCAGATGATTCTCATATCTACTCAGGCAGCCCTGACCTTTCTTTCTCCTAACCTTCCAGACTGAAATATCTGACTGACAGCTGGATTGCTGTTGTCACGGTTTGTCCTTCACTCTCAAAGATGACCGTGACATGAGGAAGCTGATGTCACCACTTACACATGAACTGGATTTAAGTGAGGCCGGGCTGTGCGAAGTCACTGGCCTTGTCCCTCCTCGGGAGCCCTCTGGGTCCAGTGGCAAGATATGAATCTTGACGGCTGGAGATGTCCCCAGGACTGAAGGAAATCTCACACAAACGGAATTATTTTACATACCCGGTAAATTGTTTGAGATGTCAGAAATCTCAACCTCTCGGAGGAATCTTGACTAATGTATTCACTTGATATAAAGTTGGTCTGTGTTCTTTACCTGAATATTCAGACAACTGCTTCTTATGTTATCACTTGTTAGAAGTTCAGTATCATCTCAGATATTTGTTAAACTGTCTCCCCGTGATAACTCAATCTGGATATTCCAATGACAGCCATGTCCAAAACTGAACTCACTATCTTTTCCAGCACTGTTGAGAGTACTACTGTCCCTTCCGGTCAGCCAGATTCCCAATCTACGGGTCATTCTTGACATCTCCCTCCCTATCCCCTCCTCATATTCAATCTGTTGCCAAGGCCCATCAATCATATCAAACCTTTGCCCAGGACAAGCCCTCATTACCTCCCACCTGGACTATTGTAATAATTGCTGGTGGGTGTACTTGTCTCAGGTCTCACCCTCCCACTCCGCTGGCAAAGGGATTTTCCTTTGTGCAGAGCTTCCACCCCCAACTCAACAAACCAGTGACTTGGTTTATCACCTCCACAATTAATTACAAAATACCATTTGGAGTTCTAAGTCCTCCAGAACCTGCTGCTCCCTCCTTCTTACACCTTTCACACATATGTGAACACATGCACCCACGCCCTGTAATCCAGTGACACTGGCCTCTTTGCTCTTCCTTATCCAAGCCGCTTCCGTCTCCAGATTCCAAATACTTTCACTGGCTGCCCTCCATGCCCTCCTCCTGGCTTTCATGGATTCCTCTAAGGCAGCAGTTCTCAACCTGTGGGTTATGTTCAATTTAAATACATCCTGCCTATCAGATATTTACATGACAATTCATAACAGTAGCAAAATCACAGTTATGAAGTAGCAAAGAAAATAATTTTTTGTGTGCTTTTTTTTTTGGAGGGCAATTGGGGTTAAGTGACTTGCCCAAGGTCACACAGCTAGTTTTTTTTTTTTTATGTTAAGTGTCTGAGGCTGGATTTGCACTCAGGTCCTCCTGACTCCAGGGCTGGTGCTCTGCGCCACCTAGCCACCCCAATGAGAATAATTTTATAGTTGGGGGTCACCACGACATGAGGAACTGTATTAAAGGGTCACGGCATTAGGAAGGTTGAGAACCGCTGCTCTAGGGCCTAGCTAAAATCTCACCTTCCGTCGAAGTCTTTTCTGATCTCTCCTCAATTCTCATGCCTTCCCTTCAATGATTACTTTCAGTTTTTCCTGTCTCTATTTTGTCCATGGTTGCTTGCTTGTGGTCTCTACCATTAGACTGTAAGTTCCTTGAGGGCAGGAATGGTGTTTTACTTTCTTTGAATCCCCCAGAAACACAGCCCAGTGCCTGTCACATAATGGACCTTTAATAAATGTTTTACTGACTTCCATCCTTCATTTCTCTTACGTGCTTATGACTGACTTCCCCATCATGCCTCAGCAGCGCCCCTGCCCTGGAATATCTCTCATCTTCGGGAGTCCCCTTGCCTCTCTGCCCCTGTGCCCCTCCTCTCCCATAGGCGAGTTCTTCCTGGGACCTGTACGTTGAGGAGGGACCCCAGCACAGTGCCTGGCACTTGGTCATGCTGTGTTGTTGACCTGAGAGCAGAAGGGTCTTAAAAATGTGCCAAGAGGTTTCCATAAACTGCTAAAGCTTTTATAATGCCATCTTCTGCTACTAAGTCTGAGGTTCAGAGAATGAAAGGCATAGGAGGTTAAGCTTTGGAACTTACATCAGGAGAGAGCTGGGTTCAAATCCTGACTCTGGCCCTAACTTGCTAGCACTGTGACCCTGGACAAGTCAGCTAATGTCTCTGAGGCTGTTTCCTCCTCTGTCCCTATTATATTAACCAGTGTGCTAGGGAGGTGGAAGGAGTCCCCAGTGAGATGAATTCTCAGATTTTAGGAATAACTAGGAAACAACTCGCTATTGACAAATCTCTCTGAAGGACGTCACTCTTTCCTGCCTTACTGACCACAACCTATCAGCAATAATTGACTCATTCTTTGGCGATGGAAGGCCTCAGGATAATTGCCCTGGATGGTCAACATCTCTGTACAAAATCTCTAACAGGGCTTCTTAGGCTTTTTCCACTCATGACCCCTTCTCACTTTCAGCTGCAATCACTGGCAATACGTGGTCTGAGGGTACGTGCAGTACACAGTGCACATGCTTTGTGCTCAGATCTGAGCAGAGGTGGCAGGGAAGGTGCCCCATAAAAATGGCCCAGTGCTGCCAGAAACACCTCAGATTCATTACCAGTTTGACTTCTGTTAATTTTGGGTTGTTGAGTGTTCAGAAACCTTTTATGGTTGCCAGATTTTTCATGATCCCATGAGTTTAAGAAGTACTGCTCTTGAAGACTCAGGAAATCAGGCTGTATTTACAATCAGACCACCAGATATTAGCAGTAAGGGTCAGGGGAAGAGGTAATAACTGAGTAGCAGTGAGCATTGAAGGCAACAAGGCTGACTCAACTATAGTCATAGTAAACTTTGCCATCTTCCCAGGGCACTGAGGCAGAAAACTCCCCAGACCCTGCCAAACATGGCAGCCACTGGTAATTCCCCTGGGCACAAATGGTTCTGCCAGACATAATGCAGAAAGCATCAGCAAAGGCTGGGAAGTCTTACAAAAGAAATCCAAGATCTGATGAGTACTGGGAGGAGGTCCATCCACAATGCCAACTAAAGTTAAGGGCATCAAAAAAAAAGGGGCAGATTTACAAAGTGAAAAGCTGGCTGGCCTGAATCTCAAAAGACCTGGCTGTGCAGCTCACTCCGACCCTTACCACCTATGCACTCCTAGTTTATACGCTTGGTCAGCCAAAGCTACACAGCAGCTCACCGGGGACAAGAGCTTCCTCACCAGAAGAGCCTCACTCCAATGAAGTCCCAGATTTAGGACCCGATCCGTTCCCTCCCCGAAACAACAACAAGCACCTTTCGCTGAGATACCGTAAAACTGAATCCAAGTCTAAAATGAGTTTCTCCACCAAACATCAGCATTTCTGCATATTTCCAGGAAGAGACAGAAAGAGAAATGCTATTTAAAACAACTATGGACAGTATAAAAAATCTGGGAATCTACTGCCATGACATATATAGGAACTATATGCAAAATATATGTGTGTGTATGTGT
>CM053587.1:325055432-325096144 GCA_028646515.1 Pseudochirops corinnae | reverse complement strand
TGATTTTCCCAACAGCCCTGGGAGGTAGGTGTTGTTATGATCCCCATTTTACAGATGAGGAAACTGAGGCAAATGGAGGTTAAGTGCCTTGCCCGGGGTCACACAGTAAACATCTAAAGTCAAATTTGAACTCAGGTCTTCCTGACTCCAGGTCCAGCTGCTCTATCCACTGTGCCATCTAGCTGCCCTTAATTAAAAGAAAGAGGTTATAAGGGAATAAGTAATGTTTTATATTTTTTAAAATATATACTAAAGGCTCCATAGAGACCAAAATATTGATAATGGTACTTTTTGTGATAGCAAAGGACTGGAAGCAAAGTTGAATGACTGTTGGTTGGGGAATGGCAAAACCAAAGGTTTTTAACTCTTTTTGTATTCTAGTAAATTTTGGCAATCTAGTAAAGCCCACAGATCCCCTCTCACAATCATGTTTTTAAATGCTCAATAAAAAAATAATCAATTGTAATAAAATAACCAATTAAAATTAAAACCAATAATATATCATAATATAATATCTACCATTATATATAATATATATTATGGTTATCAGTTCATGAGTACCACTGGTGTTAAGAAACCCTGAGCTAAACAAACTGTGGTATATGAACATAACAAAACACTACTACCCTACAGAAACAATAAATACGCCGTATGGAAAGAGAAGCATGGGATCTCACATAGAGAGTTTACTCCTTATGGGAATACTAACACAGGGGAATTTCTCACACTCTAACGTCAAAAACAATTTAAGAAAGGGCCCAGAGGAAGCAGAGTGGAGAAAATTGGGGTGAAGATCAACAAAAAAACAAAAACAGAAGCAATTTATCACTGGAGTAAACTGGAGAATATTTGGCCAGAAAGGGGCAAAAAAAAATCGATGAGGACCTCGGGAAACTGACCACAAATCCATGACAGCCCTGATGTCACAATGATGGGGAGCTCCCAAGTGCGTAGGCATCTACTGGAGATTCCTCAGCCAACAGCTGAGCGACAGATGAATCCTGGCTTGCCTTAATGTTCATGTCGCCCTCCAAGATACTTGAGGGGAATTGCTAATGCGAGACTGTCTTCACCAACAAGCACGCGGTGGTTGGCTGAGCAAGAATGATGGGAATTTGAGGACAGGGGTGGAGGGAAGGGAAGTGACTGTTTCATTTTGGAATTTATGAAGAAGGAGAAAAGTATGGTTTGACATGTGTTCCTAGATTTCAGGGGTAGCTAGGTGAAGTGATGGATAGATAGAGCACTGGGCCTGGAGTGAGGACCACATGAGTTCAATTCTAGCCTCAGATATTTACTAGCTGGGTGACCCTGGGCAAGTCACTTAACCCCATTTGCCTCAGTTCCTTATCCGTAAAATAAGCTAAAAAAGGAAACGGCAAACCCCTCCAGTATCTCTGCCAAGGAAATCACAATCAGACAACTGAAATGACTCAACAAAATAAAAGAGAAAGAGAAAGAGGTTGGTTTTTTTTTTAAGCAATTAGTTTAGTATAGCTCTGTAAGAATAGTTATCAAAGGGGGTTGGCTAAATGGTGCAGTGAAGAAAGCACCAGCCCTGGAGTCAGGAGGACCTGAGTTCAAATCTGGCCTCAGACACTTAACACTAGCCGTGTAACCTTGGGCAAGTCACTTAACCCCAACTGCCCTGCCTTCCCCACTCCAAAAAGCAAAAAAAAAAAAAAAAAGGAATAGTTATCAAAGTACCAGACTGCACAATGAGCAAAGGCTGATTACCAGCACTAAGCATCCTAAGATGGGAGGAGACAAGAGATCCAATCAGGAATACAGCAATGCTTGCAGTAGATGGGATGATAAGAACGGATGACTGCGGCAAAATGGAGCTCCCCCAGCTCTTCTTGCTTCTGAGCAAGAGAACAACCTTTGGACTGAAAAGAGGAGGGAAAAGAAATGTGGATCAAAAACCGAAAGCCAAAGATAGTACATTGCAAGCGCACCACATTGCCCTGGAGTTCAAATCCCTGAGACAAGATGAACAATCACTCCAAAGTACTGATCAAATTAGCTGTTAGGACTTTTAAGCTACTGCCTCTAATCTCTGTTTAGATTGCACAAGAGGAGAGTGCTGCTCAGGAGTGAAAAAGGAGAAATATCTCCTTCATTAAAAATAATAACAATAAATAAAATAAAAGGATCTACAAACTCCAGTCCAGGAAACTTGACTTGGCAAAATGATACAACATATTATTAAACAAGTGGTTAGTTACAGAAGAAAGAGGTGATCACCGAGAGCCAACATGGCCTCACTAAGAACAGGTCATACCAAACTAACCACGGCTTTATCTTCAGATGCTGTTACTCAACAGATGGATTGGACTAGTTCTAGCAGAGCAGCTGGGCAAGACATGGGACGGGATCTTTGTGATGCCTGGGATCTTCTTCTGCAGGTAACCACAGGTGATATATAGAGGATAGCGGCCCAAGACCATTGAGGTTTCAATGGAATCTTCAGAAGTGAAATATGTCCCAACTCTCTTATCCTGAAAGTCTCCTTCTCTCATGAGAGAAGGAATATTTGAAGCACACTGCAGAAATGAAACATTTTTATGGTGACTCTGCAGAAGGGAGCAGAAGATTTTGTGGCCCATCTGTAAGAAAAAGTCCTTATATCCTAGGAGACAACTTTGACTCCGGTCAGAGGCCAGGCCAAGCTCAGCCTTGCTGGCTCCTTATGACATGATCAGACCCAGAAGAAGTTTCCTTACCCCTATGTAGTTGAAGGGCCTTTCTTTCAAAGTAAGATAAGTCCCATCATTCAGAGAGGGTTTTGGAAGAGGACATTTTTTTTAGATGACTAACTGGGACCATTAAGTGATACAGATAATGAAACACTGGGCCTGGAGTCAGAAAGACTCCTCTTCCTGAATTCAAATCCAGCCTCAGACACTCACTAGCTGTGTGACCCTGGGCAAGCCACTTCACCCTGTCTGCCTCAGTTTCCTCATCTGAAAAATGAGCTGGGAAAGCAAACAGCAAACCACTCCAGTGTCTTTGCCAAGAAAAGTCCAAATGGGCGAAGAGCTGAACACAATTAAAAACAACTGAACAAGATGACCATCTATTATTGCTTTAGACTGAGATTCTGTGATGCTGTTTAAGTGAAATTTATCATTTATGCAGACCTCACTTCCAAGAGAAGATATGCCCATTAAGGTTTGAAAAACATAGCCTTATAGCTCAAATATTTTCAGTTATTGCTGGGTTCTCAGGGTTATTTCAAAATGCAATCACATTTCCAAACTAATCATGTTGATAGAGTTTCTTAAAATGTGTTTTTTGAAAAACTGGACTAGGGTGCCTTAGGAGGTAGTAAGTTTCCTATTAGTGGTAGTCTCCAAGCAGAGGATGAATATCAAATTGTAAGTATTATAAGGCAATTAATTGGCACAGTGGATAGAGCATTGAGGGGCAGCTAGGTGGTGTAGTGGATAGAGTATCAACCCTGGAGTCAGGAGAACCTGAATTCAAATATGCCCTCAGACACTAGCTGTGTGACCCTGGACAAGTCACTTAACCCAGTTAACAACTAATCAAGAAAACAACAGCAATAACAAAAAAAAAAAATAGAGCACTAAGCCTGGAGTCAAGAATCTCATCCTTTTGTTGTTCAGTCCTGTCCGACTCTTCGTGAGCCCATTTGGGGTTCTCTTCGCAAAGATACTGGAGTGGTTTCTATTTCCTTCTCCAGCTCATTTTATAGATCAGGAACGGAGGCAGAGTGAAATAACTGGCCCAAGATCACACAGCTAGTAAATGAAGAAAAACATTCTGGTTCTTCGAGGGTTCTGCTGCTAGCATAGCAGCCCCTCTGGGGTCGCTCCCAGAAGTTTGGGGCCCCCAATAGTTCAGCTGACAGCCATACTCTCAGGGTTATAAGGGGACGCCTTAGGGGTTGGGTTTCCCGTACCATTAATGATGAGTTGCACTGGTAATCTGTCAGACTTGTCACACCATGGTATCAGAGATTTAAAACTGATCTTGATGCCACTGAGTCCAACCCATGAGGAAACAGAAGCACAGCGCAGTTCAGTGTTTTCCCTGTGGTTACACAACTAATTAGCATCTGAGGCAGGATTTGAACACAGCTCTTTCTGACTCCAAGACCAGTGTCCTAACACAGGCACCCCAACACCCCATCAATACCTATCAATTCAATAAATATTTATTGTCTACTGGGCAGACAGGTGGCACAGTGCCAAGTGTTAGGACTAACTGAGTCTAAATTCAACCTCAGACACTTATATATGATCCTGGGCAAGTCACTTAACTCCATCTGCCTCAGTTTCCTCGTCCAAATGAGCTGGAGAAGGAACCGGCAACCGACTCCAATATCTTTGTCAAGAAAACCCCAAAAGGAGTCCCACAATTGAAAAACAACTCAACCACAACAATATCCACAATGTGTCAGAAAAAGACCGTCCCTGCCCTCAAGAGCTTGCAATCTAATGACATTATAATCCACACCATTATATCAACCATGCCGGCTCTTTTTTTTTTTCTTTAAGCATTTACTAAGAAACTCTAGTAAGAAGAGTCAGTATAAACATCCCCCCGGAAAGGTGAGGTCCCCACTCCCACAAGTACATACAGACTCCAGAATGAGCATGAGCTGAGCTCAAACAGAACTACAGCAGTGAGACCCACATATGATCACAGGATAAACTCCTGCTTCCTGGTTATTAACAGAGTCCATCGAAAAAGGCCAAGCTTGGGGCGGCGAGGTGGCCCAGTGAATGGAGCACCGGCCCTGGAGTCAGGAGGACCTGAGTTCAAATGCAGCCTCAGACACTTGACTTGCTAGCCGTGTGACTTTGGGCAAGTTATTTAGCCCCAGTTGCTCTCAAAAAAAAAAAAGCCAAAAACAGTATTCTGGGAAAGAGTCCATGATTTTTTTCAGACTTCCAAAAAGGTTAAGAGCCAAGGATATCTTGTTTACACGCTGATAACTTCATCAAGCCCTTACATTGATTACACTAACTGAGATGGGGGGCAGAATATGGAGGAATCTCCTCTCTCACAGAGGGACAAACAGAAAAGCTTCTTTAAGACTTTGTGGGTTCCCACCCTACCTAGTCTATAAAAAGGTAAATACACATAGACCCACATGTGTATATATAGGACACAAAGCTGCCAAAGAGTTCATGGAGAGAGAACAGAACCAAAATAGACCAGACACTAAAAATAAACTCAAGTTATTCAACGGTAGCCAAAGCTAGGCTTGGTAACAGGGGAGGAAGAAATGTGAAGTCCTGAGTGGGAGGAATGGGAAGTGAGATAACTTAGGAGGAAGAAGACAAACAAATCCCAAGAAATGACCTTAATTACACCCCAAGAAATTCTGGTCTTTCACCCTACCAACCAGAAAGCTGGGAGGAGCCTGAGAACGCTAGATGACCTGACACCAGGGACCAGAAGGCCCAGCCCTTGGAATGACTCCAACAGCATCCTATGGCACCACCATGACACCAGATGCCACAAACAAGGTACACATCAGCAAGAAAGTCCCAGAAAGCAGAGGGCTGGCCCACCATCAAAGGATGGGAGGAAGAAGGAAGGAAGAGGAGTTCTGCTTAAAGGCCTACAATTTAAACACCCCCAGTCCAAAAAAACTAGAAATGGGAAGGACAGATCACAAGACAAGCATAGGATTCTGCACTCTCTTCCCCATTACTTGGTTTTCTGTGAATTCAATTCAAAACAACCAAGATTTATTGTGGGCAAGGTCCCAGGCCAAAAGTTACAAATACAATGCCCAAAATCAGCAAACTACGGCACCAGGGTCAAAGCCAGCCCGCCACCCTACCAGCTCTGTGGGTCAAGGGCCACAGTCTGTCCTCCCCAGCTTAAACAAACAAAACCAGGCCCTATCTTAAAAGGTCTGTTGGGGTATGCAGGCGAGGGTCAGGGCTGTTGGTTATGTGTCTATCAACATGGATTACCTAAAAGCTGCTCCCAGGAAGGCATGAACTGACCAATCTGGAGTTCTGTCCATCTCTTTCCAAGGGAGATTTTAATTCCTTTAAATTTTAAGTCTGGAGGAGGCACGGAAGGGGCCATACACATGGATGTACTGGCCTCATCTGAGAGACACAGGGTGCCAGGCTAGAATTATATGTGTCCTTCTGAATACTGATAGCCTAAGGGAATGTTTTTTAGGTTCATGAAGCTTTATCTAAAGGAGAAAGGGTTCCCCAAGCCTACATCTGAAAGTGATAGGAGCTCAATAATGGAGTTATCGTTGTCTCCACCACAAATGTACCAGGCTTAAAACCCGGGTTATGTAAGTAAATAAACAATAATTTGCAGATGGAAAATGAGGAGACTAAAAGGGGGGTGGGAGGCAGCACAGACCATCAAGGAAAGTAGAGACAAGGAAGGGGGAGCACCGTCTTCCAGGCACAAGCCACGGAGTATGAGTACACACAAACGGTGGTGCGAGATAAATTTCAACTTCATTGAACAGTCTCTAGGCCTTTTTGGACGACACATAGAATGCAGAAGGAAAGACCATATAATAAGGCTGAAGAGATAGACTGGATCCAGACTGTGGAGAGCTTTAAATGTCATCTGAGGACTGTGTATTTTATCCTAGAGTCCTGGGGTCCAGGATTTGTTTTTTAATATTTTGATGACTATGTAAAATTGGTTTCCTCCGTAATGTATTTCATGTATTTGAAAACATGATTTTGAGAAAGGTTTCATAGGCTTCACCAGACTATTGCCAAAGGAGTCCATGGAAACCAGAGAAATTACCTTCCCTAAAGGTAATAGGGGAACACAGAGAAATAGGCAGGGAGGCTTTTCTCTGTTTCTGAAAGTAAAGGACAAACTAGGTTCTTTCAATAGCTGTGGAAACTATTCATGAGTACTCTTTCCCTGCTTAACCAGATATGGTCAAAGCTGGAAAGAATCGTGAAAATCATCATGTCCTACAGGCCAGCTCTGACCTGCTGCCTATGTCTGTATGACCTTGTGTTAAGAATGGTATTTTATGGTATGTGAACATGCAATACGGTTCATGGTAAGTGCCCAACAGAATGATAAAAACCATTCTCAGCTCATAGGGTTATACGCTGCTAGATTTGGCCCACGGGCCATATTTTCCTGACCCCTGATTTAAGCCGACTTCTTCATTATATTAGACAAGGAAACTGAAGTCTAGAGAAGGGATTAGCAGCCAAGTGAAGAAACAGGATTGGAACCCAGGTTTTCTAACTCCAAACCAGACTTCTTTCTCCACTGTGCCACAAAGATATTCCTTCATTTTCCAGACGGGGATGGAGATCCAGAATGGAGAAGTCCTAAGCAAATTAACAGAGGAAGGTGGGCACCCTTGGAGAAGGCATCAGTATTCCCCATTTTCTTTTGATCCATCTCACCAAGTTCTGGGGAGCCCGCTCCCAGACATGGGAATGACTGAGAGGCTTGTATTGTTTGAGGATAATTTCTCTTCCCAGTTGGCCATAGAGCTGGAAAAAATTGACAATTCTGGGTTACTAAAGCAGAAAGGCCTGAGTGGGTATGCAAAAGAGGAAAACAGCCCCTTCTTCACATTCTTTTCTTTGCAACTTCAAGTGAGGCAGGATTGCTGGGAGCTGCTCCTACAAGTCAAGTTGGGAGGGGGATGATCTTGTCTTCCACCTACCCATGGAAGCTATTTCTGTCTGATTTGTTTCTTCCTTCTCCAACTGTAAGATTTATTGGAATTCAGAGAGGGAAGTTTCCAATGACTTTGTGAGTTCGGAAGAATCAAAGGTCAAATAAGAGCTGAGTAGGTTGGGGGGTGGGGAGAGTTTGGAAGTAAACAGTGGCCGGAATGACAGTGACCACAGCAGAAGTGAGACAAGGAACACGAAGGAGCAAGATGCCTTAAAAACCATCAGTTACAGACTCAGAAGTATGGACCGTAGGATCCTAAGTGAGATGCCTGTCCATCAGGAACAGAAAGGGAAGTTGGTGATGATCCCACAAAGAAAGAAAAGGACCCTCGGTGTCCTCTTCCCCAGGAATTCTCTCCGTGTGTGTTTCACCACCTGGGAATGTGATCTCACTCTGGCCAGGGACCTCGTGTGTACAAAAAGAGAGTGGGCCCCTGGTTTTATCAACTTTGCTATACTTTATTTTTTCTAAAATAATAATAGTTAGCATTTATATAATGCTTTATGGTTTGTAAATTGCTTTACAAATAACATCTCATTTTATCCTAATGATCCTGGAATTATTCGTATTATTAGTAGTATTAGTTATTAGTGTCCCTAGTTTTACAAGTGAGAAAACTGGGGCAAAATGAGGTTTAAAGTCGCACAGTTACCAAGTGTCTAAGGTCAGATTTGACTTCAGGTCTTTCTGACTCCAGTTTCAGCACTGTATCCACTGACACCCCTAGCTGCCTACTGTTCCTACAATGCCATTTTATTCCATACCTTTGCTTTAAAAGTAATAGTGTTCTCAGGCTCACTACTGACTCACATTGGTGGAGTTAATGAAGTCTTACTGGTTGACTGTGGATGAGAAGCACACTAGTGGGGGCTCTTGAGTATCAGTAACAGAACCATAGCTCCTTAGATTTAACAATACCTAGAAACTAGAGTTGAAGGAGGCAGCCTCACCTCCTGGGGATCCCAATCTCTAAGTGTAAGTCCCTAGCTGGGAGAGATGCCATGTATAAAAGACAGATAATATCAATTCAAGTAACCTACTTTTCAGGGCTGTTGTGAGGACCAGATCACATCATAGTAACAGTAACAACTGACATTTATAGAACATTTTAAAGTGACCACTAAAAAAACATACATTAGAAAGCATAATGGCTCAGGAGACCAAAGACCAGGGTTTACATACATACATCCAATAAACATTTACTAAGTGTCTACTATGTGGAAAGCTGAGCGAGGGGGACACAGAAAAAGGTGAAAGACAGACATCACACCTCTGATACTTTGCATTACTTAGACAAACTCTTTAATCTCCCTCGGGGTTCTCAGTTTCTTCATTTGTTGGACTAGGTGACCTCCAAAGTGCCTTCTAACCCAGGGCCATAATCCTCAATCTTCTGCCAAGTGCTTTCCACATTATCTCACTGGGCTTTGTAAACCATAAATACTATATTGTACATAATATTATATATAATATCATATAACACAATATAGTATAATATGTAATAGTATAGCATATAATATATAACTATATAATAATATGATACATAACTATACATAATATAGTATAATATGTAATACAAATCATATAATATAAACCATAAAATACTACACAATTAAGACCACCTACTAAGACACATAAAAGTATAAAGAGCTGCATTCTCAGAGGAGGTACCCACACAGACAAAAAAAAGTCACAGATCCATTAAGGTCAGACTATTAAAGAAACAAGACAAGAGAACATGCTTTGACAAGCATTGCATCTTGGGAAATCGTTAGTCACTCGAAAAGACCAAGTCTCAAGAAACATTTTGAAAGTGAGAGTCGTATGTGTGAGCCACAGTTAAGAGTCTTTATCTTAAGAGTATAATTCACTGAAGAACTTACAATACATGCTAATCACTAGAACACGTACAAAGTCAGTGACCACTCCCTACAGCCTTGGAAGGCTCCCCATGAATAATGAATGCCCTTCTCAGAACCCGTCCTGGCTGTTGCTTAATAGATGTTTTTTACTCCAGCTCTGGAGCGGCCAATCACACCTTGGGAAGCTTGGGAATTGTTCTGAGGGGACTGGATCTATCTGGGTGACCGTGGTCAAGTCACTTTATTGTCCTCATAGGTAAAAAGAGGCAGTGGACAATGTGGCCTCTGAGCCAAATCCCTTCAGGTTCTAGACCTATGGGCCAATTATTATCAGCACATCCAGAAAGACCTGAGTTACAGTCTCTTGCCTCTGACACATGGTGGCTTTATAACCCTGGACAGGTCACGCAAGGCCCCAGCCAACTCTTACGGCTCTAAGTTGGGGACCAGCCACCTATCTACATGGGTGAGATCTTTCTATCAACGAAATCGTTCTAAGCCTTCCACTAGGTGGCCAGGTGGGTTAGAGTGCTGGGCTTGGGGTCAGGAATCAGAAAACTCATCTTCCTGAGTTCAAATCTAGCCTCGGATATTTGCTAGCTCTGTGATCCTGGACAAGACACTCAGCCCTGTTTGCCTCAGTTTCCTCATCTGTAAATTGAGCTAGAGAAGAAAATGGCAAACCCCTCCAGGATCTCTGCCAAGAAAACCCAAGTGGGGTCACAAAGAGTCGGACATGACTGAAACATCACCTTCGTCCTACTTTGGGGGGGGGTTGTCATATCTGACACATAATAGATACTTTAAAAATGCCTGCTTCTTTGATTGATTACCTAGTCTATCCTGGGTAGAGGAGAAAAATCAAGCCCAGTCCTAGGCCTCAAAGAGCCAGCTAGAGAGAGAGAACTCAGTTTCTTCATTTGTAAAAATGAGGAGTCTGGGCTAGATGGCCCCTCAGTGCCTCCTAGCTCTCGTTCTAAGCTCTCTAAAGGTACCCAAACACCAGGAAACAAGTAGATATTGTACTGTCCGACACCAATTAGTAGTGAAAAAAGGTGAAGAAATAAGGGAGCTTCCAGACTGACTAAAAGCCCTTCCCTTCCTAAAGGAAGGGGGATTAAATGGAAAAAGGGAGCTGAAGGACACTTTGGGAGTCACTGAGCCGGCTTGGCTGAGGGGGCACAACAGCAGGGGGTGCTTCAGAAGCCCCCACCCTGTCCAGAAGGGAGGGTAGAGGCCCACACAAATAAATACACAGAAACCAAATTATTATACAGAAACCATATCCTCAGAAGCTTCCTCAAAGCTTTTCTCACTTCCCCTCCTGCTTCGGTCACAGGAAGAAGTCAGCAGGGAGAAAATATAAAATGCACTTCATGGAAGCCAGAGGGAAAGAACCCTTTTCGGGAACCGGCCTGAAGAGCCTGGGATAGTAGATGTAATAGGAGTCAACCAAGGCTTGAGTTCAAGTTCTGCCTCTCCATTGCTGACTTACTGGGTGACCTTGGGCCAGTCACCTAATCAGTTAGTCAACACTAATTTTATTAAGGAATTACAAACTGGGAACTGTGCTAAGGGCCAGGAATGCTAAAATAAAAACAAGCCCTGCCCTCAAGGAGCTTACATTCTGATAAGGGAGACACACCTACAAAGCCACACGGAATGGGTGGGGAAAAAAAGCACAACTGTTCTTTCAGCCATAGAATGGGTTGGTTTGATTAGAAGACTCATGAGGAAATGGCAAACTAAGCCAGTATCTTTGCCAAGAGAAGCAGCCCAGATGGAGTTGGGAAGAGTTGGCCGCCACCAGAAAAAACAACTGGACAGCAGCAAAAATTATGACCAAGTTTGGCTACAAAATTACCAAGTCAATGAGGATGTGAACTGAACAACAGAAGTCAACTTGAACTCAGGAAGACATGAGTTCAGATCCCACCTCAGATACCTATTAGCTATATGACCCTGGGTAAGTCACTTAACTGGTCTCAACCTCTATTTTCCCCGTCTGTATTAGCTGTATGACCCTGGGTAAGTCACTTACCTGGTCTCAACCTCTATTTCCCTGTCTGTATTAGCTATATGACCCTGGGTAAGTCACATAACTGGTCTCAACCTCTATTTCCCCATCTGTAAAGTAGAAATAATAATGGCACCCACTTCCTAGGCTCAAATGAGATCATCCAAACATCCAACAAGTGAGGCTCGAAGCTTTAATAGCCTTCGACTGCACTAAGATTTTTGGGACACCCTGCATTTACTGTGTACCTACTCCGTGCCAGGCATTGTGCTACACATTAGCAACACAAGTACAGACCAGCATATAATAATAGCAAAGGGTTTACAACCTCAGGGGGGAGATTTGACAGATGAAGCTCTCTGCAAACTTAAAAAAAAAAAGAAAAGCTATATGAATTTTATTCTGTCTTCCTGGGCTAATCTTGCTCCTACGTATTAACCCCTTGACAGAAAAGGCTTCCTGGACTTCCCTTACCCCATTATCTACCCACGAGGCTCTCTCGCTCCTCTATCTCAATGCACCCTCTTAGACGCCCAGCTCTGGGGTTCTGAAGCTTTTCCATCATGGGCTGCTCGGGCAGTCTGGGGGAGCCTGTGGACCCCTCCCTCTGAATAACATTTTGTTGCCTACACTCATATCTGAAGGAAATGCCAAAAAATTTCAGTTAGAAGTTACTGAAGATAAAGGGTTTTTTCCCCTCCAAGTTCACAGACTCCCTATAATAACCCCAGGTTAAGAACATCTGCCCTAATGGCATTCACTAGACCTGCCCTACATCAAAAAACCTCGTAAAGATGCCCCCACACTAACTAAAACTTACATCCCAGTAGAATGTAAGGCTTTTGGGGGGCTAGACATTTTTTCCTTCTTCATCTTGGTATGCCGCATTCCCTGGCCCAGGGACTCCCACACAGATGGTGTTTTCTACTATCTTGAATTAAGACTGCCAGTGGGGGTACTTTCCATCCATTAAAAAAAAATACCTAAATAGACCTATAATGGTACCTAGGGTAGAATCAACTTGGAAGTTGAATCCAATGATACAGTACGGACCCTTCCATATCTGCCCATCCTGTGGGACTTTCCCAAGTCCCCACCCAGTGGGGGATCACCAGTGAGCTGGTCAGCTGGCAATGAAGTCTTTACTCACCGCAAGCCACAAAAGAAAAATATAAAAATGACCCTCAGTACTGTGTGGTCCCCTCAACAGCTGAATAGAGTGCAGGGCCTGAAGTCAGAAGACCTGAGTTCAAATCCAGTCCCACTAGCTGTATGACCCAGGTCAAGTCACTGAACTTCTGTCTACCTTAGTGTCCTCAACTGTAAAATGGGGACCCGCTTCAGAAGGATGTTGTGAGGACCACATGCCATGATAAAGCGCTTAACACGGGTCGTTGTTGTTCAGTGATGTCTGACTACTTGGGACCCCTTTTGGGGGGTTTTTTGGCAAAGATACTGGAGTGGTTTGCCCTTTCCTTCTCTAGCTCGTTTTATAGTTGAAAAAACTGAGGCAAACAGGGTTGAATGACGTACCCACGGTCACACAGCAAGTAGCTGCCTGAGCCTGGAACATTGTAACCACTTAATAGATGCTTTTTTCCTTCCTTCTTTGACCTTCCTTCTATTTCCAGAGCAGCAGAGCAGAGAGCACTTTCTAATCTATCTGTAAACTTTGACACTCTAAAAAGGAAATCCTTGTCCAATGACCAAAAATGAAACCCAACTGTCATCTCATCTAACGGGGCTTTATAATTTTCAAAGCTCTCACCGAATGTCCTCCCCAAACTCACACCCCAAAAAGGAATTCTGTGATTCCCTTTCGGTTAGGGTGACATCATAACCTGTGTTATTGACAAGAGAGCCCAGACTGGACTAGGCTAACAGGAAGATTCACGAACTTCTGCAGAAATAGAGTTTCTTGTGACATCCCAACCTGGTATCACTACCGGTCCTCTTGGATAGGAGAGGAAAAAAAAATCTCGCCACAGTGACGTTCCTCTTTGTCCCCACCCCCAACTCCACCACCACAGAAGAAAACATGAAGCAAACCCAAAAATAAAAAAACCAGGAACACTGCATCATCACTCACTCACATTAGAGCTCTCTCAATCATTTGGGTTATGAAACTGAACAAGAGAAATTTGGGAAAACAAAAAAAAGTCAAGGAGAAATTCTGTGGCATGATTGACGCACCAGCAGCCTCCTAACCCAGAGGCCTTGGCTACACTCAAGTCTTTCCCCATCACCAAGGTCTTGTCAGTTTCCAAGGGTACCCCAGGACCATGGGGGAGGGAGAATGGTCAGATCATACACACAGCAACAGAAAGGAACTTCAAGGTCTAAACAGGGCAAAACCCTCATTTTGCAGTTGAGAAAACAGACTCCTAGAAAGGTTATATGACTGGCCCAAGGTCACAGAGGTAGGAAGTGCCAGGGCCAGAACTGGAATCCAGACCCTCTGACTACAAGCTGAACACCATTGAGTGGGCTCTTTCAGAGAGCTTCAGAAAAATCAGACACACAAGTTGTACATAGACTAGCAGTTTCATGTGTACAATCATCTTTTTTATTATACTAGGTGATGGAAATGCTAGTTTTATTCCATAAATTAAAAAGAAAATATTTTTTAAAAAGAAGGAAAATAAAGAAAACAAAAAATAAAGCTAAAAATCGGACACATACTCCTCAAGGAAATCAAGGAAAGAAAAGTGACAATACTCATAGCAATACTCTGTGGTGATAAATAAATGGAAATAAAGCTGCTGACCACTGACTGGAAAATGAATGAACACTTATTAAACACCTGTTGTATACAAGAATCCAAAGATGTTTTCCCTCTGCTATCATGTCAGTGATAAGTGCTGAATGGATGATCAGATTTCTATTTGTAGTGTGGTTATAGAATACAGATGTAAGGGAATATCCTTAAGCAGTTAACTATGAAAATTTGCATGAATTAATACATACTCATCTGAATACTCAATCCCCCATTAGACTATAAGTTCCTCGAGGGCAGGAACTGTCCTTTGCCTCTTTTTGTCTCCCCAGGGCTCAGTACAGTTCCTGGAACCTGTTTTCAGCCATTTTCCCACGGTATTGGACTCTTCTTCAGGACCTCATTTGGGGAGGGTCTTCCTGACCCCAGGCCTGGCCCTATATCCAATGAGTCACCTAGCTGTCCCACCCAACACCTACTAGATGCTTAATAAAATACTGAGTTTACGTAATCATAGTTAAAAAATTTTATTCACTCAATAAATTATTATGATTGATTAACTGAAACTAAAACAGACATGTAAATAGTCACTCAAAGTAAACTGAACTCTGAGTAACTGAAAAACAATGGTCCCAGAGACAACAAACATCCTTCCCTCCCCAAAGGGGGGGAGGGGACTGCTGGGGCAGAATGTCACATACAAGATTAGATGAGGTCCCTTTCTCAGGTGTTTTTTGCTTATTTGTTTTTCATTGTTACAAGAAGGTTCCTTCAGGAGAGGGATATATATATATACATTGCATTGTTTTTAAAAGATATTAATAAGAGTTTTCTTTATTAAGTCATAACAAAGGTGTCTGCTGTACCAGAGGGGAAAGACTCCAGGTTCAGTTATATTTAACAAACACCTGTTGTATACAGGTATGCAAAGATGTTTCCTCTCTGCTATCCTGTCAGTTGTAACTGCTGAATGGATGATCAGGTTTCCATCTGTAGTGTGATTAGGCACAAAGAGAAGGAAGGGGGGGAGGGGATGTCTTATCAGTATAAAATCATCTATTTAAAGTTGAAGGGCTGCTAGATGTTACAGTGGATAGAGCGGCAGATCTGGAGTTAGGAAGACTCATCTTCCTGAGTTCAAATATGACCTTAGACACTTACTGGCTGTATGACCCTGGGCCAGTCACTTCATCCTGTTTGCCTCAGTTTACTCATCTGTAAAATGAGCTGGAGAAGGAAATGGCAAACCGCTCTAGTATCTCTGCCAAGAAAACCCCAAATGGGATAATGAAGAATGAGACATGATTCCTGAAATGACTGAACAATATTTAAAGATGAAAGGAACCAATCATCTAACTCCAAGTCCCCCTCATTTTATAGATGACAAAGTTGGTATTAAGGATAACAGGAGACCTAGAATTCAAATCTTGCCTCTGTTTGATCCTGGGCAAAATCATTCTCTGGTGCCTCAGTTTCACAATTAAGACATTCTGCAAACCTTTGTATAAATTGTTATTGTCGTTACCCAGTTACAAAGTATGAGGCAGAATCTTTGCAGTCTGGGAAGTTTGTTATTGGGTTGTTTTTTTTTTAAGTTAGTATATTAGCTTTATACTTAGTGACCCAACCTGTGACTTGAACAATACCTCTACAATTCAAAATCTTAGAACTGCTTCGAGCAATGAGAAGCTAAGAGACTAGGTCACACTCCCCTTCTACCATGTACTGGCCAGTTCCAAGTTCTCTCCTCTGAGCTTCTCCAAGGGGCAGCAGGATGCTCTGGACTGGCCATGAAGAGAGGGTTCTGATCCTGGCTCTGCTACCAAGGGCTGCCAGACCGTGGGCAGAGTGACATCTCTGCACTGGGGATCTCTCATCTGTACAACTCAGGTGTCAGGATGTCACTACCAAGCCACGACTGACCATTTTATGTTCGCCCACGGAATGCTTGAGCACGCTCAAGGGCCAGCTGCTTCAGGCTGTCAAACTCCCCAGTCCACATGCAGAGGGAGATCTATCTATACTGTGATTATCTCTCCAAGGTGAGTTTCATCTCTGCCATTTCAAAGAGCTAGGTGTAGAGGGCAGGCACAAAATGTTGACATCTGTAGGTTTCTCGTTGGGGATACAGGCCTCATCAGACTCCACAACTATGGGGAGGGAGAAGGCTTAGCTTGAAACCTTAAAAGCAGCCTACCTGTCCTTCCCTCTCTGTTTTCTATCCTTCAAACGAGCATTTCTCAGGTGCTGAATAGGGACTCCCACTCCTCATCTTTGCCCCTTAGAATTCTGGTTTTCCCTCAAGGTCCAGCTTAGAGGCCACTTCGAGATCCCCTATGAACCTCCCTAAAATCACATTTCTTCACTCGTTTGCTCTGGTCTTTCTAGCCCCAGGATAGTGCCTTTAAAAAATGGACTCAATTATGGAAAGGTTCAGGGACTAAGGAAGGAACTTTTTACAAACGGTTGGTTAGCTTGCACCATCCAAGTGACATTTATTCAGCATTTACTATGTGTTTAGGACTGCGTTGGGGACCCAGAAGGGTAAAGGATTCTTCTAGGTCCCAAGTGAGCGGTGGAAGCACGACACATAAAGGAGAAAAAAAAAAACCACCGTCGACCACACCAACGCCGAGGCTAATTAATTAGATGCCAACTACGCAATATCTAGGCAAACAAAAGCTGCAGGTTCGGAGGCCAGCATGCAAGGAAGGATTGCAAGAAACTTTGGCCGCAGCCTTGACGGCTTTTCTGGAGTGCATCTGCCCCAGGAGCCTGAAGAAGCCGGCTACAAGCATCCTAGACTCAGCCGGACAATGCCAGCACCACCTGTAGTCTGCACTTCCCCAAAAAGAGCAAAGACCCACCCGGCTGGTCCCCAAAGCCCCTCCCCCGGGATGCCACGGTCTTACACAGGACTCACAACTGCCTCCTTCTATCTCTCCTCTCCTTTTTCATCTGAGGCAGACCCTCGTTCAGACACCCCCACGTCTCCATTGTCAAAGGACTCGGGTTCAGCTGTGGGTCCCTGGTAAGTCCCTTCACCTCTCTGGGCCTCGATTTCCTCATCTGTAGAATTGGGGGAGGGGGGTATGACCACTAAGATTCCCTTCCAACTGTAAATCTATGATGACCCTGATGACGCAAGGGTGCAAGTGTTTGCTTAATCACACCAGGCAATGAATGGGGCCCAAGCAGCAAAGGGTTAAAGGAAAGGTGGGGGCGACCAGCGAGTTCACACTCAGGAAGCCGGGTCTCGGGTTTTCGCTTTCCCTGGGCCCCGCTGCCTGGAGCCCCTAGAGACCGGAGTTCGGGGCTCCTGGACCAGGCACCTAGGTCCCGGGACACGAAGGGGCCCGAGAGTTCACGTCTCTCTTCCCTCCAGCTCTCCGGGCCCCGGTCTGCCCGGTCCAGTCGCTGCGCCTCTCCAGGGCGCCTGGGTGCCACGGAGCCAGGGTGCCAGGGCGCGCGGGCTTAAGGCTCACACCTGCCCGGCTCGGTCGGCGCCAGGGCGGGCTCCCAAGCCTGTCTGTTTACCGGCCGGTCTGCCGGCACCCCAGTGCCCGTGCCCGGCGCCCCGGGAAGAGGGAAGAAAAGGGAGCCCAGTCCCCCTACCCACCTGGAGGATCTGATTTCTGATCAGCTGGGGCACCAAGAAGATCATGACACCGCCCAGGACCGTGCAGAGCAGCCCCACCAGACCCACGATCACCGTGGTCTTGCGTCCTCCGAGCTTACGGGCCATGGCACTGAGGGCCCCCGGGCTCGCCCAGGGCGCAGCGCGCAGAGGGGCGCTCGGCGGGGGAAGGTGGACGTGAGAGCAGGCAGGGAGACACGGAGCCCACGGTGTGGGGCGAGGAGGAGCGGCCCAGGGCCCCGGCCGTTTTATGTGCCATCGCCTGCCCCGAGGGACCGCCCCCTCGCCTGCTTTGACTTCGCTACTCTGGCGGCTCCGGATTCCCAGACAGGGCCAAGCGGGGCGGAGTCGGGCTGGGGGGGCGGGCCTCCAGACAAACCAGCCCGCCCCCACCCACCCTCCGGGCGCCGGGGTCTCTCCGCCAGCGCCCGCGCGCTCTTCGGGCCTCTGCTCCGCTCCCCCGTCGGCCCTCCAGCGGCTGGCGCTCGGCTTGGGCCGCCCCCGGAGCCGGAGAGGTTGGGGGCGTCTCCCAGCCAGGCTTCCTGGAAGCCTCGGGCCCCTCCATGTGGGGAGGGGGAGGGGGATCCCACGTGGCCCTTTGCCCGGAGGATCCTAGCTGCATTGATTTAGAGCTGGAAGGGACCCTGAAGTCATCTGGAGCAGTGTCTGTCTGGAGATGAGGAAAACCTGGGTTCACATCCTAGACCAGATGCTTAGTAACCAGCGGGCTTCCAGCGAAACCCTCATGTCCTGTCTGGGCTCCTTTTCTCGTCCCTCCGACAGGCTCCTTCCGGCTCTAATACGTGGATAAATCTACCTTTTCCTCAATTTTATGGACGGGGCTTTCGAGACCAGTCCTAAAATTGACCAAAACGAGTGCCCTAGGGGGCCTGTAAAGGTCGGGGTGGGCCCCCACGCCCACTAAGATGCCCCCCACCTCGACATCTTCTTGTCCAGTCCTGTCTGATCTCCGTGACCCCTCTCGAGAGTTTTCTTGGCAAAAACACAGAAAGGATTTGCTGTTTTCTTCTGCAGCTCATTTTACAGGTGAGGAAACTGAGGCAAACAGAGTGAAGTGACTTGTCCAGGGTCACACAGCTAGTAAGTGGCTGGGGCCGAATTTGAACCCAGGTCTCACTTCAGGGCCTCGCTCTATCTACTGAACCACCCAGCAGCCCCCCCCCCCACCCCCCCGCCAAAATTTATGACCCTATTAATTCAGTCTTTAAACTGGCTGCACGTGAGAACTTGGCCAACTCACTTAACCTGTCTGCCTCGGTTTCCTCATTGGTAAAAGGAGGTTTGACTCCATGACCTCTAAGGCCCCTTCCAGATCCATGACTCAAACTGCCTTGGTTTACCTACGAGGGCTCCCCGAGACCAGTTATGTAATCCTGGGCATCAGCACTGGCCTCACAGGCTGTTGGGAGGACCAGATGAGAAAATGTGGAAGGCCATAGAAATGCCAGCTATGATGGTCTCCCCTGGTCCCCTCCCAGAAGCTCTGAGAAAGGGGCAAGGGGTCAGATTATTTCTCCTATTGGCAGAGGAGAAATTTGAGGCCCAGAAAGGAAAGTCATTTGCCCAAAGTCACAAGGTAAGGGGGAAGCTGAGGACAATGACCAGGTCCCCACATCCCCCCCCCCCCCAAGTCCACTCTGGTTTATTTAGGCTGACCCAGGGTTGATGAGCTGGGGGGGGGGGGGTTGTGGGTGGGTGGATATGTTTTGTTATGTTGTTTTGTTTTTATTCCAAAAGGGGAAGCAGCCAAAAACTAGAAACTAGGCAGGTTTCTGCCACCTCCACCCATAATCTGAGGAAGTACATGCTGATTTCCTGCCCTGGGGTAAGAGGTGACCCGCCTTGGGGTTGAGATTGTAAGGGAAGGGGACTGCCAAGGCTGCTGGGGCACTTGCAAATGAGGTGGGCCCCCTAGTGGTGTAAACTTGGGGGGTGGTTTAGGATGACAGGTCTGGTAGCTCCTGAGCCACTCTGGACCCCGGTGTCCTAACCCCCATCTGTCACATCCATTCCTTCAGCTTTAGCCTCCCCACTCTGACCTGTCCAAAAGGAAAGCCCCTGAAAACCCCAAAGGGGATTGGTTTTAACAGGTTGGCTTCTCAGGCTAGTGACTTTACACTTAATAGAAGGTAGCAGCACTCTTGGCAACTTGTTCTCATGCAAGGCTCCTTCATTGGCATGGATTTTGGAGGTGCTACCTTGCTTGACCTGTGTACATGCCTCATTTAAACCTTCCTTCCAGCCTTGGCTGGGTCTTATTTTAATTCCCAATAAAGTTTCTCTGAGGTCCAGGTATTGCTTTGTTTACCCAAGAGAGTGGGGCTGAAGGCCAGATCCAAATTATTGTGCAACTGTGTGTTTGTCCCTTAAAAGAGGAAAAAGAAAAAAAAAAAACAAAGGATTTTTGACGCACAGGTTATTCAGTCTCCTCTGAAGGGAGTTGGGTCTTTGCATGCAGGACCATGACCTGATGAGAGGGGAAAAAATGCTTTTACATTTTAGGAGGAAGAGAAGGAAAAAACAAAAGGAAAGAAGAGAATGAAGAAAATTAGAAGGGAAAGGAAACATAGAGAAAGGAGACAGAATGGAGGAAATAACCAAGGAAAAGAAAAGAAAGCGAAGAAAGTGAGTGAAATGATAAAAAGGGCCAATATTCGTAAAGTATTTTAATATTTGCAAAGCATATATTATCTCATTTGAACTTCACGTGAATGACCCTGGGAGGAAGATGCTATCATGGTCCCCATTTTTTAGATGATAATAATAAGAGGAGCTAACATTTTAATATACCACCTACTAGGCTATGGACTGTGCTAAGCACTTTACAATTATAATCGCATTGGGCCTTCACAACAACCCTGGGAGGGTTATTATCCCCATTTTGCAGATGAGAAAACTGAGGCAGAGGTAAAATGACTTCCCCAGAATCACATAGTTCACATCTGAGGTAGGATTCCAGACACCGAGTCCAAGACTAGAAAAGAAAGGAGAAAATATAATGAAGGAAAATTATAATAACAATCATTTGTGAGGAGGCAACACAGTACCCTGGAAGGAGTACTAGATTTGGGCTCAAAGGTCTTGAGTTCAAATGCTATTTACTGTCTATAGTATATGATTAGGTAGCTCATCCTGTCTGGGACACTGTTTAACTTATTGGGTTGGACTACAATGATCTTGAAAGGTCCCTTGGGGTACTGGGATAAAGTATACTTTAGGGGATGCAAAGCCATTCATGGGCATCCTCAAAAAAAAAATCAATAAAACCCAGCTCTAAAGTTGTTCAAAGGAGGAAGGAAAGAGATTTTTTTTTGCTCCTTTTTTTTATCCTAGTAGAGGAAGAAGAATTTAACATTCTCACTGCAACATATACACAAATCATAACAAGCTGGGCTTTAACCAGTCTCCATCATCAAATACTCTCTAGGCTCATGTGTCAACAGTTTATCCAGTGGGGTAAAGTCACTAAAGAAATTCTCTCCTCTGTGAAGAGGTGAGTTTTTATTTTCCCATTTTGCAGGCAGGGTAAACCACCTTGTTCCAAGATACCTTAGAAAAGGAAGAGGTGAGGGGAGAGGGGAAAAAAGAGAGCAAAAAAAAATGGATATCCTTAGTCAACATACTCAGTTTTAATGTACAAACTCCATTCATGCTCTATTGGTTCAGAATTTGAGGCAGAGAGATTTAGACCGAGACTAAAAGTTTGTGCTGTTCTTAACTATTCAGTCCCTTTGTTAAGCTTGCTAGCTAGAGTTGCCATAGGTACTTGAAAATATGTTATTAGATAGGAATTTGGGCCAGTGATTTCTTTAGTCTCTAATGTAGGTTCTCAAACTGTTTTTGGCCTTAGTGCTCTTAAAAATTATTGAGGTCTTAAGACCTTCTTGGCTTGAAGGTGGGCAGGATCTGAATAGGTGCCTAGGTAGGAAAAGGGAAGGCACTTCTGACTCCAAATCCAGCATTTTTTTTCTACTTTGGGTCAGAGGATTTGCTGTTAGACTCTCAGTTTCAATAACGTACTATTTAAGCCTCAGTTTCTTCATCAGTAAAAATGGGGCTAATATACCAGGTAGTTGTGATAGAAGTGTCTTATAAACCTTCAAACACTGTATAAATGTGAATTATTGTTGAATGGTTCTGAACATGAGGGTAGTAGGTACAAGAGGGTCTTAGGAAAAACGCTCCAGAGGAGGCACATGGGATGGGCTAAGGAAGTTGGAGGTGGGGAGACTGGTGAGAAGACTGTTATGTGTATTCAAAGTAAATCTCAAGCAATAGTTACTATCAACTTGTGATCTTGAGCAAAAGACAACCTCCTTGGGCCTTAATTTCCCCATCTGTAAAATGAAGGATTTGGACTAGATGACTTCTAAGGTCCCTCCAGTCTGTCAGTCTCCTAGGAGATTGTTCGATATTACCAATTTACCAGGCATAGTTGAACAGTTTTTTTAAAAGCATCCCTTTGTGACATAGACATACAGACCTGATGAAGGGTGTAGCAGAGCAGAGGAAGCAATGAGAAATAATGAACAGAGCCAATGAGTAACTAGATTTTAAGGATGAGAGTATGAGAAAAAGAGAGATGCTGTCATCAGCAGAAAATACATTCAAACACATTTCTTTGAAAATATCTCATAATTCAACAGGGAACCATAGATGGTTGGCCTTAGCACCAGAAGGACCTATGCTGCAGTCATGCCTCTGACATAGACCTGCTTTGTGAGAGCTGCATCCCAGGTAACCCTCTAAAACTAAGTTTCAAGGGTATAAAACATTTATATAGCCTCTACTGTGTGCTAAGCATTTTTACTCATTTTACCCTCACAACAGTTCTGGGAGGTAGGTATTATTTTTCATAAAATGGGGAAACTGAGGTTAAGAGACTTGCCTAGGGTCACACAGCTAGCAAGTTTCTGAGGGCAGATTTAAACTCAGGTCTTTTTGCCTAGTGCTCTATCCACTGAGTTATCTAGCTGCCTCTAGCATTGGTAAAAAGAGTTTCTACTGTTCAAAGATAAGATTATAGGTGCAGCTAAAAATAATTCTATAATTTAAAAGGGTACAGTTACTGCAAAATAGTGAGGTGTTTTTTTGGAGGGAGGGGTGGGATTTTAAATTGCAAGATGAGCTTTCAAAAGCATCCTAGCAAGGGGCTCGCAGGCTTTCCTGCACAAAGAAATGGCTGGAGAGTTTGGCTCGTTTGCTGAACCCACACAGCCGGTAGCCTCTGCACATTGCCTTACGGTAGGCATCCAGATGTCTAACATCTGATTTCTCATGGGCCTTTGGGATGCTCCAGTCCACTGATTCTCAGACTCTCCTATCACACAGAGTTACTTTGATGAAAAACCCTCTGAAAATCCTAAAGGGCAAATATATTCATTCACCTTAGCTACCCATGGAGTGCTGAATTAGATTCCCTCAAATCTCAATCTTTCTTGGGTCTCAGATGTTGAGTTCTGCCATGGTCAGGCCTTTGCCTAAAATACTGTGTAACTGGGTGTATGGGCCGTCCTTACACATGCGAGTGCACGTGTGTGCACACACACACACACACACACACACATCCCCATTTAATCTGCTCTTTCCTGACTGCTTCCTCTAGTTTCCTTCCAAACTCAGCTTAGGTGCCCACCTCCAGGAGGCCTTTTCAGATGGCCAGAGGTGTTAGTACCCTAGTACCCTACCCTCCCTGGAAGAATTATTTTTGCATTTGCTTCTATGTGTATATCTTGTCCCATGTCCTTCCACAGAATGTAAGTTCTGCAACGCCAGGTACTACTGTAGGTTTGCTTCTTTGTCCCTAGTAAGGGGCACCGGGTCTAGTAGATGGGACAGCCCTGTCTCAAAAACCCAGATTCAAGTCCCACTTCAGCTAGCTGGTTCAGTGGATAGAGAACTGAGGTCAAATCTGACCTCAGATACTTATTAGCTGTGTGACCTCGGGCAAGTTGCTTTACCCTGTTTGCCTCGGTTTCCCCATCTGTAAAATGAGGTAGAGAAGGAAATGGCAAACCACTCCAAACAAGAAAACTCCAAATGGGGTCACAAGGAGTAGGATATGACTGAACAGCATCTGTCACATATTAAGTCTAGACAAGTCACTTAACTCCTTAATGGTCCAGATGAATGTTATAAATTGTTTATCTAGAGCGTTTTTGCCCAAATATATGAGACTATAAATTACTATAATGACTATAAAGGCATCTATTGACATTGATAAAGCGAGTTTTCTTACCAATGAAATCACGGTCTAGTCATTATCTGTAGTACCTAACAGTGACAGACAGACAATGATTTTATAAATGCATGTTGACTGATTCTTTTTCCATAAGAAAACTGCTGAGGTCCCAGCTCTCAACTTTTGTAATTACTTAATATTTAGGATTTCTCTTTTTTCTTTAAAATGATGGTCCTTACCAAGAAGGTCCTCTCCAAACCCAGTCTTGGGACACTCGGATATAAGCGAATAGCAAGGACCAAATGAACATTAACCCTAATAAACACACACACAAGCCTTTCTCTGACTCAGGCCTGGCAACACTAATCCACCTTTAATCACCTTGATGAAGATAAAATACCCCTACCTTGTGATGGGTACTCTATCTGGAATGAACTGAACCTTACTCCCAGAATCATTTTCCAGGGCAAAAGTACAGCTGCTTTCCAGCCTCCCTCCAGCGAGGCACAAAGTCATTCTAGGGGACAGGATTCTCCTTTCTCAACAGACTGTGGGCAATGGAAGGACTTTACACTTTTCTCAAAGCTGTGCCCCTCTCCCTAAAATATTCCTAGTTGTATTCTCTCAGGACTGTAGCTTAAACATGGCTCAGGAAAAGACAGGCTCTCGCCAGACAGACCTGGTCTGTCAGTGTTCAGAAAGGATGTCACCCAGTCAGGTGCCCAAAACCGATGTGGATAATCTAATTCCGTCCCCTCGGCAGAGTCAGGTGTTTGAAAACTGCTAAATGACAGTCTCAGACTCTTCTGCTGCTAACCGCTCTCATTCTGAGTAACTGCACCCTTTCAGGTGACAAGCGTCTCTGGTTACAGGGAAGTCCATTGTCTTATGTTTTCTCTAACCCCTGGAACTGGAGAGTATCATCCCCTCCTCCTCTTCCCTTGTCCTTCAGAGATTTAAAGGAAACTATAAACAAATAGAAAAAGAGCGAAATAAAATTCAGAAGAGGGAATAGAAAGGGTTCGAGTCCAGAAGTAAGTACCTTTAGGTCAAGGTTTAAAGTTCTAGAGGACTAAGTTGGGGTGAAGGGGAGAGAAGGAAGAAGGGAGATGAATGAGGCTAGTAAGGCACCTGAAAAATGTTGACTCTTTGTGACTCCATTTTGGGTTTTCTTGGCAAAGATACTGGAATGATTTGCCGTTTATTTCTCTAATTCATTTTACAGATGAGGAAAGTGAGGCAAATAGGGTTAAGTGACTTGCCCAGGGTCACACAGCTAGTACATGTATGAGGACCGATTTGAACTCTAGACACCTTACCACCTAGCTTCGTAACCTGAAAAAATAGCAGTCTTCAAATATTTAGGGTCTGTCATATAGTAGAGAGATCAGACTTATTCTGATGGTGGGAAGTTAGAGACAAATTTAAGCTTTGATATCAGAAAAAATGTTAACATTTAGAGCTATTCCAAGATGAAATGGTCCACTTTGGGAGATCATGGGTTCCCCCTCTGGGAGGCTTTGAGCAAAGGGTGGATGACAGCTTGTCTGGTGTAGTTAAGACTTTTTAGGTATAGGTTGCACTAGAAAACTCTTTAAAAGTTCCTTTCCACTCAAAAGTTCTGAGGTTCTGTGAACTTCTAGAAAAAAACCCCAACTGAGGCTATATCTCCAGGAGATTACTGACAGCAAGAAGAGACATGTATAAAAATGTTCATTCATTGAGCATTGTTTGTGATAACCAAAAGCTATAAATAAAATGTGCCCAGTAATTAAAAAACTGACTGGGCCAACAAGAGAATGGAATGGAATCTTATTGCACTTAGCAGAGAAATATGAAGAATTCACAGAGGCTTGGGAAGTCTTGGGATGTGATGCCCAAAGACTAACATACAGAAAAATGGCGGCCGCAGTCAATATGGAGAGAAAACACCACCGTGGTCAAATACTCAACAATCCATATTTACTATATTGCCAGAATTAAGAGAGGCATTGTCACCTTTATGTTAGTAACGACTGTTTTCTTAGGAAATGTACTTTGTAAAGGGATTTGTTTGGGAAATATATTGTTTTATTAAGTGCTGATTTTTAAACAATAGTTTTTCAACTAAAAAAAGTTTGCTATGAATAATGCTTTATCTCTTTAATAAAAAAAAATAGCCTTACTGAGAGTCCAGAGGAAATAGCTATAAGGAAGTTGACCTCTAGAGCTGGCCTTTGATCTAATACAAGACAGTCCAGGAAACCCTAGAGCAGCTGATAAGGGTGGGGCTGAAGGGCAGGAAAGGCGGGAAGCCTGACCAAAGAAACAAGAGCAAGAAAACCAGGGCCCCTGGGAGAGTTTATCAACAAGATTTCCATGTTGCACACTTTGCTGCCCTTGAGGCAGCCTGGGTACAGTGGAAAGAGGGCTCACTCTGAAGTCAGAGAACTTAGGTTCTGATCCCCTTTCCCCTCCCACAAAACAATTCACCTACTACCTTTGCAACCCCAGACAAGTTCACCTCCTGTGATTCCTAATCAGTAAAATGAACGGGGTGGGACTATGTGGTCTCCAAGGTCTCTTCCAGCTGTAGATCTAAAACACTTAATAATTTATTAAATCCTATGTGCCGTGAATTATTCTAGGCATTGGATGTATACAAAGACAAAAGTAAAGGTCCCTGCCAAATGACATAAATAGAAGATAAAGACAAAGGTGTTTGGGGGAGTGGAAATCAAGAAAATCTTCGTGTATAAGGTGGTGCTTGAGCAGAACCATGAAAGAAACCAGGGTCTTTAAGGCATGGAGACAAGGCAGAAAGAAGGATCTGCTGGATCCTATACTTGATTTCATGCCTCCATGAGGGGCAGGGCGGAGAAGGAGAGGGGAGAAAATTTGAAACTCAAGGGATTGTGGAACTGAATCTTATAAACTAAAAGTAAACAAACAAATTAATAAAGACAAAAAAAATTTTTTTTTAAAAAAGAAGGATCTGCTCATGGAAAGTCACCTAACTAGAATACAGATGTAGATGGCACTAGTGAAAGGCATCATTGCTGCCACCAAGCTCCTACAGACTGTATGATGGGAAACCCTCATGGAAAGTTATTGATGGTTTATAGCACTAGTGTTCAACTCAAAAACGAATGAAGGCCACTTCTATACATAAGGATCCCCACTGGGGCTGCACATGGACTTAGAAAACCACATTATCTATTTCCTATTGTATTTTTATTTTGTTAAAAAAAAAGGTTTCCCAATCACGTTTTAATCTGGTTCAGATAGCACTCTGTGGGAGTGGAAGGGAAGATAGAGTTGCAACCAGACTTCTAAGGATGGTATCTCTGTGTCCTGCAGTTGTAAGTGCCCTTCCAGGCTACCTCCAGTCGTTCTGATCTGTATCTGGCCACTGGACCCAGATGACTCCAGAGGAGAAAGCAAGGCTGGTGACTCTGCCTCACTTAATTCCAATTCATGTGTAAGTCATGGCATCACCTCCCTGATGCCAGGGTCCACTTTGAGAACAAAGGACAAAAACAACAAGCGTTCTCAGTCATCAGGGAGTGTTTCAAGCAGAAACTGGTTGCCCACTTGTTGCAGATTTGGGATTCTTCATCTAGTATGGGTTGGGTTCATGTCTAAGATCCTGTTAACTTGGGTAAATCCCTTCCTCTTTCTTAGCACCCCCTCCCTTCCAACCTCTTTTCTCCTCACTAAATGAGGATGTTAGATAAGACAGGGTCCCTTCTAGCTCCAAAATCCTGTGACACTTCTGCTTTTTGGGGGCATCTGCACTTTTTCAGACCTGAATGACAAGATCCTCAGAGCTGTTTCTGAACGAGCTGTATCCCTTGCAAGGGAAACACTTCATATTTTCATATTTACTGTTGAACTCTGCCAACTTATGAGGAATTTATGAGGCAAAGGTTTACACAATGAATCATTCAGAAAACTCCCCCTCCCTCCCTGCCCCCAAAAGACTTATGGAATACCAAAGCTGCCAACTTTGATGAATGGGTAGCTTCTTCTCCAAGAAAAGCCTCAAAGACTACTGCGGTCAGATCCTTACAACAACTGGAAAACAAGTGAATAGAGCCCTTCTGCCTTCACTCCATGAATACTATTACTTGCTGCAATTTCTGCTCTAGGCTGGAAGAGGAACATAACCCTATAGTATCATCAGGAACTTCTACTGCACTGTACTGTAGACTTCTGCCTCGTATATTATGTTTTTGGTATGTTTTCCAGGTCAGTTGTTTTTCCATTGAGATAGTTCATGTTCTCTTCTACTTTTCATTCTTTTGATTTTGCTTTATTATGTCTTGATGTTTTGTGAAATCATTAGCTTCTCTCCTTGTCTAATTCTAATTTTTAAAGAGTTATTTTCTTTAGTAAGTTTTCGGACCTCTTTTTCCAATTGGTTGACTTTCTTTTAATAATTTTCTTGATTTTCTAGCATTAGTCATATTTCTTTTCATAATTTTCCCTCTACCTCTCTTATTTGATTTTTAAAGGTCTTTTTAAAGCTCTTCTAAGAACTCTTTACAGACTTGTGACCATTTTATATTTTTCTTTGAAGCTTTACAAGTAGCAGTCTTTAGTTCATTGTTTTCTTCTGAATTTGAACCCTGTGTTTCTCTGCTACTATGGTAACTATCTATGGTCAGGTTCTTTTTCTATCATTCACTCTTTTGCTTTTTAACAGTCTATTTCTTGGCTATTAATTTTATGTTAGGGTCAGACTCTGCTCCCAGGGCATGGGGGATTCAGGTTTTTCCTTATTTTTGTTTTCAAAACTTTATCTGAGGGTCTTTGACTTTTTGGTTCTTCTCATGTGCTGTGATCCAAGGCCAGGTGTGGTCCCTGCTCCTCCAGCTTAAACCTTGGTTTAACATCAACCTCAAGTACTTCTCTCCACCCCTGAAGGAAAAATACAACCAACCTCTGTCCTCCTGTGAACACAAGTGTCTGTGTGTCTCCTGCTCTGTCCTGGAACTGAAACCAGGGCCTCTAGTCTCCTTTGAGTGACCACAGCCAGTCCTCTCCATTCTGAAATAGTAAACAGAGCCCTGCTCCTCTGCAACCACATTCACCTGCATGTGCTCAATCCTCCTCCCCCATAGACCCAGCTCTGGACCACCTGGGCCCTGCATCCAGTGCCAGCAGTCTTCCCCTGATCAACTGCCAACCCTTTTTACTGTCTGTGGGGTGAAATATTGCAAAGCCTTGGCTGCCAAGACACAACTGCATCCAAGGCTTACTCTTTGTTGACCTAGCAGTATCTGCACTTCACTCTGGCCAGACCACTGCTCCAGTAGGTCAGATCTTTCCTAATGTCCTGGCAAGTTGTCTTAGGCTGGGCAACTGTATTACCCCAATAATGAGGCATTATTTTAAGTTTTTTGGAGGTATATTTGGAAAAGCCGAGTAATTTCCTGCCTTATTCTACCATCTTCCCAAAATCCTGTAAATCAGAAATTCTTAACCTAGGATCTACAGACCCCTTAAAATATTTCAGAGGATCCATAAACCTTTATGAGAACTTTTTAATTTTCACTAACCTCTAAGTAGAATTTAACATTTTCTTTAATTATTTAAAAACATGATTCTGGAAAGGGACACACAAAAAGGTTAAGAACCCTTGAACTAAATGATCTCCAAAGTGGCTCTTGCTTCTAAATCTATGATCTGCTCCTGCGAGAGATCTATAGTTATAATCTAGAGGCCAAAGATTTCCTTCTGGAGTCAGGGGGCTTGGTTTCAAATACTAGCACCTCACTTTTGGGCTGTAGAGATTTTGTAATCCATAAAATGGAGGGGAGGGTTAATGCCCTCTAAATTCCTTTCCATTTGTAAATCATCTAAATCTAGGCACGATCAATGCCAATTCCTCAGCATAGCAGCATAACTCAATGGCCTTTAACCCAGCACAACTTAGTAAATATGCCACCTGCCTCCTGGGCATTTTGGGTTTTTTCTTCTTGCAGGAGTTTGTTGGAGCCAGGGTAAGAAAACAGCTAAACCCTCATTAAGTTATGGAGGACAAGATCCAACCACTATCAGATATTAATCACATGAGAAGCCTATGTGACTGGGCACTGTGCTTGGTACTATTGGACTTGATGGTGCCAGGGTCATAAGAACCCTCTTCCCTTTCCTGATCCAAGTCCCTTTCTCCTTTAAATTCCCACCTTGTAGAATAGTCTCCAAAGTCCTTAGCTGGTAACATTGCAATACAGCTTGCCCAAAAGTTTTATGAAACTAACTGAAAGGGAAATGGTTGAATAAAGGAAAAGAAACCAAATTTCTCTTATAAAGATGCAGTATCCAAGATATGTAGGGAACCAATTCAAATGTAGAAAAACAAGATGTCAATAGACAAATGATCAAATGTTACAAACAAGTAGTTCTAAAAGGAAAAAAAATTCAAATTATGGATAGCCACATGGAAAAAAATTTTCCAAATCACTAATAATTAGAGAAATGCAAATTAAAGCAATCCTGGGGCTCTACCTTTCAACTATCAGATTGGCAAATCTGACAAGGAAGGAAAATTACAGCTATTGAAGGGGCTGTGGGAGGACAGGCACACTGATGCATTCTTGTTCCTGTCCTATGCAGAGATTGCAAGCTATTGATTTTGAAAAGCTATGAATCGGTTGAGCTGTTCTGGAAAGCAATTTGGAATTATGCTCCCAAAGCCATTAAACCATGCATACTCTTTAACCCAATTTATATTACTAGGTTTATACTCCCAAAGACATAAAAAGGTAAAGAATCTGTATGTATAAAAATATTAATAGTAGGCCTTTTTGTTATATCAAAGAAATGAAAAGTGCCCATCAAACTGGAGAAATGGCTCAATAAATTATGCCATATGAATGTAATAGATTGTTGTGCCAAAAAACAGTGAGTGCAATGGGTCAGAGAAACCTGGGGGTATTTTGAATAAACTAGTGCCAAGGGTATAGAACCCATAACATACACAACTATAGTAATGTAAATGGAAACATGAAAAGGCAGTCAAACTCAGTGACCAATATTTATCCCAAAGCTATACACTTCCCTCTTTTCAATAAACTGTATGTACTGTTATTCAAAGGACTTTTGTTAGCTTTCTGGATATTTTTTTTTTGGTAGGAGATAGGAGTAATATTTTAGGAAATAACTTTGGTTTAAAAAATGTGTTACTTTTCTTGGGGAGCAGTGTGGCCACTATCAAGGACTATTATACTATTGTAACACCCTCAAGACCTGTCAAAATGTGCAATTTTTCCCTACACAAAATAATCCCAAGAGGTGTACTTATGAGTTCTTGGCTCTTGTTTTTCCTATTTTTGTCTAGCCTCCATACCAAGCTGGCATCT
Organism: Pseudochirops corinnae; assembly: GCA_028646515.1. Lineage (NCBI taxonomy): Eukaryota > Metazoa > Chordata > Mammalia > Diprotodontia > Pseudocheiridae > Pseudochirops > Pseudochirops corinnae. The sequence goes on along the minus strand of CM053587.1, from coordinate 325,064,681 downwards.
ATCACTCCTGGACACTATCAGTTTGTCCATCTCCACTAGCCCTTCTTCTCCTTTCTAATATTATTCTATAGGGTAGAAAAGCAGACTATCAAGCTCGGCTTTGGAGAAGAGATAAGAAAATGTATCTCCCTTGCTGACATTGTTAACTATGGGCGTGGAATACTGCATATAAGCTGGAAAAGAAGGTCAACATGTTGGGTTGGTTTTGCTAAACTTTTCTTTTTCTGCCTATTATAGAGCTAGATAAAGGAGAAACAGAAGAATGTATTCAGGCAGAGATGTGATGTAAAAACGAAAGGCATTGATTCAAATTTTTAGAAATTTTTAAAACAACAAAGAAAGTCTAATAGGTTCCAAGAGACCTGAAAGGCTTTCCTTTAAGTGCATAAGCCTTCACGTGTGGACTTGGTGAATTTTGTCTTCTCAAAGGCCTTTTTTGCCTTCTTTCTGGTTCTCAATTGTGATAAGTGAGCTTGAATATTGCAGATCCATATGATATAGTACAAAAAGACTGTACCTAGTCATGCCCTTCCCATTATAGATAGCCAAGACATCCTATTTCTCAATTTTAATGTTGCAAAAAACCTAAATATACATTTTCTATCAAGAATTGAAAAAGAACTTCAGGAATAAATAAAAATCCACATCTACTCAAAAGTCTCATTTAGCCTGTGAATTTAACTAACTTTCAAAGTTTTCCAAAACAATATTCTTTTAAAACACAGATTCAAAATTTGCATTATAAACAGCTAGCTCTCTAGGACAGGAAAAAAATAATCTGTGTCAGCTGATAATGACACTGCTCTCTCAAAGGTTCTCCTTAGCTAGCTTGGCATCTATCTCTGTAACCAAAGCAGAGATATCCCTCCTTCCCCCCTAAATTCTGTTCTGGGCCCCAATTTCTCTAGTCTGATTGACCATGAGTTAATCCCTATGCAGACTCTCAAATCTATATGACTAGCCCTGATCTAACTGCCTACTGAATTTCTTAATATCATATCAAACTAAATGTAATCAAAACTAAACTCGTCATCTTCCCCTTCCCCCCAAACCTGGCCTCCTCCAATGTCCCTAATTTGTTGAGAGCATCTCAGCAGTCACCCAAGTATATCATCTTGCTACCATCCTTTCTTCCTCATCTAACACAACCAAGCAGTGACCTCGCCACACCAATCCTATCTTTACATCTCTGAAACTTGACTGCCTATCTCTACATAGGTGGCCACTATGTTCAGTCCTTTCACTGGCCTTACCTGAAACAAAATTGTTCACCTTTCCTTGCTTGAGGGTTTTTCCTCTATAATCCATCCTCCACAGAAATGCCAGGTGTGATCATATCCTTCCATTACTCTTAGCCCGTCAATGACTCTCCCTTGGTTTTAACTACAAATTAGTCAGGGGCATTTTAGGCTCTCCACAATCTGGCTCCAATCTAATTTTTCACAGCCATATTTCATACTACTCCACCCTTCACCTAATTCTACACTTCCTACCAGAAATGCACAACCTAGTTAGCTTCAAACCCTGATTCTGCCATTATCTCTTAACTGTGAGATCTTGGGAAAGTCACTTCTCATGGCCTCAGTTTCCTCTAATGAGGTGATTCAGCTAATTTATCTCAAAGGTACAGACCAAGTCTAAGAGTCAGTGGTTTTAGGAATCAAAAATTAAAGGAAAAAAATTTAAGGCAAAAAATTAGCTTCATTCTTCTGTATTTAAAACCTTGCTTACTAATCAAAGTTTGCCTTTTCCATCTCTTCATGCTTTTTAAAATCACTAGTACCTGGAGACAAAGACTTAAGTTGAAGTCCAACCTCAGACACTAACCGTGACCCCAGACAGGTCATTTAACAGCTTTCTGCCTCAGTTTTCTCATCTGTGAAATGAAGATAACAATATCACCTACCTCCCAGGCTCGTGAGGAACAAATGAGATAATATATGTAAAATGCTTAGTAGAGTGTCTGGAACAGAGTGCTTAATAAATGCTTGGTTTCTTCCTTCTTTTTCTGTTATACCCACCGTAAGAGAACCCCACAGTCCCGTGTCTGCGGCTCTTCCTCGTTCAAAGCGTAACTGACACTGCTCATTAAACAGCTCAGAAAGCACCAAGATCATATTTTATTTCAGAGGTTTTCCATACAGGGACAAACTGAAAATAACAAAAACAAAAACCTTCCCTGTTCTTCATATACAAAGGTAACCCCAATGACTTCCACTGTAAATACGATTTGTGCTGAACTGTGCTATGTTGTACCAGGTTCATGCTCCCCCTAGTGAAACACGCCATTTGTTTTTAGAGTGTTAACCAGGGAAAAAAGGATACAATCCATGTCCAGAGAGTTTGTCATAAGATCATATATCTGAGATGTAAAGGATCTTAAGAGAGGATTTAGTTCAATTCTCTGATTTTACAGGAGGAAACCCTACTGAGGTGAAATGAATTGTTCAAGGCAATAGTGGGCTATATAGCAGCCAGTTCCTCAACTACAAATTCAGTGTGTTCCCCTCTGTAGAAGTCCCCTCACTGAAAAAAAAAAAAAAAGGCTTCAGAAGTTCCAAATTAGACACCCTAGCCCAATGTATCAGACTCTCCTCAGCTAATGTCAAAGCCTATCTTGCTAGAGCGCAGCACTTTGATTCGAAGAACAAAGACAATTCATGAAGTGAGGAACCACAAACCATTCGTCCCCTAATCTTTAAGGATTGCATAGAATTTAATCAACAGCTATATGGTTCAGTCAACAAACCAATTATAAAAATGCCAAGCAAATTACCTAAATTATATAGTATCATTGGGGAATAAGAAGAAGTCACCCTTAAGGTTTATCAGAGTACTTCAGGACCAGCTTTACTTCACTCTTTAGCCACAGTAGCTAATTATTAGCAATAACAACACAATACAAATTACAGGTGAAGCAATCAAACACAAACATTAGATTCCCTCTAGGAGGGCAAAGTACCAGAAATTGAGGGGAAAAAAGTTCAATTTTTCTCCCCTTTGGAATGTGATATAGAATGAGTTACATACAAATTTAAAGGAGATTAAAAAGTTGCTTTCAATCCAGTGAGGAAAAATTATGATTATTAGTCTCAAAGGTGGAATTTACTTTGCCTCCTTCCGAAGAAATTTTTTTTTTAAATCTTAAATTGCCATTTTTTCCCTCCTTTTCAAAAGAAACATGAAGAAAGGGAGATGAGATGTTATGTGGATTCTTTCAGGAACAATTGCCTCTGGTGAGGGGGAAGTCTAGACAAACTCTTATACATCCACCTGAACTAAAAAAATACTTTGCTTCCAAAGACTCCACCTCCTAAACCCTCCTGGAAAACAGAGCAACAGCAAGTGACCCATGGTCAAGAGTGATGAAGAGCCTGCAAATGTCATCAGGAAAGGGGTTGTTCTTATCAAATTGAAGTCCAAATCGTGAGTCACCTGAACCCTTTAATACTACTACACACTGGGCAGCAGCCCTTCCATTTATGGGAGTGTCAGTTTCTGAATAATCAAGACTTGTTTGCCAGTACTAGTCAGGCACATAAAACATAAAACATCCTTAGATTCTATGTAGGAACTGTCTCCTCAGATTCTCAGAGAAGCAATCCAGGGTCACAGATTTAGGCCTGACAGGTACTTTTGAAACCATCAAAGACAACCTTCTCCTCTTACAGTTGAAGAAACTGAGGCCCAAAGATTGATGTGCCCGCAATCCTCCAGGTAATAAGGCAGCAAGATCGAGTAATGGATAGAGTGCCAGTTCTGAGTTCAAATTTGACCGTAGACATTTACTGACTGTATGACTCTAAGCAAATCATTTAACCTATTTGCCTCAGTTTCCTCATCTGTAAAATGGGGGTAAAAGCCTTTACCTCCCAGGGTTGTTGTGAAGATCAAGTGAGATAACAATTGTACAGTGACTAGCACATAGTAAGCACTTCATATTATATGACACAGGCAAAATTGAACCCAGGTGATTTTTCATGGGCAATAATGTCATTCCAAAACAAGACAAGGCTGATTCATCTAATCGTACAAAGATAACTGACAAGTAGTAGCATTTTACCTTTGAAATTTGATAATTCAAATAGCAAGCAAAACTCTGAGATAAGATAAATAGCTTCCCTGCCTTTGAGGCAAAGATCTAAACTTCAAGGCACCTTAATGCATGATTGGGCAGTGCCAGAAGAGCTAACATTTACATAGCTCCTCCTTTCAACTTGACAGTATCTTGTATTTATTACCTAGCTGGAGTCTCACCACAACCCTGGGAAATAGTCCATTTCACAAATTCATAAACTGAGGCTACGAGAGGTTAGGCTCTTGGTCATAGTGTCAAAAGGCCAGACTCCAAGCTGGGTTTTCTTGACTATACAAAAACTATATCCGTTGTGCCAATGCACAGCCTGCCTCCAATACAGAGTACCGTGAGGTCTTCAACTTTTCAAGACACATAATTGTGTTGATCATTTATGCTGAGAAGATACTGTGCACAAATGGAATTGTTGTGGTTTGTTTTTAGCAAGATTTTTAAAAGACAGTGCATTTTTTAAATGGACCTCTTATTTACCAGAAGCCATTTGCTTCTGGAAGCTAGCTAGACACCCAAAAACATAAAATGAAACCTGACAAAATTTACCACTCATTAGGCAAATAAATTGTGAAATTACTTAGGACAAGTTACGCAGATGATAGGTGCTCAGCAAGTCTCTACTGAAGGAAGAGCGACATTGTGATCTCGTAGAGAAAGCACTTGAGGCCCAGCTGCAGTCATTTTCATCTGAGCCTTTTTTCTCAGCTGTGAATTGTGAATATTTTTTTCTCCTCTCCCTCTCAAAAGGCTGTTATGAGAATGAGATTATAGATGCGTGCTCTCAGGCAAACAAGAAAGCTATATAAATGACTTATTTAAAATAAAATTTCAAAAACCTGAGAGTAATCAGCTTGATTTTTTTGAATTGTTTTTCCTTTTCTCAGTATTCTTCTGGATGAGATTCAAGTATAAAAATCTTTTACCTACTCTTCAGGCAAATCGGATTTAAGTCCTTGCAGCTCCAATTTCTGGGATTTACTTTCTTTACCTATAAGACATCAAGATTAATTTAAGATTTTTCTAAACTATTACATACCTTATCTAATATAGTAGGGGAAAAAAAGACCTATTCAAAATATACCATTCACAGTGTGCCAACATGACCTAGATTTGGGCATTGATTGATAAATGAAAGACAGCTTTGCTGCCCACAACTGTGTCAGGTAGCCATATTTTTCAACCAAATTATTCGTATAAGAAATCCTGACAACCAAGATGTATCTCTTGGGAAAAGGAAAAAAAATACCATGACTAAAAAATAAAAAATTAATTTTTCCAACTCTGAAAACTCAAGTAAACTGCTCTAATGGTCATCATCATGAAGCTGTGAATTTGTCCAAATGTGAAAAACAACTTAGAATTTTTTTTTGCTTTTTATTTTGGAGGGCAATTGGGGTTAAGTGACTTGCCCAAGGTCACACAGCTAGCTTTTTGCATATGTTACGTGTCTGAGGCCACATTTGAACTCAGGTCCTCCCGACTCCAGGGCCAGTGCTCTATTCACTGCGCCACCTAGCCACCCCTGAAAAACAATTTAGAATTTTGCAAAAACAAGTAATTGTTCATACCTTTTGATCTAGAGTTGCTAATACTGGGCACAAATGGGAAGGGAGATGATATCAAAACAAGGCCCATACTCAACTGAAACATTCAGAGCAACTCTTTTTGTGGCAGCAAAGAAACAGAAACATAGTAGTTGCCTATCTATTGGGGGATGGCTAAAAAACTAGTTTGTGAAGGTAATATTATGTCTTTTAAAGACTAATATTTATAATTCTGAGAAACATAGGAAAAATTAGCTTGATGCATGAAATAAGCAGAGCTTAAACACACACAGGAGCAAAAAAACCAAAAAAACAAAAAACACCAGAAGGAAACCAAACTTGTTCAATTGTAACAATTAGTCCTGGTAAACTAATACTTGGAAGGGAAAGGAGGGATTACTGGAGCAGAATGTTACATACATTTATCAAAATCATTGTCTTGAACTATTTTTCCCTTTTTTTTAATAAAAAATTCATGAAGACCAGCAATACAAAAAAGCTCATGTTAATTGTATAAAAATCAGACTAAAAGCATCTAAATCTTCCAAATCACTTGTAAATGCTAATGTAGCTATCTAACCACCCCCTTAAAGTTGATTCTCTGAATTAAAAATAATTGCCTCAATCAACAAATATCTGAGCACCTATTATATATTAAGTCCCATACAAGGTTCTGAAGGACACAAAGACCTGATTGCCAGTTTAGTCTATCAGGGGAACAAAAACACAGGAGGCAAGAGCCTTCTGAAATCCTGTTCATTAAAGCCTAATTCAAATGCAACCTCTTCCATGAAGGCTTCCCTTATTAAGCCCAGTCCTTTAATAACTTCTTCATCAGGCCTCACAGAACACTCGTTTTCAATTCACCTAGCTTTATGCGGTATATTGCAAATAACTTCAGTTACTATGGTCTCCCATTCACCCAATAGCATGTACACACTGCATATGGGCAAGGACTATATCTAAATGTTGTATTCTCTTCAAAAACTAGCACAAAGGCCTACTGTATGGAGAACAGCACATTTGAATAGTGGTCTTTCATGAGTCATGTAAATATAGGCTTTTCAAGTATAAAATTGAACTTTAAAAATTTGTTTTTTTTTAAAGAGGCTTAGAAACAAATGTAAGATGTCTTCCAAGGGGCAGTCATTCCTATAAGGAAACATAACCAACATCTCACATTTGAAAAAGAAAAATTGAAGTGGTAGCAAAAAGATCTCTTATCAATATAGTTGGTGTAGCAAAGGCTTCATTCAGTGAACAGCCTATTTATAGGGGGGAAAAAAAGCCCTTTCATAAGAGCCTCATGACACAGGTTAAGTGTGGGAAAGAATTTAGTTGGCCTTAAGGGTTGTTTTTGTAAACCAGAAAATCAGTTTTCAGTCAAGAAAGCCCAGGAAACTTGGAAATGCCACGATGTGTAAGACAAAAGCTCCCTCTCCTGGCAGACTTTTTGTCCTAGGTCCTCTGTGTACAATTCTTGTTCAACCTGAGAACTGGCTGGAGATACATCACCGAATTCCTAAATAAATTTAAACTGTTGGGCTCAAGTTTAAGAGAAAACCAGAAAATGGGGCTGCAGATTGAAGTCAAACAAGTCACATATTCCTTCTAATTCCAAGTACTTTGAATCTTCAAAAAAATCATCTTTCTCCACATAATCCAATGACAGCAGTAAATACTTTTGGGTAACGAAATCCCTTGCAGGAACCCTAACACAAGACTGGATTCAATTCTGGGCGAAAGCAACTCTTCTATTACAAGTTTCTTAATTTGTAACATGGAGATCAATAGCACCTACCTCCCAATTGTTATGAGTACACGTAAAGTGTTGAAGCTCACTCAGTAATACAATGTGAGCTACTATTCACTTTATAACATGTAAAATAAATGGTAAGCTTATTGCAGATGACTACATGCCTAAATGTTATTCCATGTTATACAATGGTAGTCAACATTAAGTGCAAACTAATAAACCTCGGGTAACCAACCCGATCAAATCTTTCGTTTGCTTCCTTTGGATTAATAACTTAGTATGTATGGTGTTACTGGTACTAAATGCAACAGGCTCAGGTGAGTGGCTGTTGCCAAAGTAAACTTCAGATAAACCCGATGTCTGATATAGAAGGGACCTCAAAAAGCAGCACTTTGCAACTGCTCATTTGGAGGTGATCATACATGATGCAACCTATTTATGTGAAGTGACAAGGGTACCTTTAAAATACACATACCATGAACTTTTATACTCGTTTGAAACCCATTATTTGCTCTTAAGCATTGCTGTTGGTGCTTATTAATGAAAAGTTCTCACTTTTATGTCAAACACCCTACATAATCTTTCCTATGCAACCAAAGAATGAGGTGCAACTTCAATTATTTGTATAGGAATATGAAACTAAAAGGTTATTGGGTCAACCTTTAAGTGGCTTTCCAGGCCCCTAACATATTGCAAGTTTCTATGGCAATAAAACTAGGGTCATCTGTTCCCCTTGCTAAATTACTTTCAGAATCACCCCCCCCCCCAAAAAAAAGGCTTGAAGAAAATGCCAATTATTTTTCTTCTAAGCTATAAAGTATAGCATTTTAGCACCAACTTAAACCATTTCAACTACTTAAGAGACAAATATACTCTTGAAACATGCTGGAAATAGTACTCTTTCTTTAAAATGACTAATCCTCATTACCTCATTTTTGCCCTCTTTGGGAGTTTCAGGCTGCTTCCAAACCTACCTACTCACATTCTTGAGTCATCCAGTGTTTTCCATCATGATTATCTTTATACCTCTCCATTTGTAAGCTACTAACCTGTATTTTATACCATATTTCTAAAAACTGATCTGTATGCAACTGATCCCTTAAAATTTATTAGCTTCAATAAAAGTTTAAATTATTAGTAACCTCAATGGCAAATTTTTTTTCTGCGCTTTAGATTCACTTCCAAGTCTAATGGTTGAAATTAAACAAACTAGATTGTTTCACACCCTGAAATTGCTCCAAAATTCAAATAGCTGTCCTATCAATAAACACTAAAGTCCCTAACAACCTAAAAATACCCCAGTACTCGAGATCTTATTTTAAACAAGCAAACTAAAAATATTTAAAGATAGAAAAACAAGCATTTTGGGAATGCAACAACTTTATTGAAAGAAAAGTGCAGTGAAATTACTCAAAAGCTTGAAAGAAACTTGAGGGAATTTAGACACCTCCCCTCAAGCGCAGGACCAAGTGCAGGGTGGATTCTTTCTGGATGTTGTAGTCAGACAGGGTACGCCCATCTTCCAGCTGCTTTCCAGCAAAGATCAATCTCTGCTGGTCTGGGGGGATGCCTTCTTTATCCTGGATCTTTGCTTTGACATTCTCAATGGTGTCACTGGGCTCAACTTCAAGGGTGATGGTCTTGCCAGTCAAGGTCTTCACAAAGATCTGCATCCCACCTCTGAGACGAAGGACCAAGTGCAGGGTAGATTCTTTCTGGATGTTGTAGTCAGACAGGGTGCGCCCATCTTCCAGCTGCTTTCCAGCAAAGATCAATCTCTGCTGGTCTGGGGGGATGCCTTCTTTATCCTGGATCTTTGCTTTGACATTCTCAATGGTGTCACTGGGCTCAACTTCAAG
>CM053587.1:325036479-325055332 GCA_028646515.1 Pseudochirops corinnae | reverse complement strand
GCTGCTTTCCGGCAAAGATCAATCTCTGCTGGTCTGGGGGGATGCCTTCTTTATCCTGGATCTTTGCTTTGACATTCTCAATGGTGTCACTGGGCTCAACTTCAAGGGTGATGGTCTTGCCAGTCAAGGTCTTCACAAAGATCTGCATCCCACCTCTGAGACGAAGGACCAAATGCAGGGTAGATTCTTTCTGGATATTGTAGTCAGACAGAGTGCGCCCATCTTCCAGCTGCTTTCCGGCAAAAATCAATCTCTGCTGGTCTGGGGGGATACCTTCTTTATCCTGGATCTTTGCCTTGACATTCTCAATGGTGTCACTGGGCTCAACTTCAAGAGTGATGGTCTTACCAGTCAAGGTCTTCACAAAAATCTGCATCCCACCTCTGAGGCGAAGGACTAAATGAAGAGTTGATTCTTTCTGGATGTTGTAGTCAGACAGGGTACGACCATCTTCCAGCTGCTTTCCGGCAAAAATCAATCTCTGCTGGTCTGGGGGGATGCCTTCCTTGTCTTGAATTTTAGCCTTGACATTCTCAATGGTATCACTGGGCTCCACTTCAAGGGTGATGGTCTTGCCAGTCAAGGTCTTCACAAAAATCTGCATCCCACCTCTGAGACGAAGGACCAAGTGCAGGGTAGATTCTTTCTGGATGTTGTAGTCAGACAGGGTGCGCCCATCTTCCAGCTGCTTTCCAGCAAAGATCAATCTCTGCTGGTCTGGGGGGATGCCTTCTTTATCCTGGATCTTTGCCTTGACATTCTCAATGGTGTCACTGGGCTCAACTTCAAGGGTGATGGTCTTGCCAGTCAAGGTCTTCACAAAGATCTGCATCCCACCCCTGAGACGAAGGACCAAGTGCAGGGTGGATTCTTTCTGGATGTTGTAGTCAGACAGGGTACGACCATCTTCCAGCTGCTTTCCGGCAAAGATCAATCTCTGCTGGTCTGGGGGGATGCCTTCCTTGTCTTGAATTTTAGCCTTGACATTCTCAATGGTATCACTGGGCTCCACTTCAAGGGTGATGGTCTTGCCAGTCAAGGTCTTCACAAAGATCTGCATTGTCTGTTAAAATAGGAAGAAAAAATAATTTGAAACACCAATTGTTGCTGCCCTTATCCTTAAAGGCCGATTCAGTCCCTCTACAAACCCTGAGAAAAAAAATTGAGGAAAAAAAGCAAAAACCTTTAATTTCTACCATTTAGCAATTAATGGAGGTACCTCAGTTTAGGGTGTGGATAAGAAAATTTAACCCAACCTTAGGGCTTCTGTACCCCTTTATAACCTAAAAACACTTTTTATTTTGAAATTTGGAAAGGCTTATCCTATCTCTATTTTCCTTGCCTTTTAAGTATACAGAAAAAGAAGAGGAATTTAACCCAATCTTAGGGCTTCTACACTCTTCATACCTAAAAAAAAAAACGCTTAAAAAAAAAAACCATCCCAATTTAAAACATTGGAAGGACCAAGCAACATCATGATACAAAACAAATGCAACAGCAAACAGAGAGACTTACTTCTTTTTATGCCAAGGCCCCTGTCCTTACTCCCGACTTAAGCCCTGCAGTGTCCAGCCCGGCCCCCACCTGACAGTACCCCTTGACCGGCAAAAGAAAGCCCATCTCGAGCCAGGTTGCCCACCGCCCTCTTTCCTGGATGAGCGGACAGAGAGGGGGAGGGGCCTGTCACGTGATGTGATGAGCGAACAGAGAGCCCCTCCCCTCAACGCATGGCGCACTTCCGTCTCCCGGCCCCACCCGCGCCGCCAGACGTATGGCGTCTTCCTTTACTTCCCGCCCCGCCCCCATAGGCCCGGCTTTACTTGTCCTTCCCTCTCCTGCAGGGGGCACTATTCTTTCCTCTCTCGCAAGACCCGGATGAAATCGCCCACCCCTTCCCCGCATGGGGCCCTCCCACGCCAAGGATCCTCGGGGCCCTCCTTCCCAGCTCCCCCGCGGTCCCGAGACCTGGTCTCTCGCCCCCGTGGGGGCTTCGTCTCGTCAAGGCTCGCCACCGGCCGCCATCTTAAGCCTCTACCTCCCTTCCTTCTGTCCTCCCCCGAACCCCTCAACCAGCCTGTTGGCTACCTGGGTCCAAAATACGCCGCCACCTCAGGCTCGCGGCAAGCCCCCCCGCCCCGCCAAGTTCGCCTACCCCGTAGCCCAGCAGCCACAAATCCCACCTCACCCGCAACCCCACCCCTGCTGAGGGTCCGCGCGACACGGCGTCCCCTCCCCCTCTCACCAAGCGGTGGCGACGGCGACACACACACTAAACAGAGTCAACTCCTGTCCTAGGCGGATCTAACTGCGCCACACCCGGCGCGTCCTTATATAGGGACGCAGAGCGGTGGTTCTGTGAGATCCATCCGCGGAAACACCGAGAAGGGACTATTTCTTCCACGCGAGCACCCTACCCCGTCCCCGAAGCAGAAGAACGAGGCCACCGCTCTCACCGCCCCGACCGTACTCAAGTCGATGGCTTCCTCTCACAAAACTCTCTCCCGTGCTGGTTTAAGACACTGGTGAAGGAGCAGCCCAGGAGAGGGGGAGGGGAGGGCCATAGCGTGAGCGGAGGGATTCAGGACGTTCTAAAGGAGTGCTTTGACTGCGGCGGACGTGGAGAGGGGGAGGGGCGGCAGAGAGGGGGGAGGGGGGGGCTCGGCTGGCGCCAAAATCCGGCTTGGCTTAATGGAATGAGTAGCCCCACCCCCACCTTCCGCTGAGAGGGGCCGACCCTTTCCCCCCCCCTCACTCCCCACGGGGCCCGTCCGTTGGGCCAGAATACCCGGACCGCGAGATGGGGGTTGGGGCGTGTTAGATGAGCGAGACGTGGAAGGCTTCTCACCGTTCGGCCTACCCCCAGAAGGGTCCGCCCTTCTCCCAACGGTCTTCTCCACAACTCTGGGCTTTGACACCCCCACACATACCTCAAGGACTTGAGGCTCCTCGACCGGTTTAGCATCGCCCACACCCCCGTACACATCCCCTCTCTGTGCCTCAGTTTCCGCATCTGTCAGACGGGGGCGCCAGACTCAATGACGTCCAAGGCCCCTCCAGCTCTGGATCCTAGGATTCCCAAGTGAAGCCCTCGGGGTACCCCCATCCCCCTGGCTCTGGTTACGGTCAGGTAATAAAGCAAAGTGTGGCCCCGAGTGCTGGGAGCTTTACAACGGGCTCTCCTCACCCTCCCGAACCCCGCACACAGAATATCCTAAAATTAGTCTTCCCTAAGAGTCAGGGCTCTTACCTCACAAGTAGGCGCTTAATAAATGCTTATGGACAACAATCAGTGTGTTTCCCGGCGAAATCTGAAGTTAGGAGAGCGCTTCAGGGTGGAGCAAGACCCTGCTCAGCGCCCCGAGGCTCCCTTCGGGTCTGCTAACTTCCCACCTGCTACCAGAGACCTTCTGTGGATTACCTCCAGTTTATCCTGTTTATAGCTTGTTTATAACATAGTTGTTTGCATTCTGGCTCCCCCATTAGACTGGGGGATGTCTGAGGGCAGGGATTGTCTTCGGCCCTTTTTTTGCAGCCCCCAGGGCTTAACAGTGCCTAGTACAAAGTAGACACTTATTAAATGCTGACCCAAAGACTAGTAAGGATAGTTAATAAAGATCACTGTTCAACTCTTACCCTGTCTAACAAATGTTCACTGGGTTCTTGGGCAAGAATTGTAGTCTGATGTCTTGGATGGGACAATTCGTTATCCTATACGTATCTAAACCATAAAGAGCATTTATATCATTTTACTGGGCCTCAGTTTCCTCATCTGTAAAACAAAGGGATTGAACAAGATGGTCCAAGGGCCCTTCCAACTCTAGATCTAAGGTTGTCTGTTCAATAAGGTCCTTTGAAGCTCCAAATTCTTGATCATTACCTTTTTTGGCAAAAAAAAAAAAATAATAACCCTCATATCTGTGATCTCATCAATGTGGCCATTTCCTGCTCTCATAACAGACCTTCTCTGCTACTCCCCTGAGTTAATCACTGGGTATCCTCCCAATGTGCTAGGGCCTTTCCTTGAATTCTCCTGAAGTCCCTAGGCTGCCAGAGGAATACAAGATCTTTCTATTCCTCACTCTCCCCTATGTGGCCAGCACAACTTTTTCAATAATTATGTTCTTTGATTTTTATCCTTCCTAATTTGTAATTTGTAAGCCTGTTCATCTCTCCTACCCACCTCTACATTCCCCTTTGTGCAGTCCTCTCCTTTAGTGCTTCAAGAAATCTAAGTCAGGTATTAAAAGCCATTTGGCATCAGAAGAATGAAATATTGGCATTAAAATATGGGTCTTTATTCAGGGACAGACTTGGAATCATTAAAACAACTTTGTCCTTTCCCAAAAGCAGTCCAATCTGCTGGCTTCCTCTTACCCAACTCTGGTCCATCTATGATGGATGACTTTTATAGAGTGTCCAGCATCCTACTGCCTATCCTAATTTGAACAATAAACATTCAAGTATTCTTATCCACTTGGTTTTCCAGGTGAGGATAGTAAAGCCTAAAGTCTTTGAGTGGTATGCATCTCATTTAGAAGACTAAAGTTTCTGGGCCTCTTTTCTACCCATCCACCTTCAAGACCCGAACAGAAACATTTGGAGGACTTCAGATGCAGAATGTCTTTTCTGTATGGACTCGGGCAAACCCAAAGTATAGATCTCCCCGTTTTATGCCCCATTTAATGTTACTAATCAAGAGAATTGTAAACCGTCTCTGTTCTATCTTCCAAGGAATCCTGCAAAACATATGCATAAACTCTATCAAAAATACACACAGAATACAGAAAGAAAACAGACTCCTAATACTTTTAAAAAGCAAAATAAGCAAGGCCAACAACATTTTCCCTCTGAACTGCACTTTGCCCCTAAAAATTGTTAGTTTTTTCCCCCTTGCAATTTTCATATTCAAAATCTCTACCTAGAGGACATTAAAAATAAGTTCTACTGACATTTACCTTAGCTCAGAAATCCCTCCCAACGATGTCAGCAAAGTACTTATGTTGTCATTTGATGACAACCTGCCATAGAGGAAATTGTTGGCAAACCGTAAGAGTGAAACGATTTACACGTGGGGAGGGGGTTTCCACGTGAGAAAAGGAAAACAGAGCTATAAATGAATGGCTACAAGTTAAAGTTGATTGAATCGACCATTTACTTACAATCACAGTAATTCCCTTTCCTAACAACCTACATTGCTGCATTTGTCAGCTCCAGCTGAGTTTAAGGTGTCAGCTATTCAGTTTCCTGACTATAGATAGGATTTTGGAGTTGGTCACTTAAGTGCAACGTCCTTATCTTACAGCTAAGGAAACAAGCCCAGTGACTGACTCAAAGTCAAAACAACAGGAACATAACAAGAAAAAAAATCCATTTAGATAAATATGTACATAGATTTGATTGTTGTTTGTCCTTTCTCGAAGAGAACTGTCACATCAGAAATATGATTCCATGACTTGCAAATGAATTGTATTTAAAACTGGCCAGTTACACTTGGGCAACACAGCCCCCTCTCCCCTCTCCTTCCTTTTCTCTTCCCTTTTCCTTTCTCCCTACTTCCTCTCCCTCTATCAATATAGGATATCATACCCAAAGGAACATAAATGTTGATGCTGAAACCTCACTAGATATCTTGAGGTTTACAGGGTAGATTTCTTTCTTAAGTACCGTCTTTTTTTTTTTTTTTTTTTTTTTTTTTGCTTTTTGGAGGAGGGAAGGTAGGCCAATTGGGGTTAAGTGACTAGCCCAAGATCACGTGGCAAATTTTGTGCTAAGCTTCTGAGGTCGGATTTGAATTCAGGTCCTCCTGACTCCAGAACTGGTGTTCTATTCAGTGTGCCACCTAGCCACCCCCATTTCTTTTTTCCTTTCTTTCTTTTTTTTTGTTGTAGGACCAAGTTTTAAACCAAATTCACTCTAGCTCTCACTGATTAACCAATAATAAGTCCCAGCCCCACTTAGTGGCAATTGTTTGGGCTCTGAAGGCTCTGAGTGAAAAAGTAAATAGCAATTGTTTCTTTTTTGGCCAGAAACCTGGAAGGTTTTCTCCCACATCAATTTTTTTTTTGGGGGGGGGGGGTAGGTAAAAGATCATTCTTTGCCTCTCAGCTTACGTGGCCTAAATTACTGAAGGGGTGTTGCCTCAGTCAAACTACTACTAGTTAAAGACCTTAGCTTAAAAAGGCCAAAGTCTCCCACAGCATCAGGACCAACTTCAGGAGGAGAAAGTGAGACTGGTGACTGACTGCACATCTCTCCCTCACTTAAATCCAATTCACCTGTAAGTCTTGCCATCTCTTTCCTGATGTCATGGTCCTCTTTGAAAATGAATATATTTGATACCCTTAAATGTCTTCTATATTTAATTTTTATTTCTTATACTTCATTTTTATGTAAATTAATTTATATAAAGGTGATCATATTTTATAAAATAATTTTAAGTATAATCAATTACATGGATTTTTATATAAAATTATTTCTATAAATTTATTTTCGAATATATTTTAAATCTGCAGTCAGAAAAAATATTTCCCTTTCCGGCTGTCTTTTTAAAAAATTTATAGGAATCTTCACAAACCTTAAACTATTTATTTTAAATTATTTAAAATGCAACCTTTTAGAACAACCCTGACGTCCACATTACTGAAAGTGAAATGTACAATGGAGATTTAAAAGACGCTACCCTCCCCCCCCATTTTTTTTTTTTCTGTTTAAACATAGGCTGGGAACAAGCCACGTTTTCTTTCGGGTTGACCTAGTTTCACGTAAAAACCACACCCTGCTTTTGTTTTTTGTTATTTTTTGTTTGTGTGCAGTAAGGCTAATGATTAATGTACACCAATTGGTTGGGTCACAAGTTTTGAAAGACTAAGAGAGAATGCAGCTGTTAAAAGAGAGGCAGGCGCTGGGGATGACCCAGATTTAGGAGGTGGGGGGAGGGACAAATTGAAAAACGGAAGTTCTGAAGCCCACCCCACTCCTTTGCCAATATTGGGGGTGGAACATTGCCTGTACTTTTAGATTTTTAAATATATCCATTGGTTTGGCTCTCCGAGGGAAGGACACAAAAACTAATCGTATCAATAAAAATGTATTTTTTAAAAAGTGAAGATCTTATGATGAGGGGTTGCAATGAAGACCTAGAAATCCAGGGACAATGTCCAATGTTCAGGGGGGATTTGTCTCAAGACCAAGGGCCTGGGAATGGGAGGAAATACTAGGAAGAAAGGCAACAATTAGGAAGGGACCAGTAGGTTCTCTGGGTCACTGGGGGGGCAGGGTTTCTTACTGCTTTGCTTTCTAAGCAAAAGGTGGGCTGGCCATATTAACAGATGCCCCTTTGGGTAACTAATGGGCATCCCTCCTTGGGTCAGCCTTCTCAATCCTGGCTAGAATGGGAGTCCTTCACCCTGGGAACAGTGACAAATTCAATCCATACCCCCGCCTCAGATAATCCTTCCTTTGCATGCACCCAGTGGTGCCCCAGAGCTGGCATGGGAGAGAAGAGAGAGCCTTGGCAAAGCTCAAGCCAATGGAAGACAGAGCAGGGCCCAGCAACAACTCCTTGATTGGTGGGGAAGTGAGCGCATGCACGACCTCTCTGCAGCTCACAAAGGCGTTTGTAGGTTGGGGAGGATGGAGAGGGGAGAGAGCCACCTCTCCCAGCTTTTCTCTCTTTCCTTCCTCCTCCCCGCAGCGAACGTAATTACCCTGGAGAGTTACCTCATTTTAGATTGCTTCTGTTGTTTATCAATTAATTCAGCTTTAGGAAAATCCTGGTAGCTCCAGGCTGAGCCAACAAAGAATGCTTCCAGAGGAAAGAGAAGGGGAGGAACCTGGAAAGCCCAACTTTGAAGGGTCAGGGCACACCCCGTGGTCTTCGGGGTGATTAGATCTTAAAAGATGTAAGAAGGAAGGCTTGCAGCTAATCCACCAGCTAAAAGGGACTCCTTTGTTGTTTATCCTTGCCTGGCTTGGTCCAGGCTTAATTAAGTAACCAGTTGCAAAGAATTAATTGCACACTCACCCTTTTTCTAAGGAAGGTCTTTTCCCACCCTTTGCAATCTCAGAATAAAAGCTTCTTCAAGTATCCTCTTTATCTTGATGCATAATGATGGCTAGATTTCCTTGTGCCCTGTGGAAAATTACTGGAACCCTGAGTCCCACTGGCATTACTATTGAACATTCCTCAAGTCTGAACAATGACCTAAAACTCCCAATCTCAAGGCCCTTCCTTTCAAAGAAGTGTATTCTTGCTATTTCTAAAGACAAAACCAGCCAAATGAAATCCCACTCTCTGGTCCTTCTTAATCCTAGTGCCTTCATTGTAAACGAGTTAATCTGTGTAAAGCCTTAGCTCGGCACTGGCCACTTTGTTTTCCTGGGAAAGATACTGCCATTTCCTTGTCCAGTTCATTTTACAGTTGAGGAAACTGACACAAACAGGGTTAAGTTACTGGCTAGTCAGTTTCTGAGGCAGAATTTGAACTCAGACCTTCCTGAACTCAGGCCCGGCAGCTCGGCCTAGCTGCCCCAAGCATTACATAAATGTTAGTTTTTATTATTATTTCCAATGTATCCAGTCTATACCTTGCTCCTATGTATTTTCAACAGCTGTTGTCTTACCCCTTAGACTGTCATCTCCTTGAAGGCAGGGATAGTTTTTGTCTTTCTTTGTATCCGCAGCCATTATCAACAGTGCCAGGAATATGATACTTATTGATAAACGCATTACAGGTACTCAACAAATAAATACATAAAAATCCATTAAATAACCTCAATTAAGCTCCTTGAGTGGTTAACCGGATCGGTTCCAGCATCTCTTCAAGCCATTTGCCTTGTGGTTGAGTAATTCACTGTTGTTTTCAAAACAAGAACAATTTTTAAAAGGATTGAACAGGATTGCTTAGTCCTGGAAGTCATTTACACAATTTGGATTACAAACTAAGTCAACCACTAGTATTTGGGGTGTGTTATATGCAAAGTGGAATTAGGAAATGAGTGCGTTTTGTCATGATCAGATGGGAAAATTGTTTCAAAATTCACATCCCTGGCTTCAGGACTTGCTGAGGTGAGGTGAGAAAGGGTGTGGAACGCTGCATACTCTCACTCAATTAACGTCCATCAAACAATTGCTAAATTGTTTCCTCCTCTGTCCCCTTCATTTTTCAGTTGTTGCTATTCTGTATCACTAGGGATGGACAGCTGGATGGGGGAGAGAAGGGATACCTTCTGAAAGAAGGTTTGTTCAAATGCAAAAAAAATCAATAAAAACGATTTAAAAAAAGTTATAAAGGGAGGGAATTATTTCAAATGAACTCGTGAAGATGAATTTTCAACTTAAAGAAAATTTTTAAAACTTTTTTGGCTACAAGTCTAGTACTGTCTAATCATGGTTTGAACTTTATTCATTTAAAGCAAACTTTTGAAGGACTAAGGGCAGACTATGTTTGTCAGAGCTGCGGAGGGTCCCAAGAGGAGCACGTCCCATTCTTGACACCCCAGAAGTTTTCAGTCTAAGAAAGGGGATCAATTTCACAGATACCTAAAATAAGGCAGACTGTGACAAAAGTGTTTGGGTGTGTCATTGGGCGGAGGGATTGCACAGTCATGTTTAGGGTCATGCTCTCAAATAGGGCTTCTTAACCTAGGTCTTTGACCTTGTATTGTCAAATATTTTTGAAAAATGTGTTTCAATATAATCAATTTCCTTCCTACTCTTGTGTCTTTTATTTCATTCATCTAACAACATGATTCTGAGCAGGAGGTCGGTCTAACGGCTCCATCCTATTGCCCCAGGGAGGGGGGCAAGGTACAGAAGAGATGAAGAACTCCTTCTCTAAAATGAAAGTCTGGTATTGGAAAACACCTAAAGATTGTATTATATAATAGCCAACGATCGTGTGGAGGTGTCGTTTTCATGGTAACTGAAATGTATGCTGAGAATGTTAGTAAAACAAGTGGCTCCCCATAGTTTTGCAAACAGAGCTATTTACGACGTTGGAGAAGATGTCCTGGTACCTGTGCAGGTGGGAGACTCCGTTATTCTGCGCACGCGAGGGAAAAAATGTTAACTGACGAAACCGTTTGGAAAAAGGAGCGAAAAGGACACTTGGAGATGCCGGGGATTGAACCCGGGGCCTCATACATGCAAAGCATGCGCTCTACCACTGAGCTACATCCCCAGCCTCCTCCTCCGACTTTCCTGAGGAATCCCTAAAAAGGATGAGTCTCCCAATACGTTTTCCTTAGGACAAGCATCTCTGAGAACCACCGTTTTAAAATTAAATGAAATTATCACATATTTCAAAATAAAAAATTCCACGTTCTGGTTGAATAGCAAAACAATCAACAGGAAAAGAAAGCTAAATTTTTTTTTTTAAAGAAATTTGGGCCTTTCCTTAATTCTGTTTCTTGGAATCACATTAAAGACTGGATGCATCTTTCTTGCCAAACTGCTTATAGATTCTCTTGTTTGCAAGTTCCTATTTTCTGGTGTGGTTCAGGAATAAGGGAGAGAGAGAGATGAGAAGAGAGAGAGAGAAAGGGAGAGAGAGAAAAAGAAAGAAAGGGAAAGAGAAAGAAAGAAAAGAAAAGAAGGACGGAAAGAAACAAAAGAAGGAAGGAAAGGGAGTGAATGAGCAAAGAAAGAAAAGTGAGAAAGAAGAAAGAAAACTAAAGAGTCCTCATGGTTTACTTATTTTGTTAAAAAACACATTTTATATTAATAACTTTTGTCTTTACATCACAGGCCTTTTCACTCTCTAATTTCTACAGATCGAACTCCCTTCTAACCTCCCCCACACACACACACACAAAAGGGGCAATCAAGCAACCAAGAGTCATTTAATGACCTAGTAGGCAACATTTAGCCCTGTGGTCCTCCACATCTCTGAAGGAAGCTTCATTACTTAATCTCCCCAAACATCCATCACTGGGGATCCTGGTATATGAGGTCAGCTTCCTTTTAGCCATCTTTCCATTACCATGGATATAATCATTGTGTATCTCCTTCATTTCATTCTGCTTATTTCATATTACATTCCTTCCTGCAAGACTTTCCATGTTTCTCCAAATTCTTCATATTCATCATTTTTTACTCCTCAATAATATTGGGTTATTTACTCTATAAATTTGTTCAGTCATTTCATAATTGATGAGAATCCACTTCATTTTTTCTCCTTTGCTACCACAAAGTACCCCCACGAATATTTTGGTATATATTGAACATTACTTTCTGGTTTTGACCTCCTTGAAATATACATGCATATTTTTAAAATCACAAAATAAAAGATATAGAATTATAAGGAAGTAAATTATATTAAAGTGGTTATCAAAATATTTTTAAAATAAACAAGTTTTGTAGGTGGGGTTAAGAACCTCTGCCCAGGCAATAAGGGGCCATGAAAAGTTAAGTGACAGAAAGACTCAACCATACATGGACTTTGATATGTGATCTCATGTGATCTCATGGATATCAATCAGTGTGCCCTTTACTGGTACATAGGGTGACATAGATGTGTGTTTTCATCTTGTATAACCCTTGCTAGATAATTTCCACAAATCTTCTGATGAACTTCCTGGATCACAGATTTAAAGGCAGAGAGGATCTTAGGGCCATCAAACCCAGGCTCCTTGTCTTCCAGATGAGGAAACTGGACCAGAGAGAGATTAAGTTGTTCCTGAGCACAAAGCTAATATAATATGTGATAGACCATGATTTGGGCTCAGATCTTCTGACTCCTCTCCAGTGTACCACACTGCCCTTCCTCTTGGTCTTTAATGTTTCACCAATAACAAGACAATTCTAAAGTGTTCCATCCATTTGTTATACTTCGTTCACATTAAATGTCACTGAGGTAAAATACACTTCCTATCTCTGGTCCAGATTAATTGGTTTGATTTCTTTTGAGTGGCCTTGGAGCTTCTGGAAGGGACCCTGTGGTGTTGCAAGCCCAGATAAAATCAGAACAAATGTCTTCAGAATTAAATGAATTTTCGTAATCACCTTCCCCAGAAGTCATACCCTGATGCCTCCTATTGATATGGAGGTTACCTACCTAAAAGATCCCTTCACCACCTGGCAATCAACCTGGCAAAGGATCGTAGATTTAGAGCTTCAGGACCCCTAGAGACCATCAAGTCCAGAGATTCTCATCCTGGGGTCCACAGACCCCATAGATCTCAGGGGGCCCTTGAACTTGGATGAGAAAGAAAATTACACCTTTCTTTCCTCTAACCTCTAACTAAAATATAGCATGTCTTTCCAATTGGCCATATTTTTAAAAGGAGGAGGGGGTCATAGATCTCCTTAGATTGCCAGAAGGATCCATGACCCCCTAAAAGTTTAAGAAAACCTCTTCCAGTCCAACCCCTTCATTTTACAGACAAGGAAACTGATCTAAAATGACTGGCCCAGGCTAAGTGTCCAAGCTAAGATTTTAGAACTCAGATCCTCTGTCTCCAACCCTGCTCCCCAGGTGTGGCCATTGAGTGATGGTAAGATTGGAACCTGTAGAGATCAGGAGCCTTAAACTCCTATGGTAGGTAAGCTCCTTGAGGGCAAGGACCGCCTCACTCCTGTCTTTGTAAATAAATGCTTGTTGTTTGGTCGATTGAGGTAATCAGTTGAGGATACTGTAGTACGGTGTGATGGAAAGTAAAAATTAAACCAGAGGAGCGGAAGGGAACAAACATTTATTAAAAGCCTACTGTCTGCTAGACGCTGCTAGGTGCTTTAGAGATATCATCTCATTGGATCCTCTCAACAACCCTGGAAGGCAGATGCTATTATTATTCCCGTTTCACAGATAAGGAAACTGGGGCAGGAGAGGGTCCTTTCCTTCCACTGTCCTGAGTAAATATATACTCAGGAAATGTAAGGTAATTATAATAACAGCGGAAGTAAACCATTATTAGTCATAATAACAGGGTATTGAACATAGTTTAAAGCTTGCAAAGTGCTTTACATATATTTTATCCCCTGTATTAGTTTGAATAGTGAATTTGCTAAGCATTTACTTTGTGCCAGACACTATAAAACCACCACTGAAGAGGATGACAAGAAGACAGAGAGAAGGTATTTCTGCATTATCCACTATAACCCATACCACCTAGAGAGGCAGTGAGGTTGGAAGGACAGTGAGACCATCACCAAGGTCTCATCCAGTCCTACCTTGGACACCTACAGCCTGTATGACTCTGGGTTAGAATTTAGCCCTTTTGTACTCTAGGCAACTTTTTAAGACTATACATTGCAGACAGAGTAGGAGCTGACCTTCACTGGTGAAAGAAGTTTGCTCTCCAGGGAGTTCCCGAACCAATGTCAAGACCAGTCATTAGCCTTACAAATTACTTAGCTGGGCATTCAGGAACCCACCTACTTTCCCACCCTTATTCCACATCTTCCTTTCATCTATTTGACTATATGCAAACAAGATAGAGATAGAAAAAATTGAAGGTTGGTCTCAGAAGGAAGGCAGGAAAATTAAGGGTGATCAGGAAAGCATTATTGTAGAATTTTAATTGAGACTTGAAGGACGCCAGAGAAGCTAGCAGGTGACAATGAGGAAGGGTATCGTTCCAGGCCTGTGTGACAGCCAGAGAAAATGGTCAGAGTTGAGAGATGGGAGTGTCCTGTTTGAGGAACAACAAGGAGGTAGCTGTGTGACCCTGGGCAAGTCACTTCAAACCCTGTTTGCCTCAGTTTCCTCACCTGTAAAATGAACTGGAGAAGGAAATGACAAACCACTCCAGTATCTTTGCTGAGAAAACCCCAAATGGCATTACAGAGAGTTGGACTCAAATGAAAAGTGACAGAACAACAATAACAAAGAAGATCTCTGTTCTTCAGATTGCAGAGTACAGGATTGGAGTAAGAAGACTGGAAAGGTTGGTAGAGTTCAGTTTTGAAGCCAAAGAGAGATTTTGTCCTGGATGTATGTAATAGGGATCCAATGAAGGTGATATGGTCAGACATGCATTTAGCACAAGAATTTGACAAGAGTAGAGGAGCAGATTGGAGACGGGGGAGACTTAGGGCAGGGAGACCAGCTAGCTGCTTATTCTAATAGTCTGAGGGAGGTGCAGAGGAGAGAAGATATATTCAGGATATGCTGAGGACAAAATGGCGGGACTTGACCAATGGCTGGATGGAGGGGATGAGAGATAGTAAGGAGTCAAGGATGACAGCTAAGTTGGGAGACTGGGAGACTGGGAGGATGGTTGCTTTTCTATATTAATAGGGAAATTAGGAAGGAGGGGAGGTTTTGGGGTTGGGGGAGAAAATGTGCTCAGTTTGGGACATGTTGAGTTTAGATGGCTACAAGACATCCATTCTGAGATAAGCAGCTAGAGATGCAGATGCGGAGGTCAGCACAGAGGTTAAGGCTGGAGAAGTCAATCTGAGACTCATCTGCCCAGAGATGATCATTGAAACCGTGGGAGATGATATCATATAGTGAAATGGGATGGAGGGAGAAGAGCAGAGGGCCCAGGGCAGAGCATTTCGGGGACCCGCAGCAAGCATGGCCTGGGTGAACAGTCAACAAAGGAGAAAGAGGAGCATTCAGATGTGTAGGAGGAGAGGGAGCAGTGTCCTTAAAAACCTAGAAAGAAGCCAGTATCAAGAGAATAACTAACCCTGTCAAAGACTGCAGAGAAGTCAAGAAGGAGAGATTGAGAAAATTGATTGAGAAAAGGCCATTTAATTTGTCGATTAAGAGATCGTTAGTAACTTTGGAGAGGGCTGTTAGTTTGAACAATAAGGTCAGAAGCCTGACATCAAAGAGTTAAGAAGAAAAAGGAGGGGAAGGAAGCAAAGGTATCTGGTGTAGACAGGCTTTTCAAAGGGTTTAGCCACAAAGGGCAGAAGAGATACAGGACCATAGCTAGCCAGGATGGGTGGATCAAGCAAAGATTTTTTTGAAGATGGAGGAGACTAGGCATGTTTGGTTACTAAGGGATGGAGAGAGAGGGAGAGCTTGGAAATGGCATGGGAAGCAAGGAGCATGCCAACACCCTGACCTTGACCAGTGAGTTGGGAGGAATGAGCAAAAAATGCAGATTTGTTCTAGAAAGGAATGCCAGGGAAACTGTATTATCAGGAGGACACAGATCTCTGTGACTTCCAAAAGATGGAGGAAGCAAGAATGGAAAACATTTAAGATGAAATCCAGTTTGTTTTCTAAAATGTAAGCATTCCAGACAGCACAGTGGAAGGATTGGGATTTGGAGCTTGGGGAAGATGAGGGACTGAGTGGGGGAACAGAATTGGGGTGAGGGGATGAGAATAGGTGTCAGTCATTGGAAGATGGATCTCCAAGCCATACTTCCCTGAATCTCCCTCTCATCACTTCTACACTTAAACATATTAATCAATTATTATACCCATTTATCTCCCCATCCCATTGCTCTCCCAAATGAATAATAAAAAAATTAACGAAACTCCTCATAACAAATACAAAAAGTTCAGCAAAACGAATTAGCCATATCAAAAATGTTCATCTCATTTTAAGTCTATGGCTTCCCTGGCAGGAGCTGGCTGGCACGTTTCACCTTCAGACCTCTAGACGCCCGGTTTATCACGGCATCAAAGTTCTAAAGTCTCCGAAAGATGTTTGTCTCTATGATGCCGTCACTGTCTACATTGTTGTCCTAGTTCTGCTCACTTCACTCTATATCACTTCAGAGGAGTTTTTCCCGTTTCCTCTGGAATTGTCCATCTCATTGTTTCTTATGGCACAGTGATATTGCATTTCATTCATATGCCACAACTTCTCTAGCCATTCCCCAGGAGGTGCCCCCTCCTTTACTTTCCAGTTTGGGGCTATTATGAAAAAACTCACAATGATGTTTTTGTACATATTGGTCCTTTTCCTCTTTTTTTGGTCTCTGTGTAGGATATAGATCTAGTAATGGTATCGCTAGTTCAAAGGGTATGTACAACTTAGCAACTTTTTGGTCATAGTTCTAATTTTCTTTTTTACAGAATGGCTGGACCAATTTATTGTTCCATCAAGAGGGCATTAATACTCCTGTACGTGCTCCTCCAACATTTACTTAAAATAGGGTTAATAATAACACCTACCATTCAGGGTTGTTTTGGGGAGTAAATGAAAGAAATTTGTGGAAAGCATTTTGCACAGTGTGGTATAAATCTTAGCTACTATTATTAGTCATTTTATTTTTTTATCTTTGTCAATTAGATGGATGTGAGGTAGCAGTTCAGATTTGCCATTATTTAATTTGTGTTTCTCTAATTATTAGTGATTCAGAGCATTTTTATATGGTTCTAGATAGCTTGGATTTCTTTGAAAACCGTTCATATCCTTTGACTATTTATTGATTGAGGAATGGCTCTTTGTCTTATAACTTTATATCAATTCCTTATATAGTTTGGAAATGAGACCTTTATTACAGAAACTTGTTGCAAAGACTCCACCCTCACCAATTACTTAGTTCCCTTCTAATTTTAACCGAGTTAATTATTATTGTGAGTAAAATTTCACAAAGGTAGACCAAGGCACATTCTTTCTGAGCAAGATAACGTTTTATCTACAGGAACACTTCCTGCCAATAGAATAGGTCAATGGGTTTGCCTCAGTTTATCACCAAGCAGAAGGACAGCTCCCCTTTTTTAGCTTTTGGGGAGCAAAGAACAAAGAATAGAACTTCATAGGCAGGGAAAGAATATAATTGGTTACAGGGCTGGCAGAATCATAGGAGTCGTATAGAAATACAGGGCTGGGGGTGAGGACAACATCAGTGGTTACAGAGTTGAGGTGTGGGGGACAATATGATTTGAAATTTTGAAATTAGGAAATGAGGATCCAGTAACTGGCCCTCCTTCCATCTCATGACTAAGAAAAGTTCACTGTTCAAATCCACCTTCAAGGTCAGATGGTGGACCAAACTTCTTTGGACAGCACCCAGACATCCTTGATGGACAACATGTAAAGATACTAGACCAGACTCCCTGCACCCCACAAGGATAACAGATCTCCTTGAGGCAAGAATAGAATAGTGATTAGCAGGAGAGCTGTGTTTCTAAACTTAACTCACTCCAGGCCAGCTAAATTTCTGTACTAAGTTCAGAGACAAAGAACAATGACTTAGTTACAGAACAATTAATTGTAAATAGAATTAATTAAAAATCAATTTTAAAAGCATCCTGTTTTCTCCCTTTTTTTTTTTGTTTTTTCTTTCTCATGATTTTTCCCTTTTGTTCTGATTCTTCTTTCAGAATATGGCTAATGTGGAAATATGTTTAATGTAGCCTTGTAAAAAAAAGACTTTAGCCTAAAGGGGTCAGGGTCTCCCATTGCATCCTGGGTCATCTCCAGTCATCTCCAGTCGTCCTGATGAATATCTGGTCACTGGACCCAGATGGCTCTAGAGGAGAAAATGAGGCTGGTGACCCTGCATAGCTCTCCCTCACTCAAATCAAAGTCAATTGCAAGTCACATCATTTCCCTGATGTCATGGTCCTCTTCGAAAACAAACAACATGTAAAGCCTATATCAGATTGCATGCCATTTTGGGGAGGGGGAACATTTAGAACTTAAAATATTATAAAAGTAAATGTTGAAAGCTAAACATAAATACATAAATAAAATTTTAAAATGCTTTCTTTAAAAAAAAGAATTCTGTAGAGCACAAGCCCTGGAGTCAGGAGGACATAAGTTCAAATTTGGCCTCAGACCTTAACACTTAACTAGCCCTGTGACCTTGGGCAAGTCACTTAACCCCAATTGCCCTGCCTTACCCCCTCCAAAAAGCAAAAAAAGAAAAAAAAAAGAATTCTGGTTTCTTGGTATGTATTTCCTTCCTCCTGTCAGAATGTAGGTTCATTAGGTCCAGAAAATTTTTCACTTTTGAGTCTGTATCCCCAACAGTTAACATAGTGCTTGGCACATAACAAACATTTAATAAATGCTTTTTCATTCACCCTTTTTCTATTTTTTCCTATTATAATTATTCATGTATTGTTGTACCCAAACCCAAATCCCCTCTTGTATTTCTGTCTTTGTTCCTGTTTTATATTTTATCATAGCTTGAAACTGCTTAAGGCATGTCTGGGCATATTGCTCAAGGCGTTCCCTGACCCCATCTCCCCTAATCAGCATTTCATATTTTCTCCTTGAATCATTATAGTGTACCAGGCTCATTATGGTGTAAGAATCTTATCTAGGTACCATACTGTCCTGCCCTGCTGACCAAACAGGGACCCCACCCCCTTCACCCAGAACATGACCCTAGCCTGCTCTGGGGAATTCTAGTCCCCCTACCCTCCTCCACCCAGTTCTAGGAAAGACCCCCACTTCACAGGAATGTTGCACCCTTGTACCTTTGTGCCATACTCCTCTGAGTCATAGATTTTAACCAATGGCTGTTCTTTGCTTCTGTACATCATAGCTTCTGCTAGCTCGCCTCCCTATTATAATTTTGTGGTTTTAGCCTTTATAACCAAGATCTGTATTCCAAAAATTACTGCCAATTTGAGTGAGCACTCTGGCAGCCACACACTTAATCAATAAATCCACATCTAAATTTACCTTCAACCCAGGTCTCCGTTCGCTCTTATTTTCTGCACAACAGTATGACCATTTCCTCTTGTTGAATGGCAAACTGGTTGGGCAAACAACCTTAATCTCATTGAGACTCAGTTTCCTCATCTATAAAGCGAGAATAATAACATTTCCATAACCAACTTCATAGCACAGTGAAAGAAGGCTTTTGCTAAACCTTAAAGGGCCATTTCAACCAGAACAAATAATTGAGGTCAGGCATTGTATCTTTGTGTTTCCAATGTCCAAACATGACATTCCCTCCTATCCTCCACCATGAAAGGTATTTC
>CM053587.1:325006055-325035979 GCA_028646515.1 Pseudochirops corinnae | reverse complement strand
AAGTACTATCTTATATATGTTGCATTGTTATATATATTAAATATTAAGATATCTATATTGTATACTTGTCATATATGTATATATAACAGATGGGAGGTAACATGTATATATAGATAATACATATGTATATGTGTGTATTATATCTGTGTCTACATTATATGTGCGTATATATGCATGTGCTATATATACAATGTGTGTGTACACACACATACACACAAGGTGGGAGGTAATATTATACATGTGTGTTATATATGCATTTTATACATATGATAGATGAGAGAGATAACATGTATATATGTAATATATGTATGTATTTTTATATATGCATTATATGTGCCTGTGCTATATGTGCATTATATAGGTACAAGAGATGGGACATATCGTGCATCTATATAATAACACATGCTACATATGTGTTTGTTATACATGTATCATGTGTGCCATAGACGGGAGATAACTTGTACTTGTGTGTTATATACATTACGTGTGTGCATACATGTGCTAATATATACCTCGTGTATGTGTTTGTTATATATGCATTAGATATGTATAATACACGGGAGATAATTAGAGAGAAGTCCAGCCCTGGTTAAGAAAAAAGTTATTTTAATATATTTTAAAATCATAATAGAAGAGGTCTGTTTATTTAAGGAATTCAAGATCAACATTTTAAAAAGTAATACATTTTCATGGGAATCCTAATTTTGGAGAATATACATCAATGGAAAAGTAGTTTTTCATTCATTCATGCTTCACTCAAAAAATCCTGTGACCTCCCCGTCGGGGAATCGAACCCCGGTCTCCCGCGTGACAGGCGGGGATACTTACCACTATACTAACGAGGATTGGCCCGAGCGCTAATACTGCCAGCAGCGTCTTTAAAATTAGGGCGGGCGCGAGCGCTCCCGCCGATGACTCTGCGCTCTTTGTTCGAGGTATTTTTGCTCATGGGGTTGCAGCTGCTAGAGCCGCCCCTGGGCCTGGCGGCCTCCCCTTTGCCCTATTCCAATTTTTTTTTTTTAAAGTGAGTCGAGGTCGAGGTCAAGGTCAATACTGAGGCCCAGAGAGCCTTGTCCTCGGGTTCGAGCGCAGACAAGCTGCTCGCCGCAGCCTCCTCCCCCGGAGGGGCAGCCAAAGTTTGTCGCCGGGCCGGCGGGGGGGGGGGGGGTCCTCTCAGTGATTTTTGGGGAGGCCCTAAGGCGCGCTCGGCGGGGGATCAAAGTAAAGGGGATGGATTTTATAAGTAAACATGGGCCACTTAGGGGCGGATGAAAAACAAAAGAATCTATGCTCCTGCCGAAACCCGGGATCGAACCAGGGACCTTTAGATCTTCAGTCTAACGCTCTCCCAACTGAGCTATTTCGGCCGCTGAAGTTGCGTTTGACAAGACCTCCCTACTACCTCTCTGTCGCGCGGAGCCTTTCTGGAAGTTTCTTAGGCTCCCCGCTGTTCTAGCCTCTCCTCCCTGAACCTTGGACTTCTGGAGCCAATCCTGGGCTCTAGGCGCCCCCTTTCCCCACTCGAGGCTTTGCACTGGAGGCCGCGAAGCAGTGAACATCCCGGCCTAGCCCTGCAAAACGCCTAGCTCAGCTCAGAACTTCCCCGGGGGATTCCATGACCATCTCTTGCCTCCGTGCCTTTGCATTGGCTGTGCCCCAGTCCGGAATGCACACCGTCACCTGGTTTCCCACCGACTCACGTCCAGCAGGAGGCCTTCCTCTCCCTTCTGCCCACTCTCTCCGAATCTGGTTTTATAGGTGGTCTCCCCCATTAGAATGTAAGCTCCTTGAGGGCAGAAACTGTGTTGTTCTGTTTTTACCCAGAGCAAATACTTTAATTAAATGCTTGTCAGTTAATGCAAACCTCGCAGTCTTGCCCAGGAGGTGGTGACTTCCTTAACTGGAAGGTAACTTCCTTCCTTGGGACAGGCTATGTTCCCCATCAGGGAGCATCCAGTCGAGTCTTTGGGGCAGGTTTTAGGCAGGGAATTCTTGGTACTTCTCCGTGTACTTAACCGTGGAAAGTCTAGTGCTCAGTAGTGGAGGGCCTTGAATGCCGGAGAAGGAGTAGGGCTTTCCTCATTCCCTCCAAGCCTGGTGCTCCCCACCAAAGTCACCTCCTACTTGGAATCATGAGGCTAGACCTGGAAGGAGCCCCAGAAGCTGTCTAACACGGGGAAAGGTGACAGATTCAACCGCTAAGAAAACTGAGACTGGTTGTGATCTGACCAAAATGCCCGTATTTCTGTGTGTTTTCCGCTCCCCATCCCCACCCCAGAGTGTAAGTTCCTTGAGAGCAGGAACTGCTTACTTTTTATTTTTGTAAATGCTAGCTAATAAAGCTAGCATTTCTATAGCACAAGATAGATATGATCTTATTTGATCTTCACAAACTGCCCTGGGAAAAAGGAAAAACAAGCCCTGACCTCAAGGAGCTTCTAGAGATGTGGGGTTGGAGCTTCGTCTTCTGAGGTTAGGGGAGCTTTGGAAGTTGGTAAGGAAGATGGCCAGGGATGAAACCTTGGGGAACAGCAAATCAGTTCAATGAATATTTATTAAGCGCCTGCCTACTATGTAGCAGGCACTGTGCTAAGGGCTGGGGATACAAAGAGACAAAGGATAGTTCCTGCCCTCAAGGAGCTCCCAGTCTAAGGCGAGAGACAACATGTAGACAATTATGGACAAACATGTTTTATACAGTAGTGACTGGAGATGATTGACAGAGAGAAGGTATTGAGGAGGGATGGCGGTATTGAAGGGGAGGGGCTTCACCCAAAGGGCTCAGTAAGAGGATCAACAGTCAGAAAAAGTCATTGTCACGGCAGAGGAGAGGGAGGTGTCTCTGAAGCAGTGGGAAGACAGAAGGTCCAGGAGGATGCTGTGCCCTGTTAGAATGTATGCTCCTTAAGGGCAGGAACTGGTTCCTCTTTGCACCCGAGGAAGAAGTTAGGAATCTCTCTGGCACAGAGTTGGCACTTAATAAAGACATGTTAATTGATTGACTAGGAGACAGAAGTCCCAATTCTGCCTTTGACGTTTATGAGTGGAATGACCATATTGCTCTGAGCCTCAGTTTCCCCATCTATAAAAAGTAATAGTTAATTACAACTTCTAGATTTAGAGGATGCTTTAAGGTTTGCAAAGCCTTTAAGGTAATTCATTTGATCCTGATCAATGTAAATAATGATACCTGCTGCAGGTCAGTTTTGAGGCTAAATGAACTAATTCATGTAGGAAGCTTTGGCTAGGAAAGCCCTATTATAAATATACGATTTCCTAACATATTTTAAATTACATTTTTGTTATCTTTGGGGTTTTTTTACGACCATTTTAAACTATATCTACTCCCCCTCTCCCCTTAAGTTCCCTACTCAACAAACCCTCCCTTGTTACAGGAAAAAAAAAAAAAGAGGAAACACCGAAGTAGTTCAGTAAAACCAGCCAAAAGACCAACTCCGCCTGACTTTGTATACAGTATTTCGAACCCACAGCCCCCATCTCTGGCAAGAAGGGAGGCAGGTGGCTTTTTCTCGCGCGTTCTCCAGGGCCAAGCTTGGCCATTGTATTCACACCGCGGTCAGGCTGGTATCTCGTTCCTTTTTCCCACTTAAAGGTTGTAGTGATTTTTTAATATTATTTCCCCAGTTCTGAGATGTCAGTGATCATGGGACCACGGATAGTGGGCCGGAAAGGGTTCTTGGAGGTCAAGCGGCGCCCCCCCCCCCATTTTACATAGGAAAAAAATGAGGCTTAAGAGGGAAAGTGACTTGGCCAAGGTTGTGGGATGAATGATTAGACACAATGTATCAATTATGTAATAAATGTAACGTAGTGTATGAAATAGACCCCAATGCATAACATAGGCATCGTAATGTGTTATGTGAAATCTATGATCAACACATAATCTAATTATCAAAATGTTAACTTCTAAAGCAAAAATGCGTTTTCGAAAAGGAAAGAAAGAGAGGAAATATGGAGTGTAGGCTTTTCCCCCAACGCTTCCAGATTCGCAAGGCTCAGGGAGGACGTGCTTACCCCCTCCTCCCATTTGATCTAATTCCGGAAAAACAAGCTTTCAGGCCTCCCCGTCGGGGAATCGAACCCCGGTCTCCCGCGTGACAGGCGGGGATACTTACCACTATACTAACGAGGACATGCCCTGCTTGGCTTTTTTTTTCAGGAGCCTTCATGTAGTTACCACGTGTCCCGGCCCTTCCGTGCCACGTGTTCCTGCAGTCCCCAGACCTGTGTGTGAACTGGATGGAGTCCAGACTTCTTGCTTTTGGGGGCTTGCAATTTACCCCAGCCCTTGCAACTTGCCCCCGCGGGACCCATTTACTTCCCCCTACTCTCCATTTGCAAAGATACTCCTTCCTACCAGTAGAAATCCAAAGTTTGTGCAAAGAAAAAAAAAAGAAATGCTTTGCTACACCATCTCTGGCAGGAGTAGGCTTGCAAAGGTGGGGATGTAGCTCAGTGGTAGAGCGCATGCTTTGCATGTATGAGGCCCCGGGTTCAATCCCCGGCATCTCCAACGCTTTTTTCTTACATTTGAGCTTTAAAATTACACTCCCTCTACCTCAGAGCCTAGCCAGCCTTGCCCCGTAAGTCAGCGGGGCCTCAGCGCACAAAGGCAGGCGGGGATCTGCTGCCCTCCAGTTCCCCCTAGCGGCCAGGGACGGCAGCCGACCTGGGGAAGGTCTGGGCCAGCGTTGGTTGGGATGCTCTTCTCTCCCTCCCTCCCAACTTTGAGCCTGGCACCTGCCACAAAGCTGTGCATCCTCATGTGGGATCACTAGTCATGGGGTTTAGGATAGTGGCCACCAAGCCTTTTGAGTGGTGCATCCCAATATTGGCCAAAAAAGAAAATCTTGCTGAGGCCCTGCAATCAATATGTGTGTACTGACTTATTTGTAAATGATAGCAGCCAGAGCGGGGTGTAGTGCAGGGGACAGAGACTTGGCCCCGATCCTGAGCTGGGTTCGAGTCCTGCTTCTGGAACCCTGCCTGTGTGACCCCCAGCAAATCCCCTTATTCTATACCTCGTGTTCTTTGTAACTCTCTAAATATTGGGATCATAGATCTCTGGGCGGTCTGTGAATTTCGAAAAACCATTTTGCCATCTTTCTTTACATGCAGACACATATTAGTTGTCAAGATGTTAACATGACTACAAATTAAACCGATTCTATTGCTACAGCTACCCAACTATTTTTTCAAGCTTTTTACCTGTATTTTGTATGTTTAAAAACATTATCCCAAAGAGGTCCATGGACTTTACAAGACAGCGAAAGGGGTTCAGGACACAAAAAAGGGTAAGAACCCCTGCACTAAGGCAGTAAATTGCCCAGGTGCTGCCTTGAATTAGTCGAGGGAATGCCCTTTAAATACCAACCCTAGGCACCTTCTCTAAGGCCAATAGTAGAGGTGGATTACACGGCTATAAATGAGCAGACCCAGACAATGTGGCGAGGCTGGCTAATACAGTGGAGTACAGTAGGTACCTAAAATATTCTTATCAGGTCTGAGCCCTAGGCCAAATGTATTGCCCTACCCCCCCAGGCCACATAGGGAACTGTAAAAGTCAGCTAGTTCAATATCTTCCTTTTACAGATGTAACTGAGGGCTGGTGGCATTGAGTGACCTGCCCAATATCAGACAGTAAGTGGCAGAACCAGGGTCTGAACCCAGGCTGACTCCAAACCCTGAGCCCATTCCATTGCACCATCGGTGCCTCCCTGAAATGAGCAGAACCACCAGGATCTAGTTAAATATATTTATTTAGACCAAATGTCTATTTACATCAGATAGCATAAGAAAAGGATTTCCTTTCTCAGAAATAACCTAGTTCTTAGTGATCATCCCTAGCGCTGTCATGATTGGGGGTGCAGTACAAGGGAAACAGGGAGACCAGTCCCTCTCCAGTGAGTGAAATATTGGGTGGTTGTGGCAGAGGAGGATTAACTAAAGATTTAGATGGCCTGTCTGTGCAAGGGACTCGGGAATTCAATAAAGTGTGAAATGGATCCCCAGTGCACAAAGAGCTTAGATCTAAGGAAGTAGGAAAGGGGACAGGAGAGGAGAGGAATACACAGTATCATGAAGACAGGAGGGGAGATTAAAAAAATGCTCATTTTGTTTTTTAAGTCTGGAAATTTAAAAAATAATTTAACAAGAAAAGGACAGAGTTTTAGTTCAAGACAGACACTATGCTAGGTCCTGAAGATCTAAGTATAAAAGTGAGGTAGTCCCTGCCCTCAAGGGGCTTACAGTCCAGCTGAGGGCTAAATACAAAATCCACAGTAAAGTGGGGGAGGGTAGCAGGATAGGATGGGACTAAAACCCTGGGGAATCAGGAAAGGGCTCTGGAAGGTGGTGGTGCTAAAGCCTTGATAAGATTAATGGGCTCCAAAAGACAGGTGAAGGAGGAGAGGATTCTGGGCATGGGGAGGTGGCTGGGGAGGCAGAACCCTGACAGCGCGTCACTGCTGGGAAGAGCCCAGCTGTGAGGATCTTAAATAGCAAAGAAAAGGGTCTGTATCTATCTTATGGGGAATGGCGGTCCCAGTGCTTCCGGCACAGATCTGGACGTTAGGAAGATCTCTGTGGCAAACGTGGGAAGGATGGCCCAGACAAAGGAAGAGAACAGCCATAACGGCAGGAGGTGAGAAGAGAGGTGAAAAGCCTGTGAGTGCCAAGGAGGTGATGTAGCCTATTGAGCCCAGCCCACAAGGCTGTTATGATCCTACTAAAAAATCAGACCGGAAAATCCAGGATTGCTGTGGCTTTGTCACACAGGCAGAAGGAGATGGAGCCCGGCTTTTCAGGATCAGATCTGCCTACTGAGAGCATGTCGGAGGCTGTCCAAGAGGATTCACATTCTGTGCTGGGGAATGGGCCCTGTCTGAGTCCTTTAGGAAGAGGCCCGGTGCTGACCCAGCCCAGTGGAAGGCCCGGTGGCACGGAAACGCCAGAAGAGCTGGAGGAGGTCGTAGAAGCTCAGGGTCTGCAGGGGGGCCAAAGCTTGGAGATTTCATTGTGCATGGCCTGGGGGAGCCACTCACAATACTCAGACAGCAAATCTGAAAGGAGACCAGGGCTCAGTTAGCTGGGGGCCCTCCATGCACTGCCCCCCACAACCCTAGCTGGCTCTCCAGCACAGGACGGAGGACCTCAGAGGTCAGAGAGAGAACCAGGAATCAGGATTCAGTGCAAAGAGCCCTGGCCCTGGGGGTCAGGAGCTAGGCGCCTGCATCCCACCTCTGACACTACTTGTGTGACTAGTGCACGGGATTTCTCTATTCTCAGCCTCAGTTTCCTCACCTGGAAAATGGGGCCCTGATAACTCTGACACAACCGAGCTCACAGGGTGAAGGACTCTGTAAACGTAGCCATGAATGCCATCAGGAGGTAAGTGACCCAGCCTTCTGATGCAGCCTGTTGGGGAGAGCCTTCAAGGCCTGTAGAGCACTCTACACAGTTGTGTGCATTTGGGCCTCACAGCTACGCTGGGGGGTAGGTGCTCTTCTTGTCAGAGGAGGAAACTGAGGCTGAGAGAGAGCCTCACACAGCTTGTGTCAGACAGGGGATTCAAGCCCACACATGTGACAACACATCCAGGGATCTTTCACTTAATCCTGCTGCCTAGCAAGTGTATGAGGCAGGATCTGAACTCAGGACTTCCTGACTCCGGGTCCAGCACTGCATCCACAGCACCCCTTAGCCAACTTCCCTTATTCTCTTTAAAGAGAGAAATAAATCAAACCTGGGCTTTGGCTCAAGGGCTGAAGGGCCGTGCAGCTGCTCAGACCCTGGCTCAGACTGGGACATTCAGGGCTGCTCTGATACTCACACTGGGGCTCCTGCTTCCAGGCCTTTTGTAAAGCATCCCGGCAATCTGCTGTCTTTGACACCAGGCCTTTCAGGAGACTCTCCGTCCTGGGCTGGAGTCTGAAGGTTAAGAGGCACCCCCCACCAACCCCAGTCAATCTCAGAAGTGGCCCCAGGCAGAGAGACCCCTGCTCATCCTTACCCCTTGGCACCCAAGCCAGCCTGGCTGTGTCACTGACCTTCCTCTGGTCAGTCCCTGGGTCAAAAAGGCACTCACTGAGAGGCTGAGGCCTACAGGCCCAAGGAGCTCTGCTCTCCAAGCCCATCGGAGAGAAGGTAGATAATAGAGAGGCTGCCCCTCCGGCCTCTGGCAAAATGAGAGGGACTCTCCCCACCCCCACCTGAAGGAAAACAGGAGGGGAATGTGTGGGGTCATTGTTAGCCCCCATGTTGTATTGTATGGGGGAAAGGGTGCTGCAGGGCAGCTGGGTGGTGCGGTAGGTAGGGTACTAGACTGGAGTCAGTAGGATCTGAGTTCAAATCCAGCCTCAGACACTTATTAGCCATTTGAACTTGGGCAAGTCACATAACCCTGATTGCTTCAAAAAAAAAGGGGCACTGGATTTGAGGCCAGACAACCTGAGTTCAAATCCCGATTCTAATTCTGTTAGCTTATTACCTATTATTATCCTTCATCTGATGGGGGTGGAGGGGTGGGATTAGACCTTCTCGAAGGTCCCTTTTGGTGTGTGTGCAGTGCGTACATCTGCACAATTTGGCCACGACATCCTCGATGGCCCCTCTGTCATTTCTCTGGTCCCTCACACTCCTTGCTGGCTGAGCACAGGGCCCACAGAGGGGTTACACAGGGCTTTACAAACACTGAAACAGGTGGGCGCTGGTCACTCCCATTTGACAGATGAGGAAACTTAGGCAAAAAGAGGCTAGGTGACTTGCCTGAGATCACACTTCTAGTGAGAGGTGTGATTCAAACTCAGGTCTCCCTGACTCCAGGCCCAAAGCTCTATTCGTTACACCACACTTGGCACAGGCTCTAGCATTTCCACATCCCTGGATCAAGACTAAGCAAGGTCATGGGGGTCATGGACAGGCTTGAGGCAGAAGGGGAGGGCAAAGGAGGGGAGGAAAGGGGGAGAGGGAAAAACAGGAAGAAAAGACCAATGGAAAAAGAGTACGTCAAGGACGAGGGTGCCCAGGGCTGGGGCCTGGATATGGCACTCAAGGTCTGATCAAAGAGGCCAGTCCTTCACCCTGGGCCCCCAAAGAAGGCTTGGGCCCAGCCCCCCTCCAATGCTAGTCTCCACAAACGTCACTTACTTGGCCCAAGTCTTGAGCATTGTGCTCGGGCTGGACAACAAACAGCTTCTGTGCCGGGCGAGTTTTTTAAAGACCTGGATGGGGGAGGGAGGAGGCCAGCCTGGTCAGAGGGCATCTGCACCCTCTCTCTCCCACAGTTGTCCTGGGGCCCTGACCCCAAACACTGCCCCCACTTTCCAAGGCAAAGGGGACTGTTTACCTCTCCTTCCAGGAAAAACTTGGCAAAGTACTTGTAGCGCTCGAGCCCCTCGGGGTAGTCCACCTGTACGGCGGGGAGCTGCCAACCCACTCGATCTGCAAGGATGGAGGCCCCTCCCTTAGCAGGCAAGAACGCCTGGCATGAGAGCACAGGAGCCTGGGCCATCTTCCTGATAAGCCCAGGATTTCTGGTGAGGCCGAGTCACGGCAGAGATGAGGGACCACCCCCTCCCTACCCCAACACTCACAGAAGGTGCTAGCCCGGTGACACACAACCCGGCCAGTCTTGGAGCAGTAGGATGGGGGAGGGTCCTCGAGGGGCTTTTCAAAGTGGCAGTAAGAGGGCAGCAAGACCGGGATCCATGCGGCTTCGACTGCGGAGACCCCTGCAGGAGGACACAGGAGGCACAAACGCTGCCCAGCTGCTGGCAGACCAGGAGGACAGGGACTCACTCTGCTGCTGTCCCCTGCCCCAGAAGGCTGGAGCATCAGCAGGACATGGACCGAGATCGAGAGACCTGGGACCTTGAGCTTGTCTGGGCCCATGCCCTCCTTTCACACAGACAGGTCAAAGGCAGGCAGAAAAGGGAGGCCTCAGGCTGGAGCTGCCAGGGCCCGGGGCTCAATGCCAGGAGGCCGCCCAGCCCCTGGGTCTTAAGGCCTGGTGCAGCACTGCCCTCTCCCTCCACCCCCCAGTGCTGAGCCAATCCCCAGGCAGGGCCCCAGCCCCTACCTCTCATGTACATCTTGGTGGTTTCCACAATCTCCTGATAGACCACAAATTCAGGGAGCTCTTTGAAAAGGACCGAGCTGGGGTGGATGAAGACGGGATCATTGAGCAGAGGGGTCTACAGAGAGGAGGGAAGGCACACAGAATGAAAAGAAATCAGTCAGGCACTCAGATTCTAAGGGCCCAAGCAGGGAGTGAGAAGGAGCCTTAAAGGTCACTGAGTCCAGTTCCCTCATTTCACAGACGAAAGGGAGGCCTAGGGAAAGGAAGTGATGTGGTCAAAGACACACAGAGGGTGATGAGCTAAAGCAGCATGTGAACCCGGGTCCCTTTAGCCCAGATCCAGCACACAGCCACCATTCCACCATCCCCAACTGCTTCCCAGAGGCTCCCAGCTCGGGGCTGGACGGCTGAGGCTGTAGGCACACACCTGGGTGATCTGGGGCCCAGGCAGAGGCTGACCCCAGATGGGAAGGGGATGGGGACCAGTCCTCTGCCTCCAGCCGGCATGGAACACAAGTGCAAATGTGTCCATTTGTCCCTAGCAAGTCTGGGGATGATGGTGCCTCCCCACGGGAAGGAGGGACCTGGTCTGGCCAGGTCAGGACGGATCTGGGCGCTGTGCTATAGTGGAGAGAGAGCTGGATGGGGAGTCAGGGAGCCTGAGGCCAAACCCTGCCTCAGACCTCACTGCCCACCTGACCAGGGCATCGCCTAAGCTCTGCGGCTCTGTTTCCTCATCTGTAAAATGAAGAAGGTGGACTGGACGGCCACAAGGTTTCTACAGCAGCGTTGGGCACATGAATGTTTCCAATGAAACAACTGACTAATTTTTAAAAATCATTAGAAAAATAAAGCAGCTGCGGGCCCCTCTGTCTCAGACAGTTCCAGCTTGGTCTGGGGGAGGCGCAGGAGGTGATTCCCATCACCACAGGGAGGTGGAGCACCTTGTGGGTAAGAAGAAGCCCGAGCCAGGGGCAGTCGCTTACCTTGTAACCGTTCTTCCACTTCTCATTGAGGAGCTCCTCGCTCTGGATACGCCTGGCCACATGATCACCCAAGCCAGCCAGCACCATCTGCCGCAGAAAATTCACCTGGTCTTCATTTGGGGGTTTCATTTTGGGGTCCACAAACAGGCCTGCAGCGTGCTCACTGATGGAGGTCACTGGAGAGAAGCGCCCGAGATAAAGAGGGAAAGACCCCTGAGGTTGGGGAAACAGCAAGAAGCCAGGGCTCCAGCCTGGGAAAATGCCAGGGGGTCTCACTGAGCCTCAGTGCCTTCAGTTCCAGATCTGAAAATGGGGGCATGTCACCTGCTGGCCTACAAGCAGGCTGTGGGAGTTACACTCGAGTTAGGAGGGAAGCCCACCTGTGTGATCCTAATGGCCTCAGATGCTTCCAAGCCCTGTGACCCTGGGCAAGTCACTTCAACTGTCTGCCTCAGTTTACTCAACTGTAAAGCAGGCATCACAATAGCACCGCCCTCCCAGAGCTGTTGTGAGGATTGGATGAGATGGAAGGTGTCGAGCATTTAGCACAGCCCCGCACACAGTGAGTGGTAGACAGGTGTTGGCTAGTAGTGGTGACTGTCTGCGGCCATATTTGTCCTCTGGCCCAGCACTCTGTGCTCTTGTCCCCTAGCTAAGATACCACTGATACGGGGAAGTCCCAGTGACAATTCTCCTCTAAGCATCACTGTCCTAGCCCGTGACTGGCCCAGGGTGACAGAGCCAACACACAGCAGAGGAAGGATTCGTACCCAGGTCTTGCCAACTCCCAAGCTGGCCCTGTCCACAACATTGTGGCTAAGTCTCCCACAGGTCTTTGCTGTTCTCTTCTTGGTGAGGAGGCAAAGCTCTAAGCTCTCCCAGGGTCACCCAGCCAGTGAGGACCAAAGGCCAGAGGGTTCTGATCCAGCCTTCCATGGGTGACCATGGATGAGCCCTGAGCCTCTCTGTACCTCAATTTCCCCACCTGTAGCTCCAGAAGCCTCTGTGGGTTCCTCTTCTGCTCTGTTCACAACCCCAGCCCCTGGACCTCAGGGAACAAAGGAAGCCTGACCCTCTGGAAAGGCAGGGGCAGCAGCAGTGGAGCCACGTGGAAGAATGTGGACAGGAAGGGGAGAAGATAGACAGGGGGACACTGAAGGCCTCCCTGCTCTTCCTAGGGCACCTATGGGTCAGAGAGGGAGGTACCTGCTGTGGTCAGCTGCCCCCGAAGCCGTCGCACCTCCATCATGGCCTTGTACCGCAGCCCATTGGCTTCACAGAATTGGGGCGTGCAGCCTGAGTACTCACAGGCCCCCACTGCACCTATGGGACAAGGAGGAGCAGGGCTGGGGCCACACCCAGGCCAGGCCTCGCCCGCCAACCACACACATGCTCGCATGCATGCACGCACGCACACACACAGAGGGCCCAGCTGGGCTGGCCTGGGAAGTCAAGGGGCCACATACCGAGCAGCACCATCATGTCGCCCAGCTTCAGCGAGGCTCCCTGGCCAGCCCACAGACTCTGCATCTGGGACACACGTGCCTTCTTCCCCTTCAGCTGCACCTGCTCCTGCTCACTGGCAGCCGGCCTGTGAGCACATGAGCACAAACATCAATAACCACATTACCTGCTGGGTGAGGCGAGAGCAAGTGCAGAGAGGGCAGTGGGGTGCTGGTGCCCTCCACCCTCCAGAAGCATCAGGGGCTCCCTACTACCTCAAGGAGGAAAGGATTGGGGCTAAAAGCCCTTCGCTATTTGCTTCCACACGCTCCCTCTTGGGAACTCACGCCCCATGAGCCTCTTCAAGATCCCTGGGACACAGCATTCCATTCTGTGCATGGGCTGTCTGCCTCCCACGCCAGGAATGCCATCCCCTGTTGTCCTGGCCGCCAGTAACCCTGGGCCCCCGCCAAGGCTCCCGCTCTGGGGCTAGCTCCCTCCAGGAAGAGGGCACTTCCTCTCCCCTCCCAGCCCCACCTGTACCACACACATGCACAAACATTGTATGCACACACATGCATCTCTACACACACACACACCTCTACCTGTATGTATGTTTACGTGTGTAGGTGTGTACATATACATGTGCACATAAAAGCAATGTGTATGAGTAACTGCTTTCTCTATATGCACACGTATGTGGGCATACACACATCCACATACACTTATTTCTCCGTGACCATATTGTAAGCTCTGGTGGGGGACCAGGAACTCTTCACCGCTTTGTCCCCTCCTCCCTAGCACCTGGCAGGCACACAGTAGGTGCTTTAAAAAGGCTCGCTGGATTCCATGAAGATGAAGGGTTTGTGTAGTAAGTGTGGTGCTCACCTCACCAGTGAGTCAGAGGGCACCGCTTCACACTCAGGTCAATTTAACTGCATTTTAAAGTACTCAAAGCTAGCCAAAGCAAGAATGCAAAGAAACCGCTTCCCTTCTACTGGGGGATGAATGAATACAAATGCACACACACAGACAGTACGGTGTTTTTTGGAGGTTTGGAAGCCAGGGTGGGGCCCTATTAACTGGGAGAAGAATGACCTCATAAAAGGGACAGCAGTTAAGGTGAGCCTTGAAGGCAGAGAGGGGCTCCAAGAAGTGGAAGTGATGGGGTGCTTGGGTGCCTGGGCTTGAACCACAGTTTGTAACATCAGTTTGCAAAATCACATTTCTCCCTAGCCTCAAAACACTGTCTCAGGCACTTTCTCCCTAGCTCAAGGGCAGCATGCCCTAACACAATACTTATCTCTCTTCCTGATACAGTGATCAGCTGCACCTATAGAATTTAGTGGTTTGACCCAACTGTGTCCTGGCTGAAGCAGCTGTGTACAGGTTATCTATCACATATATCGTAGACTCAGCCATGTGTATACTCCTTAGCTCATTATACACACCCTGGATCCCTTGTTAGCTTGGGACATGTGTGTACTCCCAACATCCAGCTTGTCAAACAGGACATTAATGGGTAACAGACTGGGCACTTCTCAGTCAGCCCTGACTGCTAGTTGGCTTAGTGATGTTTCAAGCCTAAAACCACACCTCCATGCAGCCCCTCCTTGGGCTATTTCCCAGTGAATTATGGGCAATATGACTGCACAGTAGATATCAAAAGTGCATGTTCCTTTAAGCACTGACCACTCCTTAACTCCTCCCTAATCCCACCCTGACTCACCTAGTTAGCATAATTGGCACAGGTTACACTATGGATTATTCTATAAAAATATACCTATGACCCCTTTAAGTAAAGTTGCAGGTTCCCTAAGAACTCATGCCTGCTGTAAAGTGTAACAATAAACTTTTACCAACTTGACTCAGAATGCTTAAGCCTGTTGAATTCATTCCAGACTGCCCACCCAGGGACTCTGGTCACTGGGGTCCCTGAAACACCTATCACCTCCAGGTCAGAAGTGAGGCCAGAAGACATTCCAGTCAGGGTGCACAGCCTAGTTCAAAAGTCCAGAGATGGAAAATGGGTAAAAAGAGGAGGCGGTGGCCTGTCAGGGCAAACAGGCAGCGT
Source organism: Pseudochirops corinnae (assembly GCA_028646515.1). Classification (NCBI taxonomy): domain Eukaryota; kingdom Metazoa; phylum Chordata; class Mammalia; order Diprotodontia; family Pseudocheiridae; genus Pseudochirops; species Pseudochirops corinnae. The sequence continues at coordinate 325,021,377 of CM053587.1, read as the reverse complement.
GTGTGAGGGGCAGTAATATGAATTCAGTCTAGAAAGTTGGGGTGCAGCCAGACTGGGAAGGGTTTTGTATTTCCTGGGAGAACTTCTTCACCGCGCATGTACAGTCTTTTAACACAATTCCCAAGCTTTGTCTCCTCTGACCTTTCCAGCCACACTGTGAAGGCCACAGGACATGGTGAACAGAGAGCCAGCCCTGGGGTCAGGAAGGCCTGCCTCTCACAAAGGTTGACCATGTGACCCTGGGCAATTCATTGAACCTAGAGGTGCTCTGGGCTAAGACTGCAAGTAGCTGAGAAGGGGAGACCCATGTTGTAAAGGGACTTTCTAGCTATGAAATGTCAGGTCCAGACCCCCTAAGGAGACTGACTCATGCTGAGTGACTCAGCAGAGGCCACAAACCTAGTTAGCAGCAGAATGAGAATCAGGGCTCCTGAGTCCCGGCACCACCTATGCTCAGCATTGGTCAGGTACAGGCCCTCTGGTCCAGCACGATGCCCTGCCCCCTGAATCTGATCCAGAAGCCCTTCTATAGTAGGCACAGGTATGGCCTTCTAGGCTTTGCTGAAAGAACATGAAGATGACCCCAGCCTACATCCTCCCCTCCCCTTCTGGGAAGTCTTTTGTCATAATAAAGCCAGATTTGTTCAGCCCGTGGGGGCCACGCAGAAGCTGCCCTGCTGCTCTGTCCAGACCACCCGTGGCAGGCCCCCTCCATGGCCACTCATCACCCACCTGTCTAATTCCTCGAACAGCTCACGGATCGTCATGGCTGCCACAATGGTGATGATGTAGGGCAGACACTCATGCTGTTGGCTAAGGGCCAGCATCTTGGCGTAGCGGGGAGCCACCGGAAAGGTGGCCATTGTTCTCCCCAAGGGGCTGATCGGGCAGCTCAGCTTTGCCCCCTGTAGCTGCTTCAGACTAGGGAGAAAAATGCTGTGAGTGACTCCTGGCCTTAGAAAGTGCAGAAGACAGTGGAGGGGGAAGGGGCCATCATGGGATCACAGATTAAGAGCTGACAAGGAAACTGGAGACCATGGGAGTCCAGCCTCCACGACTGACAGACAAGGAAACCGAGGCAAAGGCTAAGAGAGTGTAAAGCAGGATCTGAACTCAGGTCACCTTGATTCCATGTTAAGCCAGCTGACCACAGTCACTCTGGATTTTATTCAGCTTGTGATAGATACTGCATGTATGTGATGTAGGAGATGCCTGACCAGTGGAAAGAGAATAGCCAAAAGTTGAGCTAGGGTGGCATCCCTCTGTGTCTCTGCTAAGCCCACCGAGCCCAGCCTACCGTCCCATCTGCAGGGGCTCCCGCAAAGCTCCAAGCGCTGTCAGTAACTCCTCGGCGGCAACCAGGGCCTCCATAGGGGGAGGGGATGGAAATGGGAAGTTAACAACCTAAAAAATAATTTGTGGAGGGTGAGGAACAGGATGAGAATGAATGCAGTCTGCATCAGGTTCAAGACCAGGGACCTGGAGGCCCACCTCCAGCTCCCATCATGCACCAGGGGCCACCCAGGGCTCTTGTGGACCAGAGTCCCTGTTGTAAATAGACATGGAGCTGCCCCTTGATGCTGCTGCATCCCCCTCAGTGACTATCACCAAATTATCCCATTTACACCCTGTTCAAACACAATCATTTGCAAAATGTTTCCCTCATTAGACTGTGAGCTCCTTGAGGGCAAAGATTGCTTTTTGTCTGTCACCTCAGCTCTTGGCAGTGCCTGGCACACAGCAGGTGCTTGCTGACTTGACGTGACTTTGTTGGCTAATCTGGTATCAAGAAATACGGATGCCAAATGGGAAAGTGTCTGGCTGGAGCCAAGAATGTGGAGTCCTGGTTGCGGCCAATACCCTTGCAGAGGTGCTGTGTAAATGGGAATCACACCAGTGGGGACTTGAGCGGCTTCCACTCTCACTGTTCAACTAACGCTGCCCTCTCAAAGGCAGCAGCACCTTTCTGGTCTGACGGCTTTGCTCAGTCCTCTCTCATCCTTCTGGAGCTCTCTGCGACCTCTGGTATCACCCATCACCCTCCCCACCTGCGTTTTCCTGGTACCGCTCTCTCCTTTAACTCTGAGATCACTCTAATTAGGAACAAGTTTCCTCTTGGTGTCAAGCCCAAAGCCCTCTCTCTACCACTTCTCCCTACATCCCTGGTCAGCATCAACAGAAGTTTATTAATCACCTGCTACATGACTGGCACCACGTGGGCAAAGGCCTGTAAAGAAAACTACAAAGAAGGAAATAAATGCCCACTTCCTTTTTAAAGTTTTTGAACCCATGGAAAACTTGGCATCCTTGCCTAGTGAACGTGCGTCTATGAGGCTCAGTCCAACACTCCAAGGTCTCTGCGATCCGGCGTGTTAGCCACCGTCCCCAGCCACACAGAATCTCCAGATGTGAAAAGCATGCATACTTACCCTCTCTTCCTTTTTGTTTGTTATTTGTTTTTTGGAAGGGGGAAGGCAGGGCAACTGGGGCTAAGTGACTTGCCCAAAGTCACATGGCCAATTGTAAGTGTCTAAGGTAGCATTTGAACTCAGGTCCTCCTGACTCCAGGGGCACAGCACAATCTAGCAGCCCCACCCTCTCTTCCTTTAGCCAAGAAGCTTCACACACAGATGTCTGAAGCACATCTCGTTCCAAACAGATCTCCTACCCTAAGAAGTCTCTTTTCCCTCCAGGAAATCTGCCTGGGAGAGAAAGCCGTAAGCTGGGCATGCCTCATGTGCTTTCTCTTCTGTTCTGGGGAACGCCACCTTCTCTCTTACAACCCCGTTACCCAGTACACATCCTCACCCCTCACCTTTTCTATGTTCAAAGCTTTCATCTGAAGGACCAAATCCTCCACGGGCCGCTGGGTGATTTCAGGAGGAGAAAACTTCTCAAAGTCACTGAAAACAGCCGATGAGTATAGCCTGTGGGAGACAGAGAGACACTCAAGAGCCTGCTAGGATGCAGCAGCTCCTTCTGCTATGTGTGCCATGCCCCTCATTGTGCAGAGGACTCCAGGATCGGTCCTGGCACACAGCAGGTGCTTGCTGACTTGACGTGACTTTGTTGGCTAATATGGTATCAAGAAATACAGATACCATGTTAGCTTCTAGAATCCTTTTCCCACAACAGCAATTACTGCATGTGAGCCTTATGAAAGCATCCTCCCCATCTCACCAATGAGGAAACTGAGGCTTACACAGCCAGTCAGTATTGGTGGGATTCCAATCTGGGTCTTTCTGACTCCAAGTCCAGCCCTCTAAGCACTGGGCCAGGGTGGCGAAGAGGAGGGTCTTGGGAAACTATCCACATTATTTTTTGCAGGACTGTATTGACTCTGTATTTTTCTTTAGGGAAGAGGGGAAGCTCCGGGGGGAGTCACGAGCATCAATAAAACATTTAAGGAGCACACAGAAGTGATAGAGGTGTCCCGCTAATGTTGTGTTCAATTCAGTATACGCTTACAAAAACCCACGCGCTACATAATCAGAATTCATCGTTCCACACAGAAACCGTCTTCTCTGTTCTTCTTTGAAGATGGCGATCTTCATGTCTGTCAAGATCTCACGTAACAAAACATATAACAGAAGTACTCTCTGTATCGCTGCTCTCTGTTTATATAAATGAAAACTGACTGTGGGAGTCAGGCAGCCCTGGGTTCCAATGCCATTGCAGCCATTTGTTTGCTACGGGACCTCAGGCAAGGTCTTAACTGCTGCCTCTGCCTCAGCTGCTGCATCTATAAAATGGGGCCAACATCAGGAGCTCCTTCACAGAGCTGTTATAGGAATCAAACAGTCTTAAAGCACTATGTCGCAGCTAGCTAAGCCAGATCAAGAGGGGGTGCTCTGGGGACAACCCAAGCATCTAGATGTAGGACTGAGAAGGACCTTGGAGGAACCTTCTAGGCTAAAACCTTCATTTCACAGATCAGGAAGCAAGAGGCCTAGGGTTTTGGTGACTTGTCCAAGGTCATACAGCTATTCTGTGACAGAAGCAGCATTTGAACCCAGGTCCTTGGGGCTCTTTCCAAACATTAATCCCCTCTCCACCATTTCCCCCTGTATTTCTCACTCCCCTTCCCCACTGGCCAGTCCTGGCCAGCTGCTCTCCAGAAGCCTTGCCTACCTGTAGCAGTGGCCTGGCTCCGTCCTCCCAGCTCTCCCTGCCCGCTGATCAGCCGATGCCTGTGACACCCACGTTACTCGGAAAGAGGACACGCCGGTCACTTTGTCATAAAACCTCTTCTTGACTTTGCCGCAGTCAACGACGTACTTGATGCCAGGGATGGTCAGGGATGTCTCAGCCACGTTGGTAGCTACCACACACAGTCTGCAACCCTCTGGGGGAGGTCTGAACACCTGAGTCCGGGAAAGCAAAGCCCTGTTGGTACGAACAGAATCTCCACTTCTGGAGGCTGGGCTAGATTCCAGCACCCTCCGAGTGAGAATGTACTTAGGGCCACAACAGCTGTAGAGCTGGAAGGAGCCTTAGGAAGCAAAGGATGCAAACCCCACATTTTCCACAAGATAAGGCACAGAGGATCGATCTTCCCAAGGTCACATAGGTACAATCACAGACCACAGAACTTCCCAGGCCCTCAGCAGCTGTCTAGTCCAGTCCATATCCAAAGAGACTCCAACAACAACAGCCCAGCCTGGCTCCTTCAAGACTCAGCTTAAATCCCATCTTCCTTCCCAAACCACTAATGCCTGTGACTTTCCTCCGAGACCATCACCAGTCTATACTGGTTGTATCTGGTTTGTCCAGAGTGGTCTCCCCCAGCTGACTACAAGCTTCTTGAGGGCAGGGACTGTCTTGTAACTCATCTGTATGCCCAGCACTGAGTCTACGCCTGGCACAGAGGAAGTATTTCATAAATGCCTCCTGACTGCTGGCTGTTTGATGACCTCCATCAAGGGAGAACACACCACCTGGCCAAGCAGCCTTGTTCACTTTAGGGCCATACATCTGGGCCAAGCTCAACTCCAGCAATGTCTGCCCACTGTTCTGGTTCTGACCTTGGGGGCCAAGATTCAAACCCAAGCTGCCCTACCTCATTTGAGAGGCTCATACTTTTAGAGAGAGGAAGGAGCTTCAAGGCCATCCATCTAATCTAAGCCTCTAATTTTACAAAGGAGGAAAATGAGGCAGAGGGAAAATGGGTAGTACATGGCTACACACCCACTAAATGCCAGAATTGGTATTAGAGCTCAGATCACTGAATCCCAAATTCACTGTCTCCCCACCCCAAATAACAAGTATTCCTTGCTGCTTCCCCTTCCCTCTCCAAAAAGGAGGAACAAAAACCTCGTAATAAATGTGTATATCTCAGCAAAACAGACTCCCACACCGGTCCGTGCCCACGGAAGATGCTGGCAGGGACCTCCATAGCTCAGCTAGCCCGCCCTTGCCTCTAGGCAGCAAAGGGATGAGCATGTTCCAGTACCTTAACAGACTTTATATTGGCAAGATGAAGCATTGTGGCTTAACTCCTGCTAACATGAAATCTTGGTGAAGGGTACCTCCTGCCCAGCCTCTAGAGGGGAAAGTGAGAGGCTCCTGTCCCTGGCTTGCCACAATCCCAGGAGCAGCCACCAGGAGGAACTGAGAAGTCCTCAGAGTGGCCAGTGGCCGGAGCAGGCCAACCCTGGCCCATGTGTGTACAGCCTTACCTGGGCTTGCGTGTGTGTACAGCCTTACCTGGGCTTGCTTTTCTGGAGCTTGTGTGTGTGTGTGCAGCCTTACCTGGGCTTGCTTTTCTGGAGCAAGCAGCGAATACAGTGGCAGGACATGAAGCGGGAGGGAGGTGTCTGGCTTCTCATCTGTAACAGAAAACAAATGGGCTGAAGTCAGGGCAAAGGAGCTGGCAGGGAACTCCCAACAGGTCTCGGGGTTCGGGTTCCAGCGACTGCACGTTGAAGACTGCTGTTATTAACATCAACATGAATATTAATTATGATTAAGACTACAATTATTTATCTACTAGCATTAATTATGAATGCTAATGTGAACTACCATTAAGACTAATAGCATTACTGTTAGCTGCCAGCAAAATCGTGCACATGCATGTTCTAATGGCTGGCATTCACAGAACACCCTATGTTCTGCAAAGCGCTTTCCAAATAACCCTGTGGGGCAAATGCTTATGATCCCCACTTTACAGATGAGGACACTGAGGGTAAGTGTTAAGTAGCCTGCTCAGTCACACGGCCAGAGTGTCCGAGTTGGGGCCTGAGCCCTTCTGGAAACACCCACATGTTCAAAAATGGCAAAGGCCCTAACTGTGGCCTGCTCAGGGACACGTCCAGAATGAGGAAACAGGGGAGGCCTTTGGCCAGTGCCAATGGATTGACAACTGGGCGATCACACAGTGACTTGCTCGGTTCTCCACAGGCCCACCCACAGATGCCAGGGAGGTGACCCTAGACTCTCAACGCCTTGAGGGCAGAGGCTGTGGGAGAGACCTGGCTTCTTCTTGCTCAGTGCCAGGCTCAGCAATCAGTGTGCGTGTTTCAGGATGACGCTGGCACTAAGAGGAACAGAGATGGGGATGGTTCATCTAAAGGGGCATTGAGGGGTGAAGGATGAAAAGGTCTAACTCCATGTGTGTGGAGGCCACAAGAACAGCTGCCAGTATTTCTATACATGGGTTTGCAAAGCACTTCACAAACGTTATCGCAACAATAGGTCTATTATTATCTCCATTTTACAGATGAGGGAAACCAAGGCATGGAGAGGCTTAAGGACTTGGGTGACCTACCCAGGGCCATGCATCTAATAAGCAGGTGAGGCAGGATTGGAACTCAGGTTCTCCTGAGTCCAGGCCAGGAGCTCTGGCCATAGTATTAGCGCCATAGTATTAGCCGACATTGATGTTACGTGAAGGTTTGCAAAGTGCTTTGTGGACCTTATCTCATCCTATCCTCACAATGATCCTGGGAGGGAGGATCCACTTTACTGATGAGAAAATCTGCCACTTGGAGAGGCTGTGTCATTAGCCTAAGGTCACGCAGCCAGAAGTTTCTGCAGTGGGATTCTAACCCAGCTCCTCCTGACCCCAAGTCCGGAGCTCTCACACCACACCATACACAGAAATGGGGAACGGGATAAAACCAGACCACTGTGGAAGCCAAGTGAAGGCTGTCCTGGGACAGAGAAGAGCTACTGCAATGGGGGATTTTGAGGAGAAAATTCTCAAGGCCAACCTTCTTCGGCTTCCCCGTCGCCCAGGTCTAGGTCGAGATCAGATCCCGCAACATCCTCTTCCTCATCCATTTCTGACTCCCTGTCCTCATCTCCTTCATCCATGGGCATCACTGAGTAATTATCCAGATCAATTCTGGGCAGTACCTAAGGGGAAGAGAGAGATGGATACCATTTGCTGTAAGGAGGCTTGTCTGACTGATGGAGCCTTATGGGCCCTTCTCAGAATAAAGCTGTGAAATAAATGAAGCAAATGGTAACTCTCAGAGCAGGAGACCTTAGCCTGGGTCTGTGAAATTTTTTTAAAACATCAAACACATGTTGATAACTGCATTTCAACAGAATTGGTTTCTTTGTCATCAGTCTCCAGACAATCACACATGGACTTGGGCTTCCAGTTCAGTCCTCTACAGGTCCATCCATCTATACCAGGGAGTCTGCCCTAGACTCGAAACTTTGATTTTGTGTATCTAAAACCATGATTCTGAGAAGGGGTCCATGGGCTTCACCAGACACTGCCCAGGAAGAAACCTCAAAGTTAGAGGTTAGTGAAAATAATGACAGAATGTTCCTTCCCCATATAAATTTGTGGAACCCAGGTTAAGAACCCCAAAGCCTTGAATGTCTGTGTCTTCTCAAGTACAGCATCTGATATCCCAATATTAGGTCTAGCTATCTCCTCCAGGTAAAAGAAGTCCTTTTGGCTTTAAGGGCATGTGAGAAATTAGCCAAATTTCTCCTCATCAGTACAGAAAGAAGAGGTTTTCTCTTTCTAATGCCCTGGTGGCCTAAGAACCTACTTATCCATGAACTATCCACTTAAGGGAAGCCCAGACTGCTTTGATGTCTCTGGCACAGGCTGTAGAGGGCAGCTCTCAGAGCTGGCTGACCGGGGGTGTTTCTCCACACATTAAGTATTAATGCCTTCTGCATTAGTGCTCAGCATGGTGGCGCCTACTGTTCTTGTGGCTAGGGACACTGGGGCGGCTCTTCAGTCAGCATCCTGCTCAGTGGAGGCCCCCAGTCACTGACCCCCACCAGCACGATGGGATCCAGGAAGTCTGGTCCTTAGTGGGGACAGAGAACTAACTTCCCAAGGGCCCTTCTTCCATGCGAGGGATGTTCACTGACCTGTTCCAAAAGCAAACAGGCTCAGAAATGCTCTATAAGCTGCAGAAGCATTTCAATCTGATTTTCATTACAAATTGGAAATCATAACCACACCTGGGAATGTGGCTTCTAGGGCAAATCTGGGCAGAAGATTAGGAGAGGGGGCTGTCCAGGGCTACAAATGGGAGCAGATATAGGACATGCAGAGACTGTGCATGTGCTCATTCCTATCCCCACCAAGCATGATGTAAGCTCCTTGAAAACAAGGCTGACTTCTTTGAATTTCTGGTGCCTAACATGTAGTAGGGACTTCAAGAGGATCAGAGATCTGGAGCTGGATACCCAAAGGCCATCTAGGTCAACCTCCTCTCATTTTACAGATGAGGAAACAGAGGCCCACAAAGGTGAAGTGATTTGAACAAGGTCACAAAGGTATTAAGTGTTAGAGGTAGGAGCTGAAGCCTCTACGTGCAGAGTCTGAGCTTTTTCTCCTGGCCCATGCTATTTGGTGAAATGAACTGAACTGAATGAAGCTGGGGAAGGAGCCCATCCAAAAGGCTGTGAGCAGCACAAGGAAAGAGCTAGACCAAGAGCTTTGGCTTCTGTGGCAGCCCCAGGCTGAGTGTTGGCAAAGGGGCCTGGGGTTACATGTCTCAGGTCTAGGCCAAAGACAGGTCAAGGCTCCCGCCCAGGGCTGAGCAGAAGGGCCCAGGACAGGTCTTGGTTTCTGTGTTGGAGAAAGGGCTCCCCACAAGGCTTCATGGGCAGGTGGAGGGCACAGAGAAGTGGGGACTCCAAGGAGGCCCAGGCCAGGGCCCACCCTGACCACCTCCAGAGCTGATGACGTACCACAGGGGCCTTCTTGCCTCGAGACTTCTTGAATTTTCTCATTTCTTCAACAGAATCCTCTTTTTCTTCTGTTCCTTTAAAAAAAAGAAGCGGGCCCAAGCTTGATTCCTTACCACACTCCTCAATGACCTAGGCACCTTGCACACCCATCCTATGCCCCCTGCCTAGCCTTGGACATGGTACCCCCAGAGGCAAAGGCTGGGAACAAATGCCCTATGCCCCAGTGTCCACTGCGGCCTGCACTGATGGCCCCACTGGTGTGCAAGGAGAGCTACTCTCTCCTCCTTGTGTCCCTGCATCCTGGTGGATGGCCTACCTCTGGTGCGGCCTCTATGGCAGGGGAAGGCCCTCCGAAGTCTTCGGCAGAGAGAGTGTACTTCAGCCTGCCCCGTTAGGAACACCAGAATACCACCTGAGGGAAGTAAGACCAGGAACTGATGATCTCAAAGTCCTAAGGCCACAAGACATAAAGCTCAGCTTGTGCCAAGCAAGGGTGCCCAGACATCCAGCTGGATGCCAGCTGTAGAATGCCCTGGCCTTTCCAAAGCACTTTTACCCCTACAGTTTCACGGCTGAAAGAACTTTCAGGGGGTGGGGGGAAAACGACAGTTCACATGAAAGGCCTCACCCCGAAGAAGAATTAGCTGGACTCTGTTAGGCCAAAGAGGACATAACTAGGAGCCATGGAGGGAAGGGGCACAAAGACCAATCAGAGTATGACAGCAGCACTGTCCCAAAGCAGAGGGTGCAACTCCCCCTCACTAGAGGTCTCTTTTTTCTTTTTTGAGGCAATTGGGGTTAAGTGACTTGCCTAAGGTCACAAAGCTAATAAGTGTCAAGTGTCTGAGGGCACATTTGAACTCAGGGCCTCTTAACTCCAGGGTCAGTACTCTATCCACTGTGCCACCTAGCTGCCACCAGAGGCCTTCTAGAAGGGAATTCTTATTCTGGTACGGGTGGGTTGAGGAGACCCTTAAGGTTCTCTTCTAGCTCTGAGGTTCTGTGAAATCATCTAATGAAGCACGCAGGCTGAGCGCCACCACCTCCACTTTACAGAGGAGAAAAGTGATATGCAGGGAAAGGGTACAGAGGTTTACGTGACACACCTGTAATCACATGGCTACCTGGTGACAAAATCAGCCTCCAGATCCTCTCTACAACAATAACTTCAAAAGACACAAAGATGGCTGTGCAGGCTAACCCCGTGGGGACAGATGCCTCACCTGGAGGTAACATTCGGTGGATCTTACAGACTTTCCGGAAGCACTCGCCACTGTAGTCATGGAGTGGTGTCCTCTTGTTAAAGTGGACAGTCACGGGGAACTGCCTGGCGTCCACCTAACAACAACAACCAACAAGTGTCAGGGAGGTACAGACCAATGTGGCTGAAGGGCATCAGGAAGTAGTGAATCTCCCAACACAGGAGGTCTCCAAGCAGAAGTTGCAAGCACTTGGCGGGGATCCTTATACAGGGTAGAGCAGGCAAGTTCTGAGGTCCCTTTCCTCTCCAAGACAATAATGTGGGTAGTAATGCATGCTTCTCTGGCCTTTCAATTTACTACCAAGGAAAGGTCACAGGAACATAGATTTACGAGCTGAAAGGACCTTAAAGGTCATCAAGGTAAACTCTATCATTTTACAGATGGAGAAACTGAGGCCCAGAGAAGTTGGGCCTAAGCATCTTGTTCAGGGTCAGCCACATCCCTAAATTCAAAGTCCTACCAGTGACCAAATGCAAACAAACCCCCACTTTTCCTGGATGGTCAGAATGGAACATTCCTGGGAGCTCCAGCCTAAGGCCCTCCCCTGCTTCCTTCCTGTCCATGGCAGGCCCCCCGCCAAAGCAGGGTCTGCCAAGAGTACTGGCATGACAGGGAGGTAGCTTACCTTTACCACAGGGGGAGATGCCGAGAAGAGCCGGGAGTTCTGGGTGAAGTCCTCCACTCGGAGAGTAGCTGACATGATGAAGAGTTTCAGGGGCTGCTGCTTCTGCAAAGACACAGACCCACCACCATCACATTGGGGCTAGCACTGGGGCACTCAACTAAGAGAGTGAGGGGGGACCTGGTCAAACTTTTGGAAGATGGTCCTGAATATACAACTCAAGTCACTGGCTTCTGGAGTCTATGGAAGGAAGGCACATGATGGCTGGACCTGTAATTTCACTGGTATGAGGAAGTCCTAGACAAGGAAGCACTCCAATGAAGGTCAGCATTTCCTCTGCAATTTACAGCCTTAGAGAGCACAGAGAGGTAAAGTAATTTTCCCAGAGTCACACAGCCAGAAGGGGCCAGTGGCAAGATTGGAACTCAGTATTCTTGGGTTCTAGGAATAGACAACCAAGGGGTTGAGCTTTGTTCCAACTACTGGCCTTTACTCAGCAGCCACCTCTTGGATAGGTAGCCACTGTCATGCCACCTAGACCAGAGACCACACCCCTCCAACTCAAGTACTCTAGGATCCACTGTTTTGATTAGAGTGGACCTCATGGAGGCTCCAGCTCACACTCCGCTGGGCTGCACTCCCTTCCCTGGCCAGATTCCTTCTAGGCATCCGGATACCATATTCCTAAAACCTTCCCCTCCCACACCCACGGTCCCATTCTGGAAGGAAAATGGAAAGGGTGCCTCTGTGACTTCCCAAATGTGACATCCCCCTCCCTACCTGGCAACCATCACTTCCCTCTAGGGGTTGTCTGTGCCCATTAGAATGTAAACTCCATGGGGTGGCTAGCTGGTGCAGTGAGTAGAGCACCGGCCCTGGAGTCAGGAGGACCTACATTCAAATCTGGCCTCAGACACTTAACACTTATAGCCATGTGACCTTGGGCAAGTCACTTATCCCCAACTGCCCTGCCCTCCCCCCTCCAAAAAGCAAAACAACCAAACCAAAACAAAAAAAAATGTAAACTCCTTTGGAATAGAGAGGTGGAGGAAGATGTACTTGAACTGATGCAAAGTAAAGTACCAGGTCAACAGAACCACAAAAGCAACAATGGACACGAGCACAGAACAAACAAGACTAGGAAGTACAAAATGACAAAGAACCAGCTTGACCCCAAATAAGAGACGAGCAGAGCCTTCCCACGGCTCCTGTGTAGGGGCAGCCCCTACCCCAGGTGTGGGGCACTGCATATAATGTCACACTCTGTTGATGACCTGGATGGATTTGCTGAATTTCTCTCTCTTCAAAATTATTTGTTATAAGGAATGGCTCTTTCAACTCCAAAAGACTCATGGCTATGCACCTTCAGAGAAAGAATTTTGGAGTCTGAATGCAGATGGAAGCAAACTATTTGTTCTCCTTTTGTTCTGTTTTGTTTCTTCTTTCTCACGGTTCCTCTCATTGATTCTAATTCTTCTCTACGTAGTGACTGATGTGAAAATATGTTTAATAAGAATGTATGAGTAGAGCCTCTATCAAACTGCATGCCGTATTGGGGAGGGTCGAAGAGAAGGGGGAGAAAATCTGAAATTCAACATCTTATGGAAATGAATGTTGAAAACTAAAATATATGAATTAATTAAAAAAATAAGGAATGTCTTTTGGGAAGAGAGAAAGGAAAGGACCCAAGAAGAGAACTAGTCAATATGAAAACAAAACAAGTAAGCAAAAAATCTCTATTTTCAAAACAGTGTTAAGCAGGGGCTGTGTTTGCTTCTCTATTTGTATCCCTAGCCCTTAGCACAGAGCTTGTCATCGTGCTAAGTGCTCAAGAGCTGCTTTTTTGTTCACTCATTTAGAAATGACTTAACAAAGCCAGATATTCCCAAATCCTGACAGGGATCCCACCCACTGCTGTAGCTATGGAGGAATCAGCTAGAACACAGTTTTCTCCCTTTATAATGAAATTTATAAAGGAAGAAAGCAGCAAGTCTACAAAGGTCTTTCCTCCACTGCCTGGCGGCCCTTGCCTTTTCATGCTTCTGTGCAAAGCAGTCAACAGGAGAGCAAAGGGGAATCCTGCCAGGCCAGGGATGGGCGACTTAATTCCACAGCGACTGCTGAGCTCCACAACTTCAGGACTGGGCATCCCTGCCCACTGCTGGAGTCAGAAGCTCGAACCCCCCAAATACGACCCTGAATGTGTTGAGGGGAAGCCACTGCCTGCCTCCAACTAACCATCATGGTCAGGAGGGGGTAATAAAAGACCATCACCACAGAGGGCCCAACGCAGGACTCTGCCCACAGGGGGCCTTGAGAAAGGCTGGCTGAATCCAACGGACGAAAGACGGGAGTCAAGAGAAAGCAGGGCAACAGACACCGGACATGGAGATGGGGACTGAAGAATACATGTAGGTGTTTTCCGTACGTAAGCCAACAGCACCAGAAACAGAGAAACCGGGAAAAGGCTACATATTCCCCTCTTGTGCCAAGTGCAAGCAGTTCGCAGGGATGATTTTTGTGAGGGACTTTGCTTCTTCCTTTCTCTATTTGTACATTTTCTATCGATGATTATTAGGTTTTCAATAAACATGGATCTTAACTGAAATATTTCCATCCTCTGGGGTGGGGGTAGGGGGGGGTCTACAGGAAAAGAAGGCTGCAGACACTATTGGTTGGTTCTGTTTAAATTCTTTTTCTTTCTCACAAAGAAAGACTCAAATGGGGGCAGGGGGCAGTGGGAGAAGAGATACCTGATACCAGGCAATGACAGCTGTGAAAGACCAAAAGCACCGATAATTCTTTTAAAAATTCATTCTGGGGGTGGCTAGGTGGTGTAATGCATAGAGCACCAGCCCGGGGGTCAGGTGGACCTGAGTTCAAATCTGACCTCAGACACTTAACAATTACTAGCCGTGTGACCTTGGGCAAGTCACTTAACCCCAATTGCCCTACCCTCCCTACTCCAAAAAGCCAAAAAAAAATTGTTCTAGAGTTGGTAGACCTGGGTTCTAATTTTGCCTCAAATACACCTTGGGTTTCAGTGTTCTCTTAAAATAAGGTCCCTCCCAACTTCTGGAGCTAGAAAGGTGGCCCAGCAAAACAAACATGGTAGTGTTGGACTTGGAGTCAAGAAAATCTGGGTTTGAATCTTGCCTCAGACACCAGGCAAGTCACTTAAACCACTGGGCCTGTTTCCTCCATAAAAGAAGGGAGGGGATCTTATGGCCTTCAAGGTTTTCCAGCTCCAAATTGAAGATGCTAAGGTATGCAACTGAAGGTTAAGTGACTTGTCCAGGGTCACACACCCTGGGTGGGCCAGACGGAGCATACGAACCTAGGTCTTCCTCGGTCCAGGGCCTCCTCTCTATTCACCATGCAATGCTGCTTATCAACTGAAATACTGCATGAACAAACCAAACCAAACCTGGCTGCTACACGTAAAGTGCTGGGTGAGCTCTGAAGCATCGTCTGAATTTCTGCCATTATCACTGTGCTCCTTACTGTAGGAAGGAGGCCCTAGAAAGGCCCGGGAGAAGAGCCACTAGCACCAGCACCTTCTCCTCCCCTGCCCTGCCCTGGCACTTCTACCTTTGCCCGAAGAGACACAATCCGAGACAAGAGGCCGATCAGAATGTCCGTGTAGACGCTTCTCTCGTGGGCCTCATCAATGATGATGACTTTGTACTTGGAGAGTAAGAAATCCTAGAGAAGAAACAGAAAACAAAATATTCAAGGGAATATGAGATTTGTGGGCAGGGAGGTCCTCCTCCCACTGGCCCTGACAACATCTTCCCAGCTCAGCGACAGGCCATGGTGCTATACTTGGCTGATCGCTAACCAACTGATCGATCAACAAGCATTCTGCCCTGGGTTCAGATCCCACCTCCAATAGCAGCTGTGTGACCCTGGGCAAGAAACCTCTCTGTGCCTCAGCTTCTCTCTCCATAAAACGAGGGGGTTGGACATGAAGGGCTCTTCGGTCCCTTCCCATGATTCTGTGATCTATGTGTGGAACAGAAGGGATCTTCCCATTTTGTACAGAGAAAAATGGAGACACACGAGGTAAGGAGAAGCCTTGTCCTGCCATCATTCTAGCAGGTGGGCAGGCCTGGAGATGGGGATCAAACACACGCCTCCAGGCTGGCCTCTCCACCTGAAATCCCACTTTTCCACTTTTCCACTGGGGTGAAATGCCCATGGGGCAAAGCCCAGGTGTCCTGCTCTGCTGAGCTCTCAGGAGGACCAAGAGAACAAGTGGTCTGCCTCT
>CM053587.1:324987662-325005555 GCA_028646515.1 Pseudochirops corinnae | reverse complement strand
TACAACCCCCTAACAAATCCAACTTCTTTTCTCACTTCTACATTGCTTTCATTTTCTCTAGCTTTGGGCCTGTCTGTCCCATGTCTTCCCCAACAGACCGTCCACCCTTTGAGGGCTGATGCTGCCCAGAATGGCCTAGGAGGAGGCTCCCTCCTAGCCGGGCATCTTCAGGCAGAGGCTGAAGCACCTGTGGATGTGCTGTGATGGGGATTCTTATTCAAGTCTCCACCTGGATAGATGAGCTCTCAGGACCCACCCAATTCTGAAATTCTGCGAAGTGGCTCCTGCTTGAAGTCTTCCAGTGAAGAAGAACCCACTGCCTCTAATGGCTAGGAAGTTTTTTTCCTGTATCAGGCCTAATATTTGGATCCCTCTCCCCTGATTCTGGTCTTATAGCTCACACAGTCTGTCATGGGACAGCCCTTAGCACCCCCTCCCCTGCTCTGTCTTCTTCCCTTCTCTTGGCCCAACAACCCTGGTGCCTTCACTCAATCGTGTGTGGCCCTTCACCACTGGGCTGCTCTTCTCTAGAGGCAAGACAGCTCACCAACACCTTTTCTAAACTGTGGTCCCCAATCTGGATGCTGTCCTCATGATGTGGCTGGAATGTCTGATGAGACTATTGTCTCCTTATTCTAAGCTGTTATGCCTCAGTAATACAGCCTGACATTCCACTAGCTTTTCTATTGCCATATTACTCACTGGGGCTTCTTTGCATGCTACAGGATGCACTATGGAATTCTGGGACTCCTGCCAGGGCCTGGCCTAGTGCTGAGCCCAGAGAAGCATAGGATCACTGCTCTAATGAATGTGTTAATGCCATGTGCACTTGGTTAGGCCATGAACTAGAAACAGCTTCCTAACTTTTCACATGACAGAAAAAGAATACAAAAGAACCACATTCTGATGTCCTTCCACCCACTCACCAGCCCCTACCCCAATGGTTCTGCAAGGCAAGGAAGGACCTGAGCTTTCACTCTCACCTCTGGGAAAGATTCATCTCCTTGGCCACCCGCTGGGACATGGCCACAGCAGCCACTCTGCGAGGCTCAGTAATCCCAATGAGGCCATCACTGCTCAGTGAAAGGGAAAGAATTAGTTCTAAGCTGGTGGCTCCTCTTCAGCAAACACAGGAGTATCCCACAAACGACACAACACATAGCCATCTCCATCATCCACATGTGGCACAGCTATAGCAAACAAGAAACCCCAGAGGGGCTCTTTGCCTCCCAATCAACCAAGAAATAAACATTTACTAAGTGCCAACTATACGGCACGCACTGGAGATACAGAAACAACAACATGGTCCTGGGCATCAAAGAGCTTACATTCTGGTGGGGGAGCCAACGTATACTCGTGCAGCCCGCCCCTCCCCAGACTGGCACATGACCACAGAATGGAGACCCCATTTATCATTAGCCCAACCAAGCAAGACAGAATCAAGGGGCGAGTGGTTGCATTAAAGAAGGATGTATTCTAGAGTCAAAAAAGTTATACGTGGATGACCTGACCTAGGCCCTATTCTTTTTGTTAGTGTAGATAACCTAAAGAAAATTATATGAAAAAGTCAGGGCCTAAGTGATCCACTGGAGAAAATAACACAAAGGTATTTGCTTCATTCAATTCGTTCCAAAGTGCAATTATTAAGTGCCTACTGTGTGCTAAGCATGGAGTTAGGTGCTAGGACTACAAAGACAAAAACCAGAACATCTCCTTGCCCTCTTTTCAAAAAGCTCACATGAAGACCAGAGAGAAAACAAACCATCTAGACTGAGTGTATGGAGACCAGGGGCTCACCTGTGTCTCAAAACCACATGCCCTTATTCCTCAGCTAGACACAGACTCCTTCAGGAAAGGAGGTTACAACCAAGCACCACCCTCATAACCGTGAGCAATTGAGCAGGAAACTCTGGCTGGCCATCAATAACCAAGTGCTTTTCCAAGAAGCTATTCCCAGAAACCTCATGTAGCCAAGCTCTCAGTCTGAGGAGGGGCCAGCTCCTGACACTCTGCCTCAAACAGGGATTCAGCAGAAGCCACCATGGCTTACATAACTAGAAGCTAAACTCCTTGAGGCCAGGGACTGTTCCCCTACGGTTTTTGTAGCCCCAGAGTCCCCGACGGTGCCTCCTAAATAGACACTTAAATGTTCACCGAACAGAACAGAACATGAGCGTCCTGTCTTCTGGGCAGACAACTAGCGCATATAAATGCCAATGTATCTCAAGGAGCTGATACACAGAGCATATCATATATTATGTTTATACAATATAAATCACATACTTTTATTAAGAAACCTTAGAAGTGATTGAATTCAGCCTCCTTCACTCCCGAGATAAGGACAGTGAGGCCCAGAGGGGTTAGCTGGTGCCCGAGGTCACACAGGTAAGTAAGTGGGTGGCAAAGCCAGAATTCCAACGCAAGATCTGCAATGTGAAGTCCAGCATTCTTTCCACCAGGCTGTGCTAGAACCAGCCTGAAGCAATTACAAGAAATTCTCAGGGGAAAGTGGAAACACAGACACTTCTTGAAATTCTTATTTTGGGGCCCAGCTGAGACTCACGAAGAAGCTGATGTTCTAAACACAGGAAGGGACATGGCTTCTTTCAAGCCCCTCCCTGCCCGGTTCCAGCCAGCTTTCAGAACACCATCCTGCCAGGAATGCAGTCTCTTCTCACCTCTGTCTCTCAGAAGGCTTCTTTCAAGCTCGGCTAGGGTGACACCTCTGGGAAGCCTCCACCCAAGCCCCAGGGGAACATCTCAACTTCCACAAATTCATTAAGAATGTACTTATCTACTAATCTGGTACTTATAGTAGAATGTAAGCTTCCTGAGGGCAGGGCCTATTTCCTTTCTGTCTCAGAATCCCCAGCACCTAGAATGGTGCTCTAAACTTAGCAGACATTTAATACTTGCTTGTTTGGCCCCAAAGGAATATGAGAAGACACTTGCCCTCCTTCTTTGCAGAAGTGAGGGATCATGAGTATGGAGCACTGCACAGAATGTCAAATTTTTTGATATACTGGATTTGTTCTGCATAACTATTTTTCCTTCCCCTTTAAAAAATACAACACAATTACAAGGGACTATAAGACACAGCAATGAGAGGGAGGGGAGGGGAGAGGAATACATAATGAAGGAAATGTGAAAACAAAGAACAAAAAAGTGTTTGTCATAGCAGATTCTTTCATTCTGTCAAACTGGGCTACAACAACATTCATTAATGAATCTCATACTGCTAAGTGATAAATACAAAGAAAAGTAAAAGTCCCTGTCCTTCTGAGGGAGGGGAGCTGCAGCCACCCCTCATCATACAGCAGCTCAATCCTAGCTGAGGCAGCTGGTGGCACCACTGTGCAGAGAGTACTAGGGTCAGGAAGACCTGAGTTCAAATTCAGCCTTGGACACTTACTAATTGGGTAACCCTGGGAAAGTCACTTTGCTTCTGCCTGCCTCAGTTTACCCATCTTTAACACAGGGATATAGCAACTGCACTACCTCTCAGGGTGCTGTGAGGATCAAATGAAACAATAACTGTAAAGTGCTAATCTCCCCTCCCCTCAATGTGATACCATTTCTGAGCCAGAGCACAAATTCTGTAGAAGTTATAACAATTTTGCTTTTTTGAAACTTCCAGTGATCTCTGATTTGTACCCGGGAGCCCTCCTTGCACAGACACGGGTCATCCTAACTCTCCTATGCCTTGGTAAAGGGTCTTCATAAGCTTGGGTGGCCAGAAGACTCCATCCTGGGGAAGCCCCCATGGAGATGAGCTTCTCTCAACTTGGCTGGGCAACCTTTAGATACAACTGAAGGGCTAGCTGGTCCTCTAAGTCTTTCCTGCTGGGAAGGACCTGCCAGAACCAACCATCCACTGACCCAGTCCTTGAGAATGCAGTGCCCCTCCATACCAGAAGGCATGGGAAGACAGGTGCCAGGTGCAGATGCTGAGGCTACCCAGATCCAACTTTCTCTGGAGTGGGCGAAAGCAGCCACCACTGCCACAATTCCCTTCTCTCCACTCAAGCCTTACCCACTACACCATCCCTAGCAAGGACCCAGAAAGCTGGGATCTATGGGTCCCACACGAAAGCAAATCCTCTTTGTGCAAATGTGTCTATGATGAAATCAAGACTTCAAGACAGAATCTAGCTCTGGGAACAGCTTCTAACGGTCATGTTGCAGCCGGAGAAGCCATGGCGGGGGAGGTCCTGTGAGGGTCATTCGGCATATACCTGCTATATCCAGCTTCATACAGAAACTGGGGCACCTGGGTGGTCTTCCCACTCCCTGTCTCCCCACATATGATGACAATGGGGTTCTCAGCAACAGCCTCCATGATCACTTGCTCTTCTGAAAGAATGGGGAGCTTGAGTCGGGCTTCCTGCCAAAGAAACAACAGCATCAAGATTTAGAGACTAACGGGGCTCAAGAAGCACCCATCTGGAGCTAGATGGATTCAGAGGCCACTAGGTCTAGCCCCACACCCTGTGGTTTGAAGATGAAACCAAGGCACATAAATGTCACAGGATCATGTATTTAAACAGGGAAGAATTTTAGAAGCCAGTGGGTCAACCCCCTCATCTGACACGAGGAAACTAAGGCCACAGCGATTAAGTGACGTTCCCGGGGTCACACAGCCCTTCAGCATCTAAAGTTTTTCTGACTTCATGTTCACTTGCCTACCCACTATGCCAAACTTGTCTCCTACTCTATTCTTATATAAACTGGCTCCTTTGGGCTTTTCTCCTGTGCAAGGGCTAGAAAGACCTGTACTCTGGTCATAATATGCCAGTATCCCACCCCAAGAGAAGTGGGGTGACACTGACTTCCCCTCTCTGAGGACCAATTTCCTCATATATAAAATGAGGGTGTTGGCATGGATACCTCTACCTTCCTTGACCTTGGGGATAAAGTATCAGAAGCTATAGCTCAATCAGAAACCAAGAGAGAATTGTTCAGAAATCACAGATGTAAATGAGAAAATAAAAACTATTTTGAAAAAATGTTGCTTATTTTCTTTTTTTACTTATTTCCCAGAATATCATAATTTTCCCCCCTCAAAATAAAGTGAGACTACTCGCTGCCCACTCTGGGAATTCCAGGACACAGGCCTTGGTATTTCTATTACTGGTCACCACAGTGACTAGTTGGAAAAAATAACTGAATTTCAGAATTGGAAGGAACTTGGTCATTCATCTAATTCAAATTCAACCCAATCTGGTAAATGATTTGGACATAAAGGGTGATATCGTAAGTAAATTAGGGGAGCAGGGAATAATTTACCTGTCAGATTTATGGCTAAGAGTTTCTGACCACACAAGAGACTGAGAAGATCATGTGAAGTAAAATGGACAACTCTGATTACATGAAATTAAACAGGTTTTGCACAAACAAAACCAATGCAGCCAAAATTGGAAGGAAAGTAGGAAAATGGGGGGAAATTTTTTACAGAAAATTTTTCTGACAAAGGCTTCATTTTTCAAATACATATGGAACAGAACCAAATTTATAAATATAAGACTCATTCCCCAATGGATAAAAGGTCAAAAGACAGGCAGTTTTCAGAAGAAAAAAATTAAAGCTATCAATAGCCACATGAAGAAAATGCTCAAAATCACTACTGATTAGAGAAATGCAAATTAAAACAACTCTGAGGTACCACCTCCCACCTATCAGACTGGCTAACCTGACAGAAAAGGCAGATAATAAATGTCAGAGGGGAAAAAGAGGGAAACTAGTGAATTGTTGGTGGAGCTGTGAACTGGTCTGACCAGCCTGGAGAACAATTCGTAACTATATCCGTAAGGCTAGAAATCCGTACGTACCCCTTGACCCAGAAATACTACTACCAGGCCTCTAATTTAAAGAAATCTAAGTAAAAAGAAATGGGCCTATTTGAACAAAAGTATTTATAGCAGCTACGAATGGTGGCAAATAATTAGAAATTGAGGTGATACCCATCAATTGGGCAATGGCTGAACAAGTTGTGGTCTATGATTGTGATGGAATACGTGGTGCTCTAAGAAATGAGGAGGATGGTTTCAGGAAAACCCAGGAAGACTTATATGAACTGATAACCACTGTGTACAGCAACAGCAGCACTGTAATGATGGCCAACTGTGAAAGACTTGGCTGCTCTGATCAAGGCAAGGATGTGAGGTAATTCCAAAGGACGTATTATGAAAAATGCTTCCCACCTTCAGAGAAAGAATGGAGTCTGAGAGAAGACTGAAGCACACTTTTTTCTGCTTTCTTTATTTTTCTTTTTGTTTTGTTTTTTTGAACCATGACTAATATGGAAATGTTTTACATGACTTCATACATATAATTGATAATTACTGCTTCCTTTCTCAATGGGTCAGAAGAGTGGGAGGGAAGGACAAAATTTGGATCTCAAAATTTTTTAAAATGAACATTAAAATTTTTTAAAAATATAATTGGCAAATATTTAACAAAATAAATATTTTTTTTTTTAAAGAAAGCTAAAAAAAAAATTCAACCCATTCCTCTATAACATATCCACCAGTGGGTATTCCCATTAAATTTCATCTCAATAGATTCTTGGGGTACGTTAATTAAGAGGGGTCATCAACAACTAAGGTTCCCAGGGAAAAAGAACAGGAGTGGTATTGAGAATGAGAGTGAAATCGGGAGTGAGACTGGGACCAAGACCAAGAACAGGAGAGAGATAGAGAACGGGACTGGACGGAGAACTGAGAAAGAGAGTGGGATCAGAAAAGAGAAGAGAATAAGCAACACAGCTATTCTGAGCAACCCAAAGAGGATGATGAGCCCATTAACACTAACAAAGGTCCTGCAGTTGCCAAGGAGTTGATTAAATCCATCAATGAAAAGTTTGCTGGCTCTGCTGGTTGGGAAGGCGGCAAATCACTGAAGAAACAAGAAGCAGCTGGGAGATTTCTTTGGCATGTCCAACAGTTACACAGAGTGTTGTCCAGCCATGATGGATGGCACAGCCATGGACAGTGATGAGGAGGTGGATTACAGCAAAATGGACCAGGGTGACCCGAAGAGACAGCAGAGTTGATGGGAGAGTATGGCGAGTCAACAGACAACAACAAGGTTCTGCCTAGAGCTGCACTGCAGCGGGGCCTCAAGATGTCAAATTGGAAAACCAAATGTTTCAGAGAAACAGAGGGCAAGGCAGAGCTTAACTGATAGTGGGAAAAGATCCATCCATGCAACAGCTGGGATGAAAAAGAAAACAGAGGCTGATGGGGTTGAGGTCCCAAGACCAAACCATCAGCCCAGTACCCAATTCCTGGGAGATCTTATCTGGATATTCCTCAGCTTTCTTTCTCTCCCTTTGCACTTTCCTAAGAGAGGCTGCAGTGTTAGTGTGTATGTATGTATGAAATTGCATTGATTTGACTATTAAAACCCATGTTAATAAAAAAAAAAAAAGGAAAAAGAAAAAAAAAAGGAGCCTGATCTCTAGGAGGTGATGGTCCATCTGCACTTTACATGGTCAGACAGCATTTAGAGCATTGTATTCAGTCCTGGGCTCTCCATTTCAGAAAAGACACTGATAAGCTGGAGAGTTGCCACAAAGTCAATCAGTAAGGCAAAGGGGACCTGGTTTAGGCCATGTGAGGCTAGAATGTACTGGGGGTGTGGATATAGAGAAGAGAAGGCTCAGGGGAACACGCCAGCTCTTCCCAATCATCGGAAACTCAGTCATTTGAGATATGAACTGGTCTTGGTCTTACAGGACTGATTATCTCCAATTTCATCATGTATCTACATCACCCATCTATCCATCTTGGGTGTACATAAGTGGTAGCATGTTCCCTCCCCCACAGGACTGGGACCTCCTTGAGAGCAAGGACCATCTTTTTGCTTTTCCTTGTGCCCCTAGGGCTTAGCATAGTACCTGATATTTAGCAGATGACTGATAAATGTTTACTGATTTCTCTTTGGCCCCAGAGGTAAGAAATGAGAGTGATAGATGAAGGCTGCAAAAGGCAGATTTATGCTTGACATCAGGAAAAACTAAATGGATGAGAGCTGCTCTGGAGGGCCACTCGCTGGGTATGATGTAGTAGAAACACTTTTCAAGAGTAGGGGTGGACCAGGTCCCTCCCATAACTGAATTTCTGGGGCTCTAGGAGCCTGCTCTGACACTCACTGGCTGGGTCACTTCCTCTCTGAGCTTACTGCCTTGGCATAAAGTAGGAGAAATAAGATACTGAGGTTCCCGCATCATAGGGTAACACCAGAGGGCCAAAATGAGATGGCCTGTGTGAGGACCTTACAGAAGTTAATGTCCTCTATAAATGCCAGATGACAGCATCACCCCTATTAATTTTTTGTCAATATTATTCTTGTTGGCAGTTCACTACCTAGGAAAGGTCCCATTCCATCAGCACAAATGCTGACTACACGGGAGGAAGAGATTCAGTTCTATCAAGGAACCCTTTCGTGGAATTCTTGTGGATTCTGGGGAACTGACAAAGCAGAGGTCCCATGGGAAGAATCGAGACTTGGCTATAAAAGGTGACCTAAAGGCACCTCTACTTTGTTTCCAGACAGCAGTGCATGGCTCCTCTCCTTTCCCCATGAAGGGACATTCTCTAGGAATGTATTAGCGCTGATTGCTCTGAATCCAATTCCTCCGAGTCTGGACAATAGTCATTTATTAACGGTCTACATGCAGGCCCTTAATAAATATGTTAGGCAGCTAAATGCCTAGGGGAGAGTCAGCTGAATCTGGGAGTCAGAAAGAGGAGTTTGAATCCTGCCTGGGACACTTATAGCTGCTGACCACAGGCAAGGCCTCAGCCTCAGTTTCTTCATCTATAAGAGAAGACAAGCAGCACCCACTCTGCAGTGCTTGTGAGGATAAGAAGAGATAGCATGTGAAGGGCTTTGCAAACCTTCAAATGCCAGATAAACCAGCATCATCAACATCTCAGAGATGGTTTCCAAGCAGGATCACAGCACTAGGTGTGACAATGACTTTCAAAGATCATCTCATCCAGTGCGTTCATTTCACAGAGCAGAAACAAACCTGGATCTCAGGAGAGCGGTCCACTGGGATGAAAATAGCCGGCTTTGCAGATGGTGCTTGGGAAGCAGAGGGAGGAGATGCAAGTGTGGGGGCCGGCTGGGGGCCAGAGGGAGAGCACTCATGCTGGCCAACGGGCTCAGCGGGCCTCACAGCCACTGTCGTCTCTGCCTCTGCACCAACTCTAGTCGGTGTCGGGGCTTTGGAGCTCTCGGTCTCACTCCCTGTCTCAGCCTCACTGGAAGACTCAGGCTCCTCTTCTGATGGCTGCCTTCGTCTTTTTCTGTGGGCACCACTGAGGCTACTGATCTTCTCCGGACCCCCAGGTACAGTTTCTTCTGTCTTCCTGGAGGGGCAAAGCCGATAAAATCACACGATCAGTGGATAGGTACGGGTGGACTTGGAGTCAGAGAGAACTGAATCTGAACCTTGCCTTAGAAAATACTAGCTGTGTGGTCAATATACTGTGATTCTCTGGTGTGAAAGGCAGTGACTCACCCTGCAGCTATAAAGCCTGGGTGGTCCTATGGACCAGGACTGCCACTAGCTCCCAGGAAACACCACACACACACACACACACACACACACACAGGACCATACAACATTCGACTCAGAGCTGAAAGGGAGACTAGAGCTCAGGCCCAGCCACCTCATCTCACAGATGAGGAAACTGAGGCAGAGAGAGATTAAGTGACGTGGCTGGCAGCAGCCCAGCTGGTAAATGTCTGAGGCATCACTGAACTAAGGTCTTCCTGGCTCCTGCCATCAGGCTGTGATGCCTGGATGGCAAACCTCTCCAGGGAGCCAGCCACCTTTTATGTCTTCTTGCCCAGTGCTAACATCTCAACAACGGGCATACATTTATCCCCAGAACCATGATTTATGCAGAACTTAAGAAAAGGTTATTCTTAATAATAAAATTATCCATTGTATTCATACTGTTATTAGTGAGTGAAGTAAATTATGACTATTAGTAAAAATGACTGACACTGATTATTGACTAGTTACAGGTAGTTATGCTGGGTGGAGCACCAGGCTTGGAGTCAGGAAATTCAGGTCCAAATCCTGCCTCAGGCCCCAGACTCTGGGCCATCCAGGTACCTCTGGACAAGGCAGCTGGTGGTACAGCTGTAGAGAGCGCTGGGCCTGGAGTCAGGAAGACCTGAGTTCAAATCCAACTTCAGACACTTACTAGCTGTGTAAATCACTTAATCTATTTGCCTCAGTTTCCTCAACTGTGAAATGGTATGATAATAACACTTATTATGAGGATCAGAGGAAAGCCTTGTGAAGCGCTTTGTCAGTCTGAAATCACACAAATGCCACTAAGTTACCTGGCCTTTCTAATCAATAAGCGTTTATAAAGTTCCTACTCTGTGGCAGGTCCCAAGCCTCTATTTCCTCTGAAATGAAGAGCCCCTACTCTCAGGGTTGTTGCACGATCCATGTGAGGGAATACATGCTACGTGCTTTGCAAATCTTAAGGAAACAAGATGAAGATGACCCGTAATGAGGGAACTGAGGCTCATGAGAAGGTGAAAAGGTGAGCTCGGCAGGCTCCGCGGCCACTGAAGCTGGTTTTTCCCAGGGTCACACAGCTAGTAAGAGTCACTGGAGGAATTCGAACCCAAGTCTCCTCTGGGCCAAGGCCAGCATTCTTTTCATCAGCCCTGAAGCTTTTCTTAGATTTGCAGAAAAATTTAATTACATCTGTCCAGCAATACAACTACCCATCCATCCGTTTTCCCATCCAAACATCCACCCATCCACACACAATCACAGATACACGTTTCCCACGGGGAGTTCTCCCTCTGAGCCTTGGCAAACAAATTCAAGCAGGCGAGCGATGCGGCATGCCATCCCACACTCTGGCTTGAAGGGGGTTGTCTCGAAGGGCAGGGGGGCCCAGGCCAGAGGTCATCTCACCTTTTGTCACAGTACATTCGCTCACCAGTCCCCAGCTTGGAGGTGGTATACAGAAGCCGCATTTCTGCCTCAGAAGCCTGGACTTCACTCAGCTTCTGCAGCAATTCTGCTCGCTGAAGGAGAGGCAGGCAGAGAAATGAGAGGGTCATTACATGGGGCTACTGTCCGTGCCCACCCCTTCAGGTGAGTGGGAAAGAAAAAGAGACATCAGAGGTGGTCAGGGAGACATTTTAACAGGGCAGGAGAGAGTCAAATGTGGGGGTGACTCTCCTAGATGGGTCTGGAAGGGCTCAGGCTATCTGGGGAGATGACTTTGGAAATTAGTAGTCCCCAGCCCCAGGCAGGAGGGGCCCCGCCAGCCAGCCACCAGCTCCCAGAAGCAAGGGCTGGCTGTCAAGTCCTGTGTGCAGGACATCAAGTCAGGGTGACCAGTTAGGGCCTTGACAAGAGCAAGCCCAAGCCCAGGGCCTCCTAATCAGTAGCTTGGGAAGTATTTGTTCATTCATTCACTGGATCATTGTATTCATTCACTGGAGCGTTTGATTCACTTACTCATCAAAGACT
Organism: Pseudochirops corinnae; assembly: GCA_028646515.1. NCBI lineage: Eukaryota > Metazoa > Chordata > Mammalia > Diprotodontia > Pseudocheiridae > Pseudochirops > Pseudochirops corinnae. The sequence continues at coordinate 324,994,034 of CM053587.1, read as the reverse complement.
TATTAATCACCTACCAAGGACAGAGACCCCCCCTACTAGGTACTGGGGATACACAGGTGAACAAACACTGTCCCTCTCATTCTGCCCGCTGCTAGTCAAGAAGATGCAGGCAGAGCCTACAGAAGATGAACTTACAGCTTTTCATTCAATTACAATGATATACTTTCATTCAATTCCGAAAAGCCGTGACTTTGTGCACCTGCGCATCAGTCCACAGAACATAAACTATCAAAGAACTTAGCTGGACAGTGACCTGCCCCAGGACCACTCTGCACAAAAGCCATCCAGACTGACCAGAGGGAGCACTGAAAACAATAGCCATGCCAGAACCACAAAGGGCTCCGAAGGGTGAGGCCGGAAGGGGCCTTGGCAGCCACCAAGGCTGCCCCCGCCTGGGGGGGGGGGTGGGGCGGGTCATACCTCGGTCTTTTTTTTCTTTTGCTCCAACACCTTCTGTAAGAGCTTCTTCTCCTTCTTGGTCAGGGGCTTCTTTTCCTTCTTGGCGGTGGGCGCAGCCTTCTTCTTCTTCTCCTTCCGTCCAGGCAGGACAAGCGCATTGCTCTCATCCACTCCTTTCCACAGGCTCCTGTCTGGAAGGACACTCACACCTGAGTCCTCCTGGCCCACAGAGGCCTCAGGACCCAGCTGGCCAACATGGATGGGCACAGAATGGGAAGGGCCAGAGTTGGGTGTCGCCCCAGGTGACCAAGAGTGCAGACAGCAAAGACGTGACTATCAGGAAGGAAACCGTCCAATTATACCAGGACAACCTTATTTCCTTGTTTTGAAGGGGCAACTAATTAGACAGAGAAACCAAGGGAATGCTGGCACAGGGTTGACCTAGACTTTGGCAAAGCCTCAGATGAAGTAGCTCATGCTACTTCTTGTGGAAAAGAGGAGGGAAGTGGGCTAGGAGAGCCCCTGTATATGCTCAGGTGGACTTGGGGCAGGCTGAAGGGCTGGGCTCATCCCAGGGGCCATTGATGAAGTGTCCCACCTCTGATGCCTCCTACCCATCTACTCTGGACCCCTCCAGCTTCTGCCCTTCATTTCTTCCAGCTCTCAGTGGAGGATTCCTAAGGCACGACATGGTGGGGACGGCCCTAGGAAGGGCAGTACAAGCTGCAGCTTTGACCCATCCCCCCTAGGAAGTAGGGAGCCAATAGCAAGAGGCAGCAGCATCTCTAGGACAACAGTCCCTCTAGACATCACCATTTTGAGGACTTGGACTGAGGGCTGCTTGAGGGCAGGTGCTTTTGCTTCTTGTTGTATAACCCAGCACTTAGCACAGCACATAGTAGGTACTTAATCAATCTTTGCTGATGGACAGTGACCTCAGAGATCATCAGGGCACCTCATTCCTCCTCCAGCACCAGCCTTACAGTTATCACAGCCCTTCACCACTCTCTCACCATTCTGGGAGGCAGGTGCTATCATCATCCCCATTTCACACCCAAAGAAACTGAAGTCAGCAGAGGTTAGATGGTGTGTCCAGAGTCCCAGGGCCACTAAGTATCCAAAGTCAAATCTGAGCTCAGCTCTCTCAGGCCCAGGGCTCTATCCACCGCACTATCTGCACACATACACAACCGTACCTATCTGTGTGTGTATGTGTGTGTGTGTGTCTATGTTGTTCATCACTTCAATCACCTCTGACTCTCCATGACCCCACGTGGGGTATTCTTGGCAAAGACACTGGAGGGCTTCGCCATTTCTTTCTCCAGCTCATTTGACAGATCAGGAAACCGAGGCAAACTGGGTGAAGTGACTTGCCCAGGGTCACACAGTGAGTAAGTGGCTGAGGTTGGATTTGAATGCAGGTCTTCCTGACTGCAAGCATGGTGCTCTTCCCACGGAGCCACTGTGTGTGTGTATGCACGCATGACACACATGACATATGCAAGTGCATATGTGTATATATACACACACATCACACATACATTTATATACGTGTGTATGCATGTGCATAACACGCACAGTGCACAGCCTCATATGTGTAGGCATACACATACATGCACACACGTATTTAGGTTCAGAAATACCATCAGTTGGCCTAACTCTGGGCCGGGCCACCACACCTCTCCGGCCTCGGTTTCCTCATCTGTAAAGTGACACCTCTAAGGTGCCTTCTAGGCTAAAACCGCAATCCCGAGGCTCCTCCAAGTACGAGCACCTGCAGTGGCAGGAAGGGCTTTGACAGCCCCGCGGTCACCGGGAGGTAGGGCGGCTCAGGGGGCGGTGACCGGCCCAAGGAGCCAACAACCGCACTAACAGTAGCGCCGCACGGCTATGCTCTGCGGTGAATCATCCGTATCCCCATCTCACAGAGCAGCAAACTGAGGCCCGCAGAAGTGAGGAGACCTGGAGGACACAGAAGCTTGAACTCCACTCGGCAGATGAGTAAACTGTGGCCCAGAAAAGAGAAGAGAAGCAGAGGACGAAGTTCCTTTACACCCGTTTTTACGGAGGAGTAAACCAAGGCTCTGAGAGGGCAAGGTACTTAGGGGAACGCGGCTCCTCTGCGCCCATTTCACAGATGAGTTAAACCGAGGCACAGGGAAGTGAAGGCCCGCTTACCGTCCAGCTCCAGCTGCACCTGGACGCCCGGCCGCTCAGGCTCTGGCCTCGCCGGCGGCTGCGGCTGCTGCCGCCCTTTGACGTTGTAGCGCCGCCGCAGCTTCCCCATGGTGCCGGTTCTCAGATCCGCAGCCCCGGCGGCGGCGGCAATAACCGCGGAGACCACGCACGTGCGGCTGCTAGTCCCGGAGCGCACGAGACTTCCGCCTCCTGATCTCGCGAGAGCCTCCGGGAGGGGGAAAGAGGAAGGGCAAGGGGCGGTTCCTGAACTGGTTGCGTGGAAACTGACGAGAAAGGGAGGGAAGGGAGGAGCGTGAAGAGCTGGGGACAGAGTCGGGAGCGGGACACTAGAATGCAGCGGGAGAACTTCAGATGAAGTAGCTTGTGCTGCTCTTGTGGAAAAGAGGAGGGAGATGGGCTGGGAAACCCCCTGTACTTAGCTGGACTTGGGACTGGCTGAAGGGTGGAGAGGGCTTTGATGGAGCTACCAAACTGGGCTTCCTTTAAGCCCTAACTCTGCAGGAAGCTTTCTACCACCCACTCTCCTCTGCCAATTACTTCCTGCTTGCTTTGTTTATATTTCTTTGCGTTTTGTATCCGCACTAGATTGTAAGCTCCTTGAGGTCAGGTACAATGGCTGTAACGTAGTTGTTTTTTTTCTGTAGTTCCAGTTGATCCAATTCTTCATGACCCCATTTGAAGTTTTCTTGTCCAAGATACTGGAGTGGTTTGCCATTTCCTTCTCCAGGTGGCACATAGTAGGTGCTTAATAAATGTTGATTGATTGATTGATCGATTGACTTCTTACTCTTTGACCCAGCTATATCACTACTGGGCCCTTGGTATACCCCAAAGAAATAAAAGCAGGAGTTAATGGTTGTAAATGTCTAAATCAATTTGTAGTGGCTCTTATTGTAGGGGCAGAGGACTAGAAACTAGAGAGGAGAGGGGGGCCCATCAATTGTTGTGTCCAACTATTTTGTAATCCCATTTGGGCTTTTCTTGGCAGAGATACTGGAGTGATTTGCCATTTCCTTTTCCAGCTCCTTTTACAGATGAGGAAACTGAAGCAAACAGGGTTAAGTGATTTGCCCAGGATCACACAGCCACTAAATGTCTGAGGATAGATTTGAAGTCAGGAAGATGAGTCTTCCTGACTCCAGGCCCAGCACTCTACCCACTGTACCACCTAGACATCTGTCAATTAGAAAAATTATGGTATATGAATGTAATGGAATATCATTTCTCCCTGAAGGACATCCTACGGTTTCAGAGAAACCTAAGAAGACTTATATAGGGGTGTTGTTGTCTCAGGTGCGATGGCTTCAAGGTTACTGAGGGGCGCCGGGGCATTGGCAGTCCAGGCCATGAGGGCCTGTGGCCCTGCTAGGGTGGCTGCTTAGTCCATGGCAACCAGAGGAGGTATCCCTTCTGATGAGGAGCAGGCTACTGGCTTGGAGAGAGATTATGATGGCTGCAAGGAATGATTTGGATCCATACAATATGCTAGCCCCCAAGTCAGCTGCAGGGACTAAGGAGGAGCCCAACCTGGTCTCTTCCATCACTGACAAGCCAATAGTGGGCTGTATCTGTGAAGAGGACAACAGTGCAGTCATTTCGTTCTGGCTTCACAAAGGCGAGACACAGCATTGCCCTAACTGTGGAACCCATTAAAAGCTAGTACCCCACCAGTTTAGCCACTGAGCCCCTGAACTGGTTTATTTGAGATGTGTTATATTTTCTTCCCTCCAATAAAAGCCATTTCCCTGGCTCTCTCCCCCCCCCCAAAAAAAGACAATGTATAAACTGATGCAGAGAAGTGAGCAGAAGCCAATTTACACAGTAACAACATTGTAACAACTTTCAAAGACATCGAACTCTGATCAACCCAATGAAAACTGTGATTCCAGAAGATAGATGATAATGCACGCTGTCAACCTCTTAACAGAGAGGTGATGGCTTAAAAACATAGAATGAACATGTATTTTTTGGACATGAGAATTTGTTTGCTTCATCATATTTACTTATGTGGGTGGTGTTTTTTTTTTTATTTTTCAGACTAGAAGAGAGAGAAAGTAATGCTTGTTCATTTAAAAACAAGATAAAATACTTTTTTTTAAAGGACACCTGGAAGTGACCTTGGAAACGATGTAGTCTCCAGGGAGGAAAATGAGTCCCAGAGAGATTAAGTCACTAGCCCAAAATCACACTGTTGGTGGGAGGACAGGGAATTGAGTCCATATCTGCCGTCTCTCCACCAAGAACAATGGTTTGCAGTTTGTCCTTGGCTTCCATCCCCAGGATCATTACTGTAAAATGAAACAATTATTCTTATCATCTCTCCCTCACAAACGAAATAAAACAATGTTATTTGATTCTCAAAACAACTGTGAGAGAGAGTAGGCAGGCTTTATTTCCATTTTTTCAATTCTACATTTATTAAGCACATACTCAGTGTGAGAACGTTAATTTCTGTAAATCTCCAAGGCCTGCAAAGTGTTTTGTACACATTCTTTCATTTGAGAGAGGATGGATCAGTTTCTCATCTCTGATTCATTCTAGCTCACACCACTGACAAGCCACCTAACCATGGGGTGCCTCAGGCAACTCTCTTGAAGACTTCATATGAGTTGCAGATCTGCTAGGAGCTAGGAGGATGTTTGATTCCATGAGCTTTCTTAGTATAAAACATGTAAAATCACAGGGTCCAGACCCATCCCACTTTACAGGTCCCAGACACCTTCCACCCCCTTAAAACAACAAAAAAAGGTGAAAGGAACTCACTGTTCTAGAAGAGGAAGAGGAAATTGGATTAAGAGAAGTGAATAACAAGGTCAGGGCCCAGATTTCCTGATTCCCAATCTATCAAGCAATGCATTGGAGGAATTTAAGATTTCACCATGAGGCCAAGCGGGCAAGGTTCTCCAGCACACAGTTAGGTGGGCTTTGAATGGGCACAGTTAGAGAAAGGCAACACTCAAAGGTATTTTGAACTCTGAATTTGGAGGCAGCTAGGTGGTGTAATACTGGAAACGGAAATTGCAAACCACTGGTATCTTTGCCGACAACCCCCACGGACAGTGTCCATCCGGTCACGAAGAGAGACAATGCAGAATAACTGAAGAGCAACAAAATGAATAGAGACCTGAGACTGGGGACTTAGGAAGATCTTTTTCAAATGGCCCCAGGGATGCTGCCTCTGTGTTCCTGGAGAGTCCCATGATGTTTTGAAGCCTCAGTTTCCTCTTCTGTTAAGTGAAGGGTTTGGACAAGATGGCCTGCGAGGTCCCTTTCAGCTCCTACTTCATTATCCTATGTCTGAGATAAAATTTAGTATCTTTGACCCAGAATGCACTCCTCTTTTGAGCTTCCTTATTGTGAAAGGGGTATTATTATGCTTCTAGTCATTTAGGTAAGTCATTTTTGACTCTACCTCCTTATGTCTCCCTCACCTCACACATCTAATCAGTTGTTAAGTCTTGTCAATGCTACCTCCACATGTCTCCTCTCCACTCATACTGACCCCTCATCACCCTTCACCTGGACTATTGCATAAGTTTCCCTCCCTGGAAGGGGGAAAAATTTAGAACTCAAAATCTCATAAAAGTGAATGCTGAAAACTAAAAATAAAGAAATTAATTAAAAAAATTTTTAAAGTCTCCCTCCTTGATGGACTTCATAATTACCTGGAGAGGCTTATACAGACTGATGCTAAGTGAGAAGAGCAGAACCAGGCACCTGTACACAATCACAGACACATCATACATATGATGACCAACCTTGATAAACTGGACT
>CM053587.1:324971663-324987162 GCA_028646515.1 Pseudochirops corinnae | reverse complement strand
GGGGAAGGGAGGGGAGAAAATCTGAAACTCAAGTGAATGTGAAACCGAATCTTGTAAATTAAAAGTAAATAAACAAGTCATTTAAAAGAAAAAAGAAAAAGAAAAAACAGCTACAAAGTTCATGTGTAAGAACAAAAGGTCCAGAACATCAAGGGAATTAATGAAAAAAAATGCTAAGGAAGGTGGACTAGCCATACCAGATTTTAAACTGTATTATAAAGCAGCAAACATCAAAACTACTTGGTACTGGCTGAGGAATAGAGTGGTCGATCAGTGGAATAAATTAGGTACACAAGGCACAGTACTCAATGACTACAGTAATCTACTATTTGATAAACCCAAAGATTCCAGCTTCTGGGATAAGAATTCACTATTTGACAAAAACTGCTGGGAAAAACTGGAAAAACTGTCACAAAACAATAGTTCATCTTGGGCCCAGGGATGAAACTAGATGCAATAGGTAGAAGTGACCAAGAGCTAAATTTACATGGCCCTCCAAAATCAGATTCTGCCTTCCTATCACGCCCCTTCACACACACTCGATTCCAGCCAAACTATTGGTGTTCCCAGAAGCTGACACAATGTTATCCATCTCCAACTTTTAAAATGCTCATCTTCCTTCGGAACTCATCTCTAGTGCCCTGAGAAGGCTTTACTGGTTTCTCCCACCTCCCTTAACGTTTTTCTTTTCTCTGAATCTCTTCTTTGCCTCCATCACACCCTGCCCTGTATGTTTATCCAGGTATGCTTGCATCTGGCCTGGTAGAACACGATCTATTTGAGAGAAAGGTGTACACTCCTCTGTGAATCTCTAGCCCCTAGGACACTGCCTAATACATACTTCAGGCTTATCCCCCACAATATCTTCTCCATAGTAGGGGTTCAATGCACATTTGTTGATTGCTGAATAGGGAAAAGAGGTCATCTTGCCAATTTTCCAAAGGAAAGAGTATTTTTAGACTAGTTTCATTATATGGCCTGCTAATTACATACAGAGTGGTAGGGTTATAGAGCACGTTCCCTACAGCCCCCTGGAAGAACCCTATCAGACACATGTACTCAGCTGGAATATTTTCAGGGAGGAAAAAGGTTGATATGATGCACTGACAGCAAACCAAACTCAGGGCAGGTAAATGTAAAGAAAAGACAGTCAGACTGCACAGGGTGTAACTGAGTCCTCTCCTTCTACATGTCAATGAAACAAGCATTAGTAACAGAACCTGGAGCCCGTGGCTCTTGGAGTCTTACTTAAGGCAGGAGTGAAGAACCTGCTGCCTTAAGGCCCCATGTGGCCTTCTAAATCCTTAAGTGCAGTCTTTTGATTGAATCCAAATTTTTTTATAAAATTCAGTCCGAATAGCTGGCCACACACAGGATGGGTCCCGATTCTCTAGCTCTAAAAAGCCAAAATGAGAATGGTACAGAAACCAGAATGATCTGGATCAGAGGTATCAAACTTCAGGGAGACAAACTAAAAATAAAATAAAACACATAAAATATTACATTTCAAAATGAAATCAGTATCAGTCCACAGGGATCCTTCTGTACAGATTAGTGGCCCCTCTTTCTATCTGAGTTTGACACCACTGGTCTAGATTCCAACGTTAGGAGTTTCCATTGTGGGAACTCTTCATGCAAAGGCTTAAAGTAGGAGATAATGGGGAACAGTGGCGTCATCTTTGCAAGGGCCTATACTGACTCAGAAAAATCACAAGTTAATTATATTATCTACCTTGTACTGTATTTTTATTTCATCATTAAATATTTCCCCAATAACATTTTGATTTTGATCTGGTTCTGGTTCAAGCAGCCCTTGGGAGTTCTGATGGCTTCAGACTGGCTCAATTCCGGTTTGACTTCTTAGCTGTAAAGAATTCCTTCTCTGATAGGAGTAGGGCTCTTCTAAGTCTGACCCCCTAGGATCCCTCCCAGGTCTGTGATTTAGGTCCCAACTTGCAACTCCAAACAGCAGCAGAGTCTAGCATATTCCCATCCGATAGGGTGGTTGGGAAAGAACTTTGTCTAGGTAGCCCTGCCCCACCTCCCGCCTTGGGAAACCTGAACCACACTCAGAAATCAATGGAAGAATCGAAGAGGAACATGAATAACTATGCCAATGGCATGTGTGAAGCAAAGGGGCATGATGGAAAGAACCCTGAATTTGGAGTCTAGGTACCCATATTTGAATCCTGGTTCTGCTATTTAACCTGGGGGACCCTAGAAAGAGTTCTCTTCTCCTCTCATGGGCAGTTTCTCCAAAAATGAGGGGTTCCCTCCCAACTATAAATTCTGTGATCCTTATGGACACCATATGTAATAAAACGGGAAAAGCATGGAATGCTGTAAAACAGTGGTTCTCAACCTTCCTAATGCCGCGACCCTTTAATATAGTTCCTCATGTTGTGGTGACCCCCAACCATAAAATTATTTTTGTTGCTACTTCATAACTGTAATTTTGCTACTGTTACAAATCATAATGTAAATAGCTGATATGCAGGATGTATTTTCATTGTTACAAATTGAACATAACCCACAGGTTGAGAACTGCTGCTGTAAAATAAGGGATGGACTAGAATAGGTCATTTCAAGCTCTGAAAGTGAATCATTCTAAAGCAGGGGTGGGGAACCTGCAGCCTGGGGGCTACATATGGCCCTCTAGGTCCTCAAGAGTCCTCAACTGACTGAATGCAAATGCCATGGAAGAAATCCCCTTAATACCTGGACTCAGTCAAAAGGCTGCACCCAAGGACCTAGAAAGCCACATGCGGAGGCTGTAGGTTCCCCACTCCTACAAAGGATTCTAGTTCCAAAGTGACAAGTAAGTCTGGATAAGAAGGCACATTTATGGAATGTCAGATCACAGGGCCTTCCTTACCACTTCATCTGACAGAAGGAAAACTGATGCTTAGAGCATTTCTCTCACATGTACAGACACACATGTACTCACACACACACACACAGTCTCTCTCTCACTCTCTCACTTACTCTCTCCCTCTTCCCCCCTTCCTCCCTCTCTCTCTCCCCCTCCCCTGAGGTCCAACCACCCAATCCTAGGCTGCAGCCTCTCTGAGGCCCGACCCCCACATCCCCTTCTACCTGCCCCCCTCACCAAGAGCAGGTGCTCAGAAAATGGCCCCTCTAACAGTGCTAAAACATACTCAGGCAGAGAGATGTTTCCCCACCACCATCACCCAGGCAAAAGAAGCCAAGGAATGGCTTAAAAAACCAAGTGGGGAACAGGACAGAGAGAAGGCTACCCCTTTCCGGAGCGGGGGACACAGGCACTTTGCACAGTTTCACACCTGGACATCTGAGAATTAAGGGAGGGAAGGAGGGCACCAGAGCCTGGGCCCCTCCTGCTCCACCCCAGGAGCTCCCGCCTTCCCTCCTTCACTTCCTCACTAGCAGAGGGGCAGCTGAAGGGCGGGGCTACTTCCCACCCAGACTCCCAAAGCCCGTCCTCACCCCAGTCCTCACCCCAAACAGCACCCACAAAGGAGGGGAGCTGACGGGACCCCTCATAGGCTGTCACTCTCCGAAGGCTGGAGAATGGGGGGAGGGGTGGCTTAGTGCTAGAGGAAAAGCAAACACAGCTGCCCAAGTCCACTCTGTGGGCGCGTGCGCTTCCTCCCTCCACGAGTACAGTCTGGAGAGGGCCCACGGGAGCAGAAACTGAGGCACGGGGCCAAAGGGGAACCACCTTCCCCGCCCCAACCTCCCTGCCTGTCTTCGCTTCCTGGCTCTCAGTTCTGCTCACCGCGAGTTGACAGGAGGGGAAACTGAGGCATGGGGCCAGTGTTTTTCCAAACACACCCTGTCTCTGGTTCCTCCCCCCACACTGAGGAGTCAACTGAGCGTGAAATGGTATATTTCTCCACACACACCTCCTCCTCCCAACCCCTCCCTCCACTGTGATATAAGGGTAAACTGAGGCACAGAGGGGAGTTCTCCACCTACACACCCCCCTCGTTGACAGGAGGATAAACTGAGGCACAGAGGGCGGGGCTCTCCACCTACGCCCTCCCTCGCTGACGGGAGTGGTAAGGAGCGGCCCCCGCCCCGCCCAGGCCCAGCCTCTCACCCAGCGCGGGCCCGCGGCCGCAGCGCACGGCCGCCCGGAAGCGGTCCATCTGTGCGTTCCTCTTGCCGTCGGGCTCCCACATCACCTGCGCCTCCATGATCTCCTCGTGCCCGGCCCGCGCCTCCTTGGACATGTCTGCGGCTCCGGAGCCGGGCCCAGAGGCCGGAGCGGCGAGGGCCGGGAAGAGGATGGCTGGGGCAGGGTCTCGCGCCTCCCCTCCCTCGCGCACGCCCCCCTCACACGCGGGCACAGGCGGCAGCGCCGCGTGCGCGCGGCCTAGCGTGCGTGCGCGCCCCTGCCGGGTCCCCCCGCCGGCTTCTCCCGGATCTGAGCAGCGGCCGCGGCGACTGCGGGAGCGGAGGGCGCTAGGGCTGAGCGCGCGGACAGCAAGAGCGCACGAGCCGCCGTCCGTCCCAGAGCCAAATAAGACGAGTCCTTCCGCCGCCCCACTCAAAACGGCCCTCCGCCACGCCACGCCCCCAAGGGCCTCTGGCTCCGCCCCCTGGCTGCTGGCTCCGCCCAACAACTGTTTGCCAAAAACCCGGAACCGACGTAACCTTCCGCCACTTGTCTACCAGGGCAGGAAAAAGAGTGCCCCCAAACATTTTGCCCTGGCCTGGACCTTCTCGGCCCATTGTGTCCTAGCTTCCCAGGGGGAAAGAATAATAATTCTCATATCTAGAGCTCCTTCCAAAATAAAAGAAACAATTCACGTTCATAAAGTAGTTTAGTCTTTATTAATAATAATAGCTAGTATATATGTAGCGCTTTAAGGTTTACAAAGTGCTTTACAAATATTATTTCATTCGGTAAGTGAAGAACTGGATTCGAGTGTCCCCTCTGAAACACAGTAGCTATGCTACCTTGGGCAAATCACTTAACCTCCATCTTCTGGAAAATGATAATAATAGCCCTCCCTCCTAGGGTTGTTGTGAGATAATATTGGCGAACCCTAAAGTGCCATAGAAATACTAGTAGCACCTCCTACCTCCAAGGGTTATTCTGATTAAAATAAATGAGAAAATATATGTAAAATTTGGAACTATGACCAAAGGGCTATAAAACTCTGCATACATACCCTATGACTCAGCAATGCCACTCCTAGGTCTGTATCCCAGAGAGCTCATAAAAATGGGTAAAGGACCCACATGTGCAAAAATATTTATATCAGCTTTCTGTGTGGCCAAGTATTGGATATTGAGGGGATGCTTATCAATTTGAGAAGGGCTGAACAAGTTTTGGTATGTGAATATAATTGAATACTATTGTTCCGTAAGAAATGATGAGCAGATTTCAGAAAAACCTGGAAAGACTTACATGAACTGATGCAAAGTGAAATGAGCAGAACCAGGAGACCATTGTACACAGTAACAGCAACATTGTGCAATGATGTATTGTGAATGATTTACCTCTTCTCAACAACATAATGATCTAAGATAATTCCAAAGGACTCATGATGGAAAATACCATCCATATCCAGAGAAAGAACTATGGACTCGGAATATACTATTTTCTCACATTCTTTATTTTTCTTATGGTTTCTTTTTTACTTTTGGTCTGTTTCTTCTTTTACAACATGGCTAATATGGAAATGTTTATATGTGTATATATATGTATATATATATTTAATGTGCGTGTGCATGCGTGTGTGTGTGTGTGTGTGTGTGTGTGTTTATATGACCTGTTGGGGTTTACACTCTGCCCACCTTGCTGATGCCAAAAAACTGTTGCAGTTAAATGAAGTTAAATTTGAGATAGTAGAACCTTCTCAAAGAATTCAATCAGACCATCTCTAATCCAAGTATAGGCATTTATTGAGATTGACGCCTCTCATGAAGCAGGCTAAGTTCCAAGAAGAACCAGCAATTTCAGAGAAAGCCAGATGAATTTTTATAGGGTAAAGAAGCAATTACATAACAAACTATGAGTATTAAAAAGGCAGGAGGGGCTTGTTAGGGGATTAGGTAATAGGGGAGGGGTCCCAGCCCCAATGGAATTGCATGTGCGATTATCCACAATACATGCAGAAAAACCCATTTGGGGAAATATGTATTATGATAATGATATTATAATAAGCCTCTCTATGTCATAAGTTCATTCTAGGTCAGTTCTTTCTATTAGTGCAGAGGTGCCTACTTAGGGAAAGTCCCTTCTCTTGTTTTGGGGTCCACATCCTGCTTGGGTATTCTGCTTTCTGATTGGCTGGCTGTTGTGGTCCTATCTGAGACTAGATGGATGTGGTTATGGTTGAGTGCATGGACATAGCTGCTGTTTCTGTGGGAAATATGAGGAATAGGTCTAGGGGCAGCGGCTAGCCAGAGACAGTGGCTGGAATCCCATCACATGGACACACCTGCTGTCCTGTGAGAAATATGAGTTCATGGACACACCCATTGTTCTAGTGAGCAGTGAGGCATATATGAAGGAGTTGGGATACTGAGGTGAAGGAGCAGTAAGTGGCTTGTAGGGGCAATGGGCTTGCTGTTCAGTGGGGCCTATAAGGAAGTTAGAATATTGGGACTGGGAGCAACTTTATTAGGATTCCATCATAATCTATATCAAATTGTTTGCCATTTCAAGGAGAGGATGGGGGGAGGGAGGGAGAAAAATTTGGAACTCAAAAAACAATTTTAATGAAATGCTAGCAATAATATTAGCAAAATTAATATTAAATAATAATAATATTAGCAATAATAATAGCACCATTTACCTCCCATGATTGTTATGATGATAAAATGAGAGAACATGTGTAAAGCACTTTGCAAACCTTAAAGTGCCATAAAATGCTAACTAGAGGCAGCTAGATGGCTCCATGAATAGAAAGCTGGAGCTGGAGTCACACAGCTACTAGCTATGTGATCCTGGGCAAGTCACTTCACTCTTTGTTCCTTTATCTGTAAAACAAGCTGGAGAAAGAAATGCAAACCACTCCATGCCAAGAAAAGCCCAGATGAAGTCGTGAAAAAATCAGACATGACTAAAAAACTCAAAATGTTAGCTCTTAGTAGCTACTCTTGTAAGACTCTTAAAGTGCAGAAAAGGTATATTGATAGAGGGAGTTTTCTCAGCTGGGAGTTCCCTCTACAAATAAAATCATGAACTGAGGCCCTACCCCTAGAATTTACAAAATCACCAGCACCCCGCCCTGTTACAGATGGGGCTTAAATTCCCACTTTACAGAAGAAGAAACAAACCCACAAGGCAAAAGTGCCTACCTCGATGGAGGAAGGTATTTGGAAACAGCATTGTAGAAACACGAGTTACCTCTTACTAGCTGTGTGACCTTAGGCAAAGCACACCGTCTCTGGACCTCATTTTCTTTAACTGTTAGAACCCAGAGGTTCTAACTGTTCTCTCAAAATCACTTTCACTTTCACTATAGAACCTCAAACTGTTGGCCAAGAAAAGCATCTCTTATCCTCTGAGCATGTCTTATTCAACACTTCAATTCCTCAAACACTTGTTATGCCCCTGTTGTGTGCAGAATATTCTCCTTGAGATAAAACCAAGTCCTTAACTCCACAGAGATAATCTGGACTGGAAGTGGGTGATGGGGGAGGGGAGAGTTGGGAGGGGAAGGTGGAGAAGGAGGAAGTCGCCAGTGCATAGAATTATAATCCATAATGATAAGTGACTTGTTATAAGTAAGGAGGATTTTGTTATTCTTTTTAGGAGATAATTTCAAGGATTCTAGATCATATTTCCCAGGGCCTTGGCTATAAACAATTCCACCATGGCTGCACAGTGAGATATGGGGGGTGACATAATTTGATTTTTAACTATACTTGCACTGAATGACACTATAGCTAGAGTTAATCTGTGAGGTTATCGCTGGGAATATGCCTTCTTTGTTGCCCCATAAAGCAAGTGGGAACTGGTCAGTGAGTGGGGAAGCCATTTGGGACTTAGGTAACAGTAATGCTGCCTGTGTATTGGCCCCCATCAAGGCTTAGGGTGAACCCATAGGGGAATATGACAGTATAATGCTGTATGTGCCTTGATCAGCCCCCATCGAGGCTTGAGGGGATTTAGGGGAGCGCACAAGCCAGAATGCTGTGCATGTCTCTACTAATCCCATTGAAACATAGGGGTAGTTGCACTGCTTCTCCCTAGCACCTTCAAGAAGGGTAATTAGGGGATCCTGTAGGAGCAAGTGCTCCCATTATCAGGAACCCATAGAGAAGACTAGACTAGAATAAAGATTATTAGCCCCCTCCCAAGCTGCCCTTCCTGTCCTTCTTGTAGGCCCAGAACAAGAATGAACCTGTTAGAGGCTGGAGTCCAAAAACTCCAGTGCCTCCTGTAAAACACTTGGACATCAAAGAGACTGGAGCTGTATGGGGAGGGGAAGGGCAATGATAATGAGAGTACTGAGTTCATGCCACCCAGCTGGATGACTGCCATAGCCTGCCAAAGTCCATCCCCCCTCCACCTAGCTGTCAAAACCCCAGTAGCTCCCTGCCACCTCCAGGATCAAATATAAATCCCTCCATTTGGCATTCAAAATCTTTCAAAACCTATCCCTTCCCCCCCCATACACACTTTTTCAGTCTTTTTACACACTTACCCCCACCACCCAGTACATTTACATCCAGTGACACTGACCTATTTGCTATTTCACACACATGATTCATCTCCCAACTCCATTCTTTTCCACCAGGCATTTCCCATGCCTGAAGCTCTCTTCTCTCTAGCCTCATCTCCATCTCCTGGAATTCTTGGCTTCCTTTAAGTCTCAGCTAAAGTCCCTCCCTTCTGCCAGAAGCCTTTCTCAATCCCCCTAAATGATAGTGGGAGCAGCTAGATGGCACAGTGGATAGAGCACTGGGCTCAGAATTGGGAAGACTCATCTTCCCGTGTTCAAATCTGGTCTCAAACACTTCCTAGCCTTGTGACCCTGGGCAAGTTACTTCACTTTGTTTGCCTCAGTTTCTTCATCTATAAAATGATTTGGAGTAGGAAATGGCAAACCACTCCAGATGGGCTCACAGTAAGTCAGACATGACTGAAACAACCCAACACAGGTACCTTTTCTCTGTTGATTATCTCTAAGTTATCATTGCCTCTATCTTGTTTGTACATTGTATTTGCATTCTGTATCCCCCATTAGACTGTGAACTCCTTGAGAGCAGGGACTATCTTTTACCTTTGTTTGTATCCCTAGCACCCAATAAGTGCTTAATAAGTGCTTCCTAACTTGATATCATTAATCATCTTTTTAGTGTATTTTATATTGCAGGTAAAGGCTACCTCCCATGGAATTGTTATAAAGTACAGAGACTAGTCTGGGCAAAACTTACGCATGGGAGACAGGAGGAAAACCAAGTGCTCCCCATAGTTTATATTTAAGTGGTCATTCTTTGTTACAAGTGTGATATAGGCAAAGTACTCAGCCTAACAACTTTCCATGGCTGAGATTCGATCTAACCTTCTTAGCCATTCTCTCTACTTAAGTTTGCCCCAAGGATCATACACCATCTTTTAAACAACTTACTCTCACAACATACACAAAAGTCTTGAAAATTGTTAAAGCCCTATGTAAATACGATAGCTTAACTGAGTCATTTCTGTCAATATTATCTTTGTGTAACTGGGACTTCACTCCATAGGGCCAAGCCCTGTCTGCTTCTAGCTGACCACATCTTCTGGCCTGGTGCGTTTTAAGAAGACAAGGCAATCTCATTAACCCTGTGATGGTAGATAATCTTTGAAAGGAGAGACAGTTCATACTATTTCTTATAGTCTCCTGTGTGACAAGTACCTCTTTCTCTCTAGACTTTCCACAAGGGCCAGTGAGGAAGGGCACTGCCCTTTCCTCTTCCCATTGGAGAAATGATGAACTTTGAGCACACAGTTGCTGAAACACATGTGGGTAGAGTGGAAAGCCTGAGCTTGAACCTTAGGGTCCTTGGGCTGCTTCATCCACTCTTTTCCTTCCATAAACTTAGGTGACTGAATAGCAATCCCAAGATGGATGTATTCAACCTTGGAGGAAACTTCGTGGGTTTCAGAAGTTCAGTGTCCTTTGTTCTAAAATGACTGGTGGCAGATGGGGTTTCTGTACCAGAGAGGCTGACAGAGGAAAGATCTCAGTCTGTGTACTGACTTGCCAGGAAGACATGGACTTGAACAAAATGGCTTGGACAGGGAAATATAAAATGCCTATTCATCAGTACCACAAACTGCTTCATATCTTAATGTTTTCAGTATCAACCTCCTGGGAGAATGTAACAGTAACTCTAAGTTACTGTATCTTATTTTGAGTCTCTGTCAATGCATGCTTGTGAGCTTTTGTTTTTAGCATTTCTTTTGTGAGGTGGAAATAAATAGCTGTCCTCTACCCTATTCATATCGTATACTGACTCTTTTTCACTCTCCTTTTTGGGAAGGCACTGGATGTGCACTAAAACTAAGCCTTAAATAATTTCGCCAGGGTTTTAGAGGGATGGTTTTAAAGGGTCAAAGAGACAGAGAGAAGAGCCTGATCTCTCTCTTTGAAGGTCAAGTTCCCTAGAACTAAATTCAGTCACCATGTGTGCATGCACAGAGAAGAAGGGTCCTTTACTGGAGAGGGTACAGCATCTCAGCCCTTTGGGCCCAGCAGTGTTTAAAATTCTTAGTTCTGAAGGCCAAGGACTGAAAATCAAATTAACTATAGCTGTGGCCTTGCTAATCCTTATGATGTCCTTTATATCAGATGAGCTTCAGAATGGCCCAAAGCCAGGTGTACATTTGTGGAAGAATCTGTCTCTATGCTTTTGCACAGACTGTCCCTAATTCCTAGAATGTATTGCTTCCTCATTTCTACCTCTTAGAATCTTTCTTCATTCCAAAGTTCAGCTGAAACACTCTCAGGACTTTTCTGACCCACCTCCAGCTAGTGCCACTCTGCTGAAATTATATTTTCTATCTCCTATCTATTTTCTATTTCCTAAAACTTTTGCTTATTTTTATATTTTATTCATTATATTTATTTTTGTCTATTTTTTGTATTTATTTATGTAGTGGGAGTGATCCTACTTTCTAGTTCTAGTTCTATGTTAAGGAATAAGCAAAGTTCTTGATTGGTCCTCATGTGTCCCCTTGACTAGGGTTGTGGCAAAGAGGACTGGCCACCAAACATCATAGGGGATGGATTGTTGTGAAGGAATCTCCTCCTTTAGTAATTTATAAGTTGAAGAAAGGTAGGAACCTGCTTTCCCTTTAGATAACCTCTCTTAGGTCAGATCCAGCACCAACTCTCCTTCTTTGGACTAGGTGGGGGGAAGGGATTTCTCTCTCCTTTTCCTCCAGCATCCCTACATCTCAACTGTTTGGTAGAGAGGATATGTATTTGCTTAGATGAACGTGAGACTGAACCTTAACCCCCGATGGACTCTTCTGCTTTATGTTTCTTTCCCTAAATATAAATCACTAAACAGTGATTCTGAGAGGTGGCTACTCAAGAGGTCAGGAATAGCGGGTATTGATGAGGTATGAGCTTCAAAGATTGTAGGATCATGCAGGATGGTGAGGTTTCCCAATGATGAAGTTCCTGGAGAATGGTGACATGATAGAGAAGCTCAAAGATGTCCTGACTTGGAATCAAGGAAACCCGAGTTTGGATCTTGCCTCAGACCATTACTAGCCATGTGACCCTAGGCCTCCCTCATCTATAAAATGGGGATAATAATATACCCACCTCCCAGGTTTATTGGAAGAATTAAAGGAGATAAGATAGATAAGATAATGTGCAAAGCTTAGAGTGATATTCAAATGTTAGCTAGTATGAGATCTTTTCTTGTTTCACCTGGTCCAAGTTCTGCAGGTGGATACTTGAATCACATTCAAGCCAAGGACCTCCCTGGTTGACAGTGATCCAAGCCTGGAAAAAGCCATTCTTATGCAGCAGCATATTAGGTTACTCTCCAACAGGAAAAGAACACTCATTCTCCTTGTCAACTATCATAACCTTCTGTGGGTTTCCATTCATAGAATCACAGACTTAGAGACGGAATGGTCATCTGGTTCAATTCCTCCGTTTTACACGTGGCCCATATGGGCTCTAGAGGGTCCTTATTCCAATTCCTACTCTTTTGGAGACTCTTGTGGGCAAGTGCATTTCCCCCTCAGGGTCCTATGTGTAACCCAAAGAGTTGGAGATAATTCTCCTAATGATATCAGCTTAAACCTTCATTCCAGTATGTTTAACCCCATATCAATCACAAGTACCAGCCACTATCTCTTCAATATCCTTGATATTATCAATTTAATAGTAACATTACCACTATTAGTAACAATTAATAGTATGAGTAATAGTAATATTATCATCCATTTTACCCATTAGCTTTTACAAAGAAATATTTGCTGAGAAGGTATAATGTACATAGAAGTATGTAAACATCCTCCCTGTTCCTGAAGCAGCAGGAGACACTCTCCTGTCCACCACCTTGGTCCCTGAGGAGAGTGGGTTCAAGTTCAAAGAGGTTGCTACAAAGCGTTTGCCCCACCAAGTTCACTCCTAAATGTGCACTCTCTTGCTGTATGACCCAATATCTAAGACACTAGAACCACCGCTGGGCTGAGTCCAATAGGTCACTGCTCAGGGAGGCCTCCTTTCAGGGCCTCCTCCAGCTGGCTCTTCTGATCCTTTCAGATCTCACAAAGGAAAGAAGACCCAAATAGGAAGCAGCTCCATTCCAAACCCATCCCTTGGAGCTCATGCATCTGGGCCAGTCCAATGGAGCTGACCTTCTAGCACTCAGACACTTATACTTTATGGTCAGCAAGAAGTAAAAAGAGTAAGTTTCTCTACTGGAGTCTCATGTATGCACTTTCCATTATGGCTTAACAGCCAACCAAGAGGCCTTGCTTCTTTTAAGCAGATACTCTGGAATACTCCTCCTCTAATCTGATCTTCTGTCTCCTGCCTCCTCAAATTTAGACAATATATGTCCCATGATGTCCATCTACCACTGAACAACCCCTGCTGGCCCACAGGGCCTGGGGTACTGGGGCATTTCCTATTCTGTATCCAGGTATGTCATTGGGGCTGGGTTCAGTCCTAGAGAACTCTGCCTCTAATGAAAGAAGACAAGGCTCCCTGTTCTCACACTCTTTAGTTCAATAAACCCTGACCCCAGCACCCCAGGGAAAGTTTTATTTCTTGCTTGGGCAATGGCTCATGTCTAGGGTTTTCCTAAAAAAGGGAAGAAAATGTACTCAAAACACAATATGAATCATGTATGAATCAGATAATTGATTCCTTCATAAGAAAGAAACTCCAAACAACATTAACAGAACAACTTGGGATTTGGTAGGTTATAGCTACAGATACAATCTACTGACACTTAAATCTCATGAGAACATAAAGCAGTTTGCAGGACTGATAATTAGACATTTTACATTCTACCTACCCTCTACAGGGTCTAAACAACTCCCAGTACATGTCTGCTGGTAAAAGGGCCAGGCTTAGGACAGTTCCATTGGTCAGAGGCCATCAGCTCCAATGCAGATACCCGAGCCCTCGATGGTTCCTTGATCCTTACCAGCCAGCTCCAACCAAGTGGAACCCAGGACCTCTGGACCTCTTATCTGCAACCCTTTCCTTAGAAGAATTTTTGATTACCTACTCAGGGAAGGAAATACAAATCAGAAAAGGCAGCCAACAGCCCACGTGTAACCTTGCTCAGTTGAGTCCATGCTATATGTGGAACTGCTACAGTTTAGGGTTCCTAGGAACTCCAAAATGTCAGGGTACAGAGCAGCATCCACCAGGAATGAATTCACACACTCAAACCTTCTTCCAGTCAAGGAGCAGTTTATTATAAGGCCAATTGAAGTGGGTAGAGTTCCTAGTGAACCTGCAACTTAATGGAGGTGAGACTGATGCTTATGTACAAAAAAAGGCAGTGAAAAGAATCTGGATGGGATTAAGGAATGGTAAGTAGTCTGTCTGAGGTGGACTACTTGGAAAGGAATGTCAAGTAAGCAAATTAGGTGATCTAGGCGAGTAGGAGTGGGCCTGCTGCCTTGGGTGAAGCGCCAGTGATGTGGGCTGCTGAAATGTTTGGGAAAATTCAGTAACTGGGTTGCTTTCAAAGACATAGTCTTTCCCTTTTAGGAGCCCAGGTTCCATCACCCCATCAGGACCACTGGTTGGGAAAGAAGTGATGACCCTACCTGCTCAACCTGGGGAGTGTGTGGTAGTAACCCATCTGGTAGAATCAAAGTAAAAAGTCAGACCTGGAAGTTATCTCCTTCATTATGCAATGAGCACTGTGGTCCCTCACCACTGGGGTTAAGGAAGGACCAGGAGACCATTCAGGTTTTGATGCATCATTCCAAAAGACCAAGTGCCCCCCAAACTGGGCCAATGCATGGCCAGAAAGAGATCCTAAAACACACAAGTAAAACCAAGAAGGATTAAACTCTTCATGGGGTAGCCCCTGCCTACAACTTCTTCATGATCTCTACCTTGGGGGATCTTTATCTTGCTTTGGGGCTTAGCTTGGGCACCACCTCCTCCAGATTTCTTGCCCCACTCATTCCTTTCTTCTCCTTCCTCAAATGTTTCCAGAACTCTTTGAAGGCTCTTTTGCCCCCGCCTGTATAATACATAATTCTGTCCAAGATTTATCTCCCATGCTCTGTAGTAGGATGTAAACTTCCTCGAAGTCAGGGGCAGTTTCATTCCTGTCTCTGTATTCTGGATGCCCAACCCAGTGCCTGACACCCAATAGAGGCTTAATGTTTGTTGACTTGATTTTTATAACTAGGCATGGAGAGGTTACCCATAAAGAGGGTCAGGGTTAGGGATGCTCAAGACCCCAAAATACCAACATGCCAGGTCCTGACAAATGAATTCGACTCAAGTCTTCTGAGCCAAAGAAAAGCAAAGTTTATTAAAAGTTCGCTTGTATTGGACACAGAGCAAGTCTGTGCTAGAAAATTCTATGGCACTCTCACCCACATGGAGACAAGATGGGTCTCATATACAGAAAGTTTGTAGGAGGAACCTAGGGGTGGTCTAGAGGAGGAGTTTGGGGAGGGTCTTCAGGAGGAGTTAATGAGCTCAGGTAACAGTATAGATATTTTGATAGGCTCAAGGGTGGGAAGTAGATGGACAAGGGAGGGCCAAGCTAGTAACAAAAGTTTGGGAAGAACCACAATGAAAGGCTTATGGCCTCATGCAAATGCCTCATCAAGTGGGAAGATTCAATCAGAGTTCAAGGGGGTTCCCAGGCCTGCACCTCATCAGGCATACATATGTGGTGTTCGGAGTGTGAAAGCATGTGCTAATGTTCCAAGGAAGCTTCTCTATTGAAGGAGAAAGAAGAAGGCATGTTGAGAGACTCAGTAACTCTACAGCCTAGGGCCCCGGTAAAACCCTCTTCTGGATTTCCTTAATGATGGGGTACAGGCTCTGGGAAACCCATT
>CM053587.1:324923662-324971563 GCA_028646515.1 Pseudochirops corinnae | reverse complement strand
CCCACAGTCTTTCTGTATATAAGATCTGTGAGGGTTATGCAGGCTGCAGGCGGTCATGTTTGAGACACAGGTTGTGTCTGAGGCCCTGGAATTAGGTGGGTCACATAGAGGTCAGAGCATACTGCACCACCCCTGGTCACTTAGAGGCAATGGGGTACTACTTTGCTCAAGATTTCCTTAAGTGGGTTTACCTGATGTTCCAGATAAGTGTCTCCACACCCTGGGGTCTTCATGCCCTTGTGACTGCACCTCCTCTCTCCCATTTTTGTTTTATCCTGTTTTAGGCAGCTGGGCTCTGTTGCTTGTCATTTATGGTATGTGGGTCTGGGCTAGATAAGACTCAAACTGGTGAGGCAAATTTGGAATCTGCCTTAAGATGGGGATGTAAGGCTTCCCCATGGAGAGGACTGAATAAACTTTCTCTGCTTGCACCTTCGAGCCTCTACTCTTCTGTTCTTGCGAATGCACTAGCGCTTTCTCGATTGAGGTAAGTAACCGGCTGCCCCTGCAGTTGTTAGGGTACCCTGACAGAGAACCCTGACAAAGATCCATCTTACCTCCATGAAGATGCTGAGACTCAATCTAGCATAGACTCAGTCTGTGTCAGATTGTTCTGGCCTGCTTGTCAATACGAGCTCACAAATACTTAGACTCCTTAAGAGTCTACCCATTATGGCGAATCTTTAATAAACTTTGCTTTTTTTTGGTTGAGAATAGGCTTGAATCAAATTCATTAGGCAGGACCTGATGTGTCAGTATTTTGGGGTCTCAAGCACCCCTAAAGCCCCCACACCTCAACATTACCAGCACTGCCTTTCCTGATCTGGGGAAACTTCTGCTTGGCAGATTCCATTTCCTATTTGGGGCAGGCTGGGGGGCCATCCTCTTCCTCCTGTTCTAAGGCCTCCCTCCACGGCCCAGTCAGGGAAGAAAAAAAACCTATTGGACGTTAAAAATTCTCCCTCTTGTCTCTTGCAGCTACTTTGATTTTCATGGTGCAGCTTATAGCTCATGACCCTCAGAATCTGGTTAGAACAAGGAAAGAAGGCAAAAAAGTTAAAATTTTAAATTTTAAAAGAATATGCTAATTGTCACTAGTGCCTAAAGTCAACCACTAGCTTTTCATGGCCAAGTTCAGGGATGGAGGAGCTAGGTCTAGTTGGAAAGATGCTTTTTTAGGCAAGAAGATAAGGCTGATAAGGTTGTTCTGTATTTTAGGGGAAAGAAAAGGGTTAAACTAAAAGGGACCCATTTGAAAAGCTTATATTTTTTTAAGTTTAACAGCCAATTTATTTTTAAAAGTTTAGTTAAATTTTAAATCTCTCAGCTTATTTGATGGTGATTGAGTATTCCATAAATGCTTGCCATTAAAAAACAAAAATGAAATTCCTTGGGTCTGCACCCTAGCTAAATGTACTGTGCATGCCTATTGTTAACTATTATAACATGATCAAATGGGATTATGAAGCTGATGCATCTTGAGACATAAATGAAAGCTGCTAATATTAGATACAGAGAAGGCACGATCCTTTTCCCAAAATGAATTCAGAGAAGCCTTCCCAGTCTGCTAGCAGGCCAGACCTTGTGCAGCACTGACCTTCCTCACATCTTGTAACTCTACACCTTCCTTCACATTCATCTCTATAAAATGAACTAATTGGTGTCATATCTCAACGTTTTCTCTGAAGTTTAGTTGAACTTTAACCAGGAGATACTTACTCTGTAAAGATCCAGGAGTTCTTCTGTGTGGGTTCTCTCTCCCCTGATAAAGGTAGCAACAGTTCCTGGATTTAGGCAATTGTTTATGAATTGTGACTGAAAAAATTCATCATCCAGCAGGCCACCTTTTCAGTGATGAGCTAGACTAGTCCTTGAATGAAAGCATTTTGTAAACTTACTGTATGAATGTCATCCATTCAACAAACATGAATTACACGTGTGCCTCCAGAGAAGGAAATGGCAAACCACTCCAGTATCTTTGTCAAGAAAAGTCCAAATTGGGTCATGAAATGTTGAACACAACTGAAATGACTGTATACACACACACACACACACACACACACACACACACACACTCACTCACACACACTCCACTGTGCCTGATAAGAGACAACATGGTGGGTAAGGGAGAGTCTTTGGATTTAAGGTCCCACCCCTGGAGTATAGGATAGAGAGGCAGCATTAGAGTATGGAGGACCTAAATTCAAGTCCTCCCTCTCCCACATTCTGGCGATATGATCCTGGTTAAGGTCCTTTAACCCTCTCCGTGTTCCAGGAAAACTAAGAGCTAAGGCTCTCAATGTGGGTGAGGGAATTTTCTCATCAAGAGACCAGGGATCTGACCTAAGAAAAATGTACAAAGTGTAGTAATAGCCTCTAGAAATGTTAAGACAAAAATAAGCCAGTTTCTGCCTTCAAGAAACTTAAATTCTGTTAGAGGGAAGCAACACATGAGTAAGTATAATCTATATAGGTGCATAAGTAAATTAATATTAACAAAATCATAATTTTGAGAGAGGGCACTAACATGCGGGGAGAGAAGAGAGGTTCCATGTAAGGGATGGGACTAGAATTGAGTCTTTCAGGAAGCTAGGAATTCTAAGAAACTAAGGTGAGGAAGAAGTGTATTCTGATGGATTAATCAATAAACATTTTTTAAGTACCTACTATTTGCCAGGCACTATGGTAAGCTGTTCTTATACAAGTTATCTCCTTTGATCCTCACAAAAACCCTGGGAGGGAAGTGCTATTATTTTTTCCATTTTACAGTTGAAGAAACTAAGGCAAGCAGAGGTGAAGTGACTGGCCCAGGGTCACACAGCTACTAAGTGTCTGAGGCCAAATGTGAACTCGGGCCTTTCTGACTCCAGGTCCAGCACTCTATGTACTGTGCCACCAGCAACCTCAGAGAATTGATAGTATCTAGTGCAGTTGCCTTCATTTTATAAATGTATAAACTGAGCCCCAGAGAAGGAAAGAAACTAGGTAAATCTCTTGTAGTGATTTAGTGGCAAACTGGGATAGGAGCCTGAACTACCTCCTACACCAAGGGAAATGACTCAACATTCACAACGGGTGGAGGAAACTGTGTCTGTGTCCCAACCACTCCCTTCCTTCTTCCACACAGCCTACCAATGCTGAACAAATCTAGGTTCAGATCCACTCAACAAAAATGTGCACCTACCATGATCAAGATCTGGGCAATTCTAAGCTGAAAAATGGAAGTCCTTGACCTCAGGGAGCTTTCAGCCTAACAGGGGCACGTGACATACACAAATATACTTGTGGTCTTTGGGGAGTGTGGTATGGAGCAAAAGAGGGACAGATGTATGGAAGGATAGACAGATAGATAGATGGATGGATGGATGGATAGATAAATAGAAGGATAGATGGATGGAGTGATGGGTATATAGGTAGATAAATGGATAGAAGTGACACAGGCAGGTATGTGTCTCAGGAATCCCAATAGCCAGAGTCCCTGTAGTCTGGAAAGAATTCACGGACCCAAGCAATCTTTAAGTCAAGATGGTAAAAGTTTATTGTTATACTTTACAGTGGGCAAGAGTTCTTAGGGAACCTGTAACCTTAAAGGGTTATGGTTAAAGATTATAAAGGATAACCACAGTAAATCAGATGTCAATTATGCTAACTAGGCGAGTCAGGGCAGGATTAGGGAGGAGTTAATGAGTGGTCAGTTCTTAAAGGAACATACACTTTTCAGATCTACTGTGCAGGGCAGGTGTATTGCCCAGAATTCACTGGGAAATAGCACAAGAGGGTGCTGCATGGAAGTGTGGTTTTAGTATCAAAATGTCACTAAGTCAGCTAGTGGTTATGGCTGACTGAGAAGTGCCCAGTCTGCCACCGATCAATGTCATGTCTGACAAGATGGATGTTGGGAACCCAAGCTAATGAGGGATTCAGGATGTGTATAATGGGCTAGGGAGTTACTTATAGATAGTCCAGTGAAGATTCATGGATGCAGCTGGTTATCATACCAAGGGGAGATAAATAGTTCATAAATGGTTGCTAGGCAGAGTGCTGGCAGGGGGAAGGGGCAGAGATAATACTCTGAGGATGGAGAAGTTTGAGGCCAGGGAGAAATGTGATTTTACAAACTAATGTTCAAACACAGGCACCCAAGCACCCTATCAGAAGGATGAGTAGATAGATAGACAGATAGATAGATAGATAGATAGATAGATAAGATAGATGGTTAGAAGGATAAATAGGTAGATGGATTGATAGAAAGATAGATAGATAGATAGATAGATAGATAGATAGATAGATGGCTGGATGGATAGACAGACAAATACAAACAAGCAAGAGAGTTCTTGCCCTCAAGGAATTTATCTTCTAGTAGAGGAAAACAACATAAAAGGGGAGTTGGAAAATGGGTGGAGGAGAAGGTGGTATGGTGTGGAGATTGGTGGGAAGTGATGTAGAGGGCTAGCTCTAGGCACAGTCCAGAATCCCAGAGGTTGAGTCCAATTTGGGGGGAATTAGAGAGAAGGATGGGGATAATGACCAGGGTGTAGATAGCATGTTGTGGAGACAACTGGGAAGAGAAATCACTTTCACTTAAGGGTATCTGCAAAAGCTTCCTGGAGCAGCTGAAACCTGAGCTAGACCTTCAACAACAAGAGAAACTGTAGAGGACAATGTGAGTCAAAAGCACCTTTCACACACAGGAAATCAGGGATTGCCTTGGGGCCTCTTGGTTTCGGGGTCTACCTGTGCCTGTAAGAGACAAGGGAGTGCAAAGGGTCACAGCCCAGTTGCTAGCTCACAAGGAAGTCTCCTATGAGACCGCTCGCTTGATGAGCAGCAGCTGATGTGACTGGTTCAGCCCTCCTCTATTGATCCACATTCCCTGTGCATGAGGAGATCATGCTTGAATCATGTTGCCTTTAGGGAATGTAAGGAGCACCAGGAGGAAATAAAGCACAGCTGCTGCAAGCTTCTCTCCGCTCTGGTCTCTTCAGTCCCTCTTGAGAATACAGCCTAAGGCTGGCCCTTAGGCTACTGGACTGAGCAGCCTGTTACAAGAAACTTTAAAAAGAAGCTGCATTGTAAAGCAGATTAGAGCTATACTTGGAATCAGAAAGATCTGAGTTCATATAGTATCTTAGGGGAGTTTGTCAGTCTAGGAATGACTGAATCAATATTATACATTAATGTAATGGGCGTACTATCGTTATAAAAAAAAACTGATGAAAAGAATGGTTTCTGAGAAACCTGGGAAGATTTGTATGAACTGAGGCAGAGTAAAGAGAACAGAACAAAGAGAAGAGTTTATACTGTAACAACACTGTGAAAAGGAGCCACTTTGAAAGGTTTAAGAACTCTGACCAATACAATGATCAACCTTGATTCCAAAGAACAGACAATGAAACGTGTTACCCATCTCCTGACCAAGCCATGATAGGATCAGGGTGAAGAGTGAGACATATGCTTTTTGGACATGACCAATGCAGGAATTTGTGTACAGGAGATTTGGTGGTGTTGGTGAATGTTGTTTTTCTTTTCTTTTCTTTCTTTCTTTTTTTACTTTTTCGAAGGGGGAAGGCAGGGCAATTGGGGTTAAGTGACTTGCCCAAAGTCACACAGCTAATAGGTGTTAAGTGTCTGAGTCTGGATTTGAACTCAGGTCCTCCTGACTCCCAGACCAGTGCTCTATTCACTGTACCACCTGGCCACCCTAATGATTGCTTTTCAATGGGGGTGAGAGAGAAGGAGTAGGTTGAAGGGAAAGAAAACAGATTTGTGCTTATTGAAAAAAAATTTTTTTAATAAACAACTAAGTACTAAAAAAAAAAATTCAGCCTCAGATACTTATTAGCTACATGATCCCTGGGTAAGTCACTAAACCTCTTTCAATCCCAATTTCCTCATCTGTAAAGATGGGAATAATTATAGCCCCTACATCAAATATAAAGTGATTTTTAAACCTTAAGGAGCCATACACATTCTACTATTATTATTATTATCATTGTTATGGGCAGAGATGTAAATTCTATCCCAACCCTGGGAGAATCAGGAAAGTAGCCCAACAGGGACAGAGCAGTATAAAGAATAGTCCCTTAGAGGTTGAATATAGAATATTTGATCAAATGTAGAATATTTGATTAAATGTAGAATATTTGATCAGCTGGACAGGTTGTGAACATAAGGATTAGTTGCAGAAACTGGGGCTCAAAAACCTGGAGAAGAGAAGACTTTGGGATCCTCCAGGAGCTATGTTCAGATATTGGGAGGGGGACTGGCTTTGTTCTGCTTTACTCTACAGCAGTGGTTCTCAACCTTCCTAATGCTGTGACCCTTTAATACTCCTATGTGGGCATATCTGCATGTGGGCAGACCCGCCTAGAGAGGATAGAGGAGCAGTGTCTCAGTGTGTTTTCCGATGGTCTTAGACAACCCCTGTGACAGGGTCATTAGACTCCCAAAGGGGTCACGACCCACAGGTTGAGAACCATTGCTCTACAGGATAGAACCAGGAGCAAAGTAGCAGAATGAGCCTTTCCATGTGATTATAAGTAATTAGGTCAGACTCATAGATAGGAGTCAGATTGTGGAGAGCTTTGAAATATGTCCAGGGTCTGGTGCTTAAACTTCATTTCAATAAATAGAATGATTTTATATATAGAATGATTTTACATATAAATACATATTTGTGTCTAGGTGGGGGAGGAGGAGCGAAGAAAAAAGAAATTTTCATACCTTTATCATATATTTAAAAGAAATAATGGATTTGTAGTTTCACGTGTAATCATCTTTCTTTTAATCATATTATGTTATGGAAATGCTTTCATTGGTAAATTAAAAATGAAGTAAATAAAAAAAAATTTTTTTAGATTTCATTTCATAGTGCATTTCAAGACTTTTGGGATGCCTTTTATTTTTAACCTTGAGAAGCCTACTCAAAAAAGTTTAAGCTTTAACAATATAAAATTACACTGTCATGTAACCAGCCAGTTTTTTTTCTTTTTGTGGAATTTAGCCAAGACCTCCAAAAATTTAACCCAGGTGATTAACTGGTTAGCGATAAAAGAATTTCTAGTTCAGCTTTATTTATTCATGATGAGCATTTCCTGTCTGGTTGTAAATTCTAGAACAGATTTCCTAATGTTTATTAATCAATTTACAAATTTACAAGGTATGATTTTTTAACTTCCTCTTTTCCCTTGGTAAAAATTCCAGTTGTATCCATCCTGCCTTGGACTACAGAAGGTTGTTGAAAAGGCTATTGGGGCCCATTAGTCTTTATTCACCATGGGATTGTGCTCTGAGCATATAATAAAACAGGCAGCAGTACCTTTCAAAGGAATCAATCCCTGAATATTTTTATATCATTTACTTACATCTCTGCCAGTCAATAATAATTTTCCTCTGCCCTCATTCCTCATACAAGTAGTTTACTTAACAGTTTAGAAAAAAAAAAAAACCTTTCCTAAAAGTCTCTTGACATTTAAATTTCCTCCTTGATGAAATGGGGAGAATAGCACCACCCACTCCAGGCCCCTGTGTGCTCCTAATAAAATAATCCACTAAATCCATTTGCAAACGTTAAAGGGCGACACAGGGGTTAGCTATTATCTAAGAGCTACGTTTTGTATATAACTTTCTATGCACAAGTTGTCTCGTCTTAAGGATGTAAGCCTTCTAAGAGCATTTCATTCTTTGTCTCTGCAAGCAACTCCCCACCCCCACCCTCTCAGCACCTAGACGGTGCACCTGATGCACCTGGCACATAGAAACAGTTAATAAATACTGGTTGATTGATTGCAAATGCAACACAGTGCTTTAAGGTTTGCCAAGGTTACCTGCTTCCCGTCTTGACTTCTTCCAGCTATTAGCCTACCCTAACCTCAAGAATCCATATTGGTAACTGTCCTCTTGGGTGCCCACTCCCCAAAATTCCACCACATCAAGTAGTTTACAAATATTATTTCATTTAATCCTCGCTGCGGGAAGGTAGATGCTATTATTATAATCATTTTATAAATAAGGAAAACGAAGCTGGGGAGTGACTTGCCCACGGTCAAACAGCTAAGAAGTGTCTGAGGTCATATTTGAATTCAGATCTTCTGAGATCCAGGAGTCTCGCCCCCTAGCTTCCTCTAGTAATGGGCTCGGTATACAGCAAGCATTTAATGAATGTTTACATTCTACAAGGGGAGATTTTACTTTGAAAACTAAAGATGCAATATCTGACCCGTGCACAGGGCGGGAGAGTCGGGGACTGGAAGCTTCTCCCGCGACCTCTCCCCAGGTGGGTTTTTCAGTCTCTGCTTTGCAAGGTCTTGCAGTAGAACCACACTTCACACGCGTGTCCCGGAGGGGGAAAGGGAGGAACACAAGTAGTCCGGAGCCAAAAGCAAAGACATCCTATATCTCAGTACCGATCACGCTAGCAAAGTCAAGTCCCTGGCCGGGGCTGAGAACGCCCAGGCGGCGGAGGAATCCGTGCCTACTTTGCTGCATCCCATCCCAGGCTCCCATTGGCTGGTGGATGTCTGGCCTCACATCAGCCCAGATCCTGCCACTCTGGGGGCGGGGAGGCGAGGGTGAGGGGCCGCGCCTCTGAGCCAATCCTGACGGGGAGCCCGAGGGAGGTGTGCCCAATGGGAACAGAACAGGGAGGGGAGGGGGCGGAGTCATCCCAGGTGTGTTGCCTTGACAACCCAGCCGCCAAAGCTCGTTCTGCGGCGAGTACGCCCAGACTTGAGCAACCGACTCGCCCTTCTTCCTCCTCCCGCAGGAGGGAGGAGGGAAGCTTAGGGGGAGGCGTTCCAGAGAATGGAGGCTGTGGGCGGGGCAGCTGCCCGAAATATTAACGCAGAGTCGGGCACATAGTAGGCGCTTAATATATGCTAGCTTCAAATTCATAAACATTTATTAAGCGCCTACTATGTGCCAGGCACTATGCTAAGAGCTAGGCATACATACATACACACAAGTACGTACATACATGCATACATACATACATACATACATACATACATATGTAAAGGAGCCTTGGGTAGAGTGCGGTGTCTGGAGGCAGGAAGGCCTGAGTTCAGAATCCACCTCAGGTGCGCTTTAGCAGTGTGACCCTGGGCAAGTCACCTGCCTCAATTTCTTCAACTATAAAGTGGGGTGATAACAGCACTTATCTCCCAGGGTTCTTTTGAGGTTGAAATGAGATAACATATGTAAAGTGCCTCAGTTTCCTCATCAGTAAAGAGGAGGTAATAATAGCATCTACCACCCACAGGGTTCTTATAAGGATCAAATGAGATAATATTTGTAAAAGGCCTCAGTTTCCTCATCTGTAAAATGGGGGTACTAACAGCACTTGCTTCACTAGATTTGTTGGGTGGATTAAAAAGAGAGAGAGATGGTATTTGTAAAGCTCTAAATAAATGCTAATTATTATGAACTTATATAAGGGAAAGGCAGGCCTGAAATGTGGGGGCGAGGGGAGAGTGAGACCCTCAAATAAGAAAAGTAGCCCTGGAAGAAATGTTACACTAGTACTAACACCAGCCTTCCCGTCCCCCCTTCACATCTCAGCCTTAGAATCCTTAGCTTCCCTAAAGGTACCACTTCTGTGAAGCCTTCCATGATTCCCTCAAAATGGCCAAAATTGAATTAATCGTTTTTCTCCCAAAGGCACTGCCTTCTTTCCAGGCACCCACCTCGAGAGTGATCCCCAGCTCTTCATTCCCTACCTCTCACCCTTCCCCTCCTGCCACATCTCATACTCAATCAGTTACAAAGTCTGGTAGATAGCATCTCTTCAGCTGACCCTTCCTCTCTGCTCACAAGGCCCATCCTGGTTCTGGCCCTCATCCCCTCCTGCCAATACTATGGCAACAGCCTCCTAAATGATTCCACCCTTTCCAATTTCGCTTCCTTGAAGATGCCAAAATTACATTCCTAAATCAGAGATCTAAGTGCTCAGTAAATTAAGGTGGCTTCCTATTACTGCTACGATCAAATATAAATTCATCTGTTTGGCAGTGAAAGCATTTCACAATTTGACACCAGCTACTTTACCAGGTGGTTAAACACGGCTCTGTCTCAATCACTCTATGACCCAGCCAAACTGGCTTACTTGTTCCCCGCCTACATGATGTTCCATCTCCCATCTCCATGCCTTTCACGGGGTCGAGTGGGGGTGCGCCCTCTGCCTGGAATGCTCCCTCTTCTCTCCTGTGCCTCTTGGTACTGCTCCCTTCAATGAGTCTACTGCCCACATCAGGCCCTCTTATCCTCCCAACTGTTACTGACCAGGCCCCATCATCAAAAACTTTTTTAGACTTATCCGTGAACGTGTTGTTCTTTGGAACTGACGTTGGATTTTTCTTTGAAATCCCAGCGCCTAGCAAAGTATTATTTACACAGGAAACATTTTATGTTTGTTCAATGAATGAAGGGTCTGATGCCTTACTGTTCTTTCCTTCCTTAAAAAAGACTTCATAATTGACTTGTTGAAATGTTAATGAAATAAGATCTGCACGGCCCATTAATAGGCCTCAAGTGGAGCCCATTAAGGGAAGCTTGCTTAGGAGAGGCTTGCTTGTAGGAAGGCTTTCACACCTTTTCCTAATTTCTAATTAGGCACTGAATCAGGAAGGTTGTGATGCCTTCTGGCTCTGAGAAGGGTATATATACTCTGGGTTGGTATTTTGCTTTGGGAGCTCGCTTAGGGGAAGGATCTTGTGATTCCCTGGTTGAGATTCTGAGTGGCCATATGTTCAGAGCTCCCTGATGCTCAGATAAAAAGGCTCTCTCGATCCAGGGATGTATGTAAAGTGTATAGCTGATTCAGATTCCCATCCTTTGGCCTTTATTTCTCTACTTGTATCTTCTCTGAAGTTCAGGGTGCTGACTTTTCCCCTGAACTAGTGAATGTAATTTAAAAAGATTGTTGACCCCTTAAAACAGCTAGCATTCTTAGTAAGGCAGATCTAAGAACCTTTGCTAGCAGCTGTCCTGGGTATGCTGGCCTGGTTGCTGCCACACTTGTCTATGTTCACATCATATTAATGAAGGCTTCTTGAGGACAGGAATCATTGTCCTTTTTATCTATCAAAGTGGCTAGCCAGGTGCCTGGCACCTGAGATAATAAACACTGGATTGGATTGCTGGAAAGAGGCCTTTAGGCAGACAGCCATCTGTCAAGCAAACACTTATTAACTGCTTAGTATGTGCCAGGCAGTGTGCTAAGCCCTTTGAGATAACAAATACGAGAAGTTTACACTGTAGGAGTTTTTTGGAGGGAAACGCTAGGAGCTTAAATTTGAAACTAGAAAGTCTATAGTTTAACCCCTTAATTTTATAAAGGCAACTGAGGCCCAGGGAGGTCTCCATATCATTTAATTTAGAGCTGGAAGAGGGTCAAAAGGTCTTATAGGTCAATTCTCTCATTTTACATAAGAGTAAACTGAGGCCCAGAATCATAGATTTAAAACTGGAAGGAACTTTGGACCATATAGTCCAACCCCCTCATTTTACAGAGGAAACAAAAAAGGCAGAGTTGTCACAATATCACAGAATTATAACTGAAAGGACTTTAGGGGACAACCTCCTTTTACAGATGAGCACAATTTTGGCCATGTTGAGGGATCAAGGAAGGTTTCACAGAGGAGGTGGTACTTTTAGATTAACTAAGGATTCTAAGACTGAGTTGAGATACACACCACAAGGGTTGTACCCCCTCCAGGGCTACTTTCCCAAATGGCACTCAAATTTGGCAGCCACATCCTAGCGGAAGCTAACATCTACTCCCTGGGTCTTCTAGGGAATGACCTGAAGTTGCTAGAACTGTTGCTCATGAGCCCCCCCTGGTGTGTTTCTTCAATTATTATCAACCACACTTAACTGGCTTTTAAAATAAGTATTTACTAAGCAGATATAGCAGACACTTGTTACAAAAACAACCTCCCTAAATTGGAGAAACACAAGAACCCTAGGGAGAGTGGGTTCACACTAAGAACAAAATGGTAGTGGGGTACATGTAAGAAACCTGTATAACCAAGGGGTAACACAGATCCTAGTGAGTGGAAGTCCTTTTCTCCCTTTATGGAATCCTCATGAAGTTCCTCCTGGGTGTAGCTTTTTGCTGAGTTACAAGGCTTGGTGCCTTTGTAGACCTGAAGCTGTCTTTCTTCAGTTACTTCTCAAACAATGAGGGGAGATGGAGTCAATTACTTTCTGGTATGCAGGTCTCCATTTGTCTGAGGCAACACTCTTTATAGAATAAAGGAAGACATAAATAAAGAGATCAAAGACAGAGGAAAAAGTACAAAAATACGTATAGCAGCTATTTTTGTAGCAAATAACTATATAAACAAAGGGGTACTTATCAATTGGTACCATAAATTATGGTATGATAATATAATGGAACATCATTGAGTTGTATGAAATGACAAAAGGGAATGCATTTAGAGAAATTTGGTAAGACTTTTATGAATTAATGTAGAGAGAAGTGAGGAGAAGCAGGAGATCTATTTTTGTATTTTATTTCCAAAAAGGGAGGGCAATTGGGGTTAAGTGACTTTCCCAAGGTCACACAGCTAATAAGCGTTAAGTGTCTGAGATCACATTTGAACTCAGGTCCTCCTGACTCCAGGGCTGGTGCACTATTCACTGCACTACCTAGCCTCCTCTTGGAAATCTATTTTAAAACAATATTTTAAGGCTTAAGAACTCTAATCAATTCAATGACTAACCATAACTCCAGACAAATGATGATAAAGCATGCCTCCCATCTCAAGGTGGAGAATGAGACGTGCATTTTCATTCATGACCACAATACAACAAAAATTTCTTCTGCTTGAGTATTATTTGTTTGAAGTGAGGACTTTTTGGGGGGGCAGAATAGAGAGTGAAGAAATAAAGTTAGCAATAGGAATGCAAACAAAAAGAAGAAAAGAATGCCAATTACATTTTTTTTTAATTACACAGAAAAGAGTAAAAGGAACTTCAGATGGGGACACTGACAAGCCAGATAATGCCAGCCCTTCCACATTAACTTCAATATAGGTTGCCCATATAAACTATGAGGATCCTTTTCCCAATGCCTACCCCCATGGATGAATCAGTTCTCCAAAGCTTGGTTGCTATAGTGTACTGCTGAGAGCTTAGGGGTAATTCTCTAATCCTATCAGGTGGCATCCTTACCAATGTGTTCCTTCCCAAGATTATAAATTGAGAATAAATTTAGTCAGGCAGCTCATAGAATAGCTCATAGAAAGGGAAATATTTCCTGAGGTGATACAATAATATCTGTTGGTATAAAATGTTCTTCTAATAGTCTGACACACTCCTCTAAGCACATCCAGAGTCCAGGGGAAAGTGGGCTCAAACTTTGAGAGTACATGTGGTAAATGGGTAACTCAAAGCTCCTAGTTTCTTCTCTTTTTATATGAAAATGTTCATGTTGATGATTTTTTTATCATAAATTTAAATTATTTTTAAAATCATAATCACATTTAAATCAATGGTCTATGGAAGCCAAGGTTACATGGCCCAGAGGTGAAGTGTTATCTAAGCAATATGTGGAGGTGTCTGGAGGGCTATGACTATGATACATTTCCTATCTGTGATACTTTGTACAGGCTGTAATATGTACTTATAAGGCCTCCATCACCTGTTTTATAATCATTAGACAGGAGAAAAAATGCTTAATTAATTGATCACTTAAATTCATTTACTATCTACTTCATACTCCATACTATCATAATTATGATTAAGGTTATTATACGTAACCTCAGTGAGTTAGTTCATAAGGATCACGGTCCATTTGGAGGTATTAGCTAGACACCACAAATGTTCTGTATGATTTTCAAATGCAAATACTCCCAAGATATCTAGGACCAGGGTTGAGGCATTAGGAAAGTTGAGAACCACTATTACAGAGCACGGGCTTTTATTGAAGAGCATTTTCTATGGGGTACCTTTTCATCCTCCCATGGCTTTCCCTCCCTCCATTCTCTTAGCTGAGAACCTTGCCTAATATTCTACAGAAAAAACGAAGACCATTTACTGTGAATTCCCTCTTCTCCCCTCTTCCTCATCTCCTATCACTCAGGTGTCTTCTGCCACTCTCTCTTTGACCCTTGACTTCACCTGATGAAGTGGTTTTACTCCTTACCAATGCTAACCCCTCTATTGTTCGAGTGATCTCACTCCACACCATCTGCTCCAGGAGATTGTCCCTTCTATTATCTTCCCTCTCTCATTTATCCTTCCCTCTCTACCAGCTCATTTCCTATGCCTACAAATATGCTCATGTCTTCTCCATCCTGAAAAAACCCTCACTTGATCCTTCCATCTCAGCTAACTATGGCCGTCCACGTTTTGTAGCTAAACTCTTCAAAAAGGCTGTCTACGGTAGATGCCTCCATTTTCTCTCCTGTGACTCCCTTCTTAACCCATTTCAATCCAACTTCTGACCTTATCATTCCACCCAAACTGCTCTCTCCAAAGTTACCAATGATCTCTTAGTTGCCAAATCCAATTACCTTTTCTGAATCGTCATTCTCCTTGACCTCTCTGTAGCCTTTGACACTATTGATCTACTTTTCTCCTTGATAGTTTTCTCTCTAGGTTTCTGGGACACCTCTCTCTCCTGGTTCTCCTCCTACT
Organism: Pseudochirops corinnae; assembly: GCA_028646515.1. Classification (NCBI taxonomy): domain Eukaryota; kingdom Metazoa; phylum Chordata; class Mammalia; order Diprotodontia; family Pseudocheiridae; genus Pseudochirops; species Pseudochirops corinnae. Next base: position 324,956,923 of record CM053587.1, on the reverse strand, counting down.
TCTCTGACCTCTCTTTTTTAGTCTCCTTTGCTGGATTCTCCTCCAGACCATGGCTTCTAACCATAAGTGTCCCTCAGGGTTGTATCCAGGGACTTCTTCTCTTTTCTCTCTATACTGTTTCACTTGGTAATCTCATCAGTTCCCATGGATTTAATTATCATCTCTATGCTCATAATTCCCCAATTTTTTTGCTGATCTGCAATCTCACATCTCCAGTTGCCTTTCAGACATCTGGAACTTATACATCTTAAAGTATTAAAGGGTCGCATCATTAGGAAGGTTGAGAACCACTGCACCTAAGCAAACAAACTTAAATACCTTCTACGGGTAAACCAAGTCTGGTTATAGATTAAACTAGGATTAGAGGATTCACAATGATTCACAATTCACACAGCCAGAACCAGTAGAATTCCTTCATGGTTAGCTAAGTCACCTTGGGAAGGAAGCTCCCAAGTCCCCTTTGATTTCTTATCTGTTGCCCTGACATATCTAAGAAATGCCAAAAAGTCTTCCCTTAATAATATCATTCCATGAGTCAGCTCTTAGCATAGGTGTTCTATGAACAGAAAATTGCATCAGTTGACACAAAATGTATTACATCATTCTTCTTGGAATGGCATAATAAAAGTTAATAAAAATAAAATATATTAAAACATTTAAAAGTACACACAAATGAGAAATTATTATCACACATATGTTGCATCATAGCAGAACGAACTTACTTCAGGAACTGGTATAGATTATGAAACAATGACTTGTTGGCTCTATTAAGAGTATCGGTGACCAAAAATGCCATCACTTGGCCATCGCTCTGGGAAGGAGCCTCACTGAGCTCAGCTTGCATCTTTAGGTGAAAGATACTCATTTCTTTGCCAGTTCCATACTCAAAACCTTTCCAGTCTGTAGTAAGTGTCTGAGGTTGGGCTCACTGGTTTGACCTTTGAAAATGTAGGCTATGTCATCAAAGTAGGTAACTATATGCCATGAGGAGACATCAGAGTAGGTCTTTAATAGAGGGCACGGTATAGTTCTGTGGAAAAATTCTGTTTCTTTGAATTTTCTGGTTTTCTGTATAAGTAGGGGGCAAACAGATGGAGCAATGGACAGAGTGCCAGACCTGGAGATTCATCTTCCTGGGTACAAATCTGACCTCAGACATTTACTAGCTGTGTGACCCTGGGGAAGTCATTTAACCTAACCCTGTTTGCCTCAATTTCCTCATCTGTAAAATGAGCTGGAGAAGAAAATGGCAAACCATGCAGTGTTTGCCAAGAAACCCCAAATAGGGTCCAAAAAAGTGGAGCGCAACTGAAACAAGTGAACAACGAGACAGACTACTCCTGCCTCAGGTAATCTATACAAAAGGATCTATCCTCAACCCAACAACGAAGGATGGCAGGTTAAGAATTCCAACTAGATGAGATTCTCTTTGTAAGATCTTCTAGTTGGGTGGGATGAGAAGCATGTACCCATAGGATCTGGACAATGTTATCTATCAACAATATCTTTCACAAGGCCGAGCTGTATACCCTGAATGGGTTTATTTCTGAATGACGAAATAGGAGTGGGAAAATCTTAATCTCAATTAATAATCGGTTATTAATATGAGAGAAATAATTTATCTCATAAGGAACGAAGGGCATGAATAGAGGGAACTTAATTGGTGGAGGAGAGGGGAGGTGGCCCAATCTCTGGACTTACTAACTTTAGCATACATGTCCCCTGAGGGGTTGGGACTATGCCAGTCACAAGCTCTTTCGCAAGAAAGAACTGCTTTGAGACTCTCCTTGGAGACTGAGGGTGGGTAAGCACTTTCTCATCTGGAGTCACCATGAAGCTAGTGATAAAATTTATCTCATTAAACAAAAAAATACCTTGAAAATGAATTTCACCCCTGGGAAGATTTATATGAACTGATGAAAAGTGAAATGAGCAGAACCAAGAAGAATTTATATAATAATAGCAATATTGTAAAGACAAATAATTTTGAAACACTTAGGAACTCTAATCAGCACAATAAGCAACCACAATCCAAGGGACTCAAGATAAAATATGTTACTCTCCTCCATAGAGAGAGGTGATAAAATCAGAGAACATGTTGAGAAATTTGGGGGGGAACATGGTCAAGGCAGCAATTTATTTTGCTTGTTTATACAAGTTTATGTCAGGATTCTTGTTTTTCTATACATATATATGTCAAGAGTTTTGTTTTTCTTGCCTTCTCCACCAATGGAACTATGTGTAAGAAAGACCAAAGGTGATCTGAAAATTAAATAAAATTTAATTTAATTTAATTTTTTTTATTTGCTCATTTACTTTTAATTTACAAGATTCAGTTCCACAATCACTTGAGTTTCAGATTTTCTCCCCTCCCTTCCCCCCCCCCCCATGGTGGCATGCAATCGTGTATAGGATCTGCAAATACTTTCACATTGCACAATAGTTTGGTCATATAGAAGGGCTGTAACCAATGAGTGATCACTGGGAAAAGAAAAAAAAAAAAACCAGAGATAAAAGAGAACGATAACGAGTTTTGCTTCAGTCTCCAATAAAATTTAATTTTAAAAAACTTTTAAAATGAAATTGAAAATTATATTATAAATGAAATGAGAGAGAAAAAGGAAAGAATTGGAAAGGAAATAAGAGGTATAGAGGAGAGAGACTTAAAAAAACAACAGCTTAACATGAGGTTCAAAATCTTATGTAATAACAGACTCCCTAAAAATGGAAATGACCCAAACAGAAGTTAATGTTTCCAGGAGACAAGAAATATTAAAAGCAAAGTCAAAAGATTGAAAAAAAGAGAAGAAAATGTAAGGTATCTAATGTCAAAAACAACCTGGGAAACAGATGAGGCAGAGATAACTTAAGAGTCATTATGCTCTCTGAAATCTATAATCAAAAAAAGAATCTGTATAGAATACTTTTAAAATCATGAAAGATAATTGCCTAGACATATTAAAACAAGTGGGAAAAGTAAAAGTAAAAAGAATACACCAAGCAGCAACTGAAATGAAAATGCCCAGGAATGTCATTGATAAAATCCAGAGCTTTCAGTTCAAGTACAAATAATGCATTCGGTCAAAAAAAAAAAAAAAAGAATTCAAATATCTAGGAACCACAATTAGGATAACAGAAAATTTAACCTCTAGCACTTTGACGGAGTGAACAGAACAGAATGAGATATTCCAGAAAACTAGATATATGCCTACAATGAAGAGCAACTTTGACACAGAAAAACTGAGATAATTCTGAAAGTGGAAAAATGAATCTTCAATGAAATAGAGGATTTCTAAGCACTCCTGATGAAAAAAAGATCAATAGCTGAAAAGGAACTTTAAAATATAGAAGAATCAAAAGAAATATAAAAAGTTACAAAATGAACAATTGAAAAGGACTTTATAGGGATAAACTGTTTCCATTTTAATGGGAAGAAGATGCCAATTAATAAACCTTTCAGAGCCTTAATGTCATAGGGATCATAGAAGGAATCAAATGAGACCCAGGACCCAGGAGAGGTTTCATTTTCTTCTGATAATGTTGAAAAAAGAAAGGAGAGATGAAGAATATGCTAGAGGAAAAAGGGGGAGAAACGACAGCAGAACACATTATCTCACATAATTGGGGTATACAAGCAAAAGTCTATACAAATATGAAAAGGGTGGGGAGAGCAGCATTATTTGAACACTTCATTAGAACTGGTCTAAAGAGGACTGAAAACACGTGGGCACACACAAATACACATGGGCACACACACAGTTTAGTGTAGAAATGCATCCAACAAGGAAACAGGAGGAAACTAGAACCAAGGAAAGTGAGGAAAAGGAGGGAGAGTAGATTCTGGGAAGTTTTAGTAAGTAAGTAAGTAAGTACTTACTTACTTAAGTACTTCTTAAGTATGTCTTACATAAGTAAGACAAACCCTAATTGGAGAGGGGATTGGGAAGAGAAGGTTGAAAGGAAAGAAATTATGAAAGAAAGAAGAGAGGGAGGAAAGGAAGGAAGGAAGGAAGGAAGGAAAGAAGGAAAGAAGAAAGGAAGGGAGGCTATAATATAAAGGAGATAGGGAGCAAAGATAGAAAAAAGTATGATTCAAGTATAGTTTCAGTAAAATTGTAAAGGACAAAATAAACCCTCAACAAACAACAATATTGTGTAAAATCCAAGAGTCAATAATAGAAAGGAAATTGCAAATATTTTTTAAAATATTTTCCTCCTTTTGTCTCTGATGCTGACTTTTTCAAGTTATGATCCCCCACACATACCCTTTTCTGCTATAAGCACAGTACTAAGTTTCTTTAGTTACTTTAACTTAACCTTTTTTAAAGTGGCTCCGTTCCTCCTGGTCCTCTTTCCCTTACTCTGATCCACACTTATTCTCCCTTTCTCTTTGGGGTTCTGCTTGTTAATTCCTTTGTCTTTCCTATTTTCACCTGGTTATTTAATCGCTCCCTTCCTTTTTTCCCCTCTCAGTTCATCAAATAGATCTCATCCGCCTCTGTCCTCTACCTCATCTCTCCCCAATCCTGCCTGTCTGATTGGAGGGAAGAGCCATGCACTCCAAACCTCCTTTTAAGGAGAAAGCCCAGCTCAGACATCTCTTCATCCACCTGACTGTGCTTTGTACCTCCCCTGCTTTCCCCTTCCTTTTCTATGTCATCTTCCCCCATTAGGTTGTAGGCTCCTTGAGGGCAGGGACTCTCTCTTTTCATATTTGTGAATATGGCACATGATAGGAGCTTAAATGTTCATTGACTAGATTGCCCCTTCTCCTCCTCCTCCACTCCCTCATGCGTCTTCTTCACTTCTTTTTAAAATTTCCTATTTTTGGTATCCCTTTCCAGACAGAATTACTTTCCATCTCTTCATTATCCATCCTTTTCTTTCTGTTTATTCTAGATCCTTGTTTTCTTATTTATCACCCTTATAATTATCTAGTCCCTCTCTATTCTCTGTAGTCCTCGTGGAATCAAAACTTCCAAGGCATCTTCCTTCTGGGCTCTCCCCTCTGGGCAGTTTCTGCTACTGTCTTGTAGAGCTTGTCCCTCGGGTTCCCCTTTCCCATTGGGCTTCACCCCCAGAGCAATGCCATTTCCTACAGGTGGCAGAGAGGACATTGCACCATGGTAGGATCCCACCTACCATGTGCCTGATTATGCAGCCCACCACTGATCTCTCCTTGGCGACCTTCTTTGCCCCATTTGCCCCTAAATCTCCTCCCTTGGTCCATGCCCTCCCTCTAGGAGTGATCTTTAGGCACCAAATCTCTCAGAACACCTAGAGCAAGGTGTCCAAACTCTTGAGAGAAGTGATTATTTTTCTATTTTATTAATAACCAATTATTAAAGTAAGATTAAGATTTTCCCTTTCTATTTCCTCATTCGAGGATCATGAACTGTAGGCCAATCAGTCAATCTCTGAAGACATTACTGATAGATGAGATTGCTCAAATCCTCCAGGAACATGCTCTGTGATCTTGGGGATCTTGGGAAGGACCCTACCCAACTACAAGACCTTACTTCTGTTTAGAGTGTAAACAGAATCTAATCTAGGTGAATTCTTTCCCTTTGGAAATAACCTCACATCCTTGTACCCCTCCATTAGAGTTTAGGGTAATCCAGCTCATGAAGGAGAAAAGCAACCAGAGTGGTCTAGGTAGAGATGGATTACTTTGTCCAAATTGCTGGAGGCAACTGATTCCCATGATCAAGTCATGTTCTCAGAAGGAAGAGGTGAAGACTCTTAGCCCATGTCCTCCCCAATATGCCCACCCTTCATTAATTGTTCACCAATCAGGGTTGATTTTCACCTGTCAGGGGTACCTCCTTTTCCAAAGGTATTTAAGCATTCAGGGATCTCCATGATTTTGTCTTTGGTTACCGAGAGAAACCACTAACTATCAATTTATTATCAGCTAACCTAATTAATAATTGATTACTAATTACGCAGAAACTCTGTCTCTCTTGGTCTTTTCATTCATCTCACTCCATTCACAGATCCTCTCCCTTTGAGAACAAGAGCATTCATCAGCAGAACATCTTCCCACCACAAAAGCAAGGTCTCCCTCCTTTTTCCCACATCTTCAATCCTTCTCCCTTCCTCCTCACTCATTCTCTTTCTGAGACACTACAGGGATCACCTGCCCTTCATTGCTAGCCCTCAACTTGACTTGGGCACATCAAATTCTCCCCTCTGTCCTCTTCCCCTTTCATGTACCTTCCCATTTTGTAATGTCCCACCAAAAAAAAAATCACTGATTTCCCCGTGGACAGGGCATCACCTCACTCTGTCCATAATGCCCCAGGCCTTTGCACTGTTACCTATACTTGACCTTCACTCTTGTCTTCTTGGGTACATGTAGAAAGATGCTGGTCTCTGCAATCACTGCTGCTGTTACTGTCTTTGGCTGCGATATTTGTTCACCCCTCTTGCATTTCTATTCTCTGGGGTACTTGAGAAGCAATTAATCTATTCAGGTCCAGTTTTCTTTCTAAGAATGTTTCAAATGCCTTTTTATTATTGCATATCCATCTTTTCAAAAATTTATATGTAAGCTCATATTTGTAACAGATCATCCTGGGTTGCATCCTAAGTTCTATTGCTGTTTGGAATACACTCCCTCCTGTGTTTTCTGGCTGCTGCAAAATAATCTTGTGTTATTTGAATTTCCTTTCCTTTGTGTTTGAAGGTCTTTCTCCTGATTGCTTGCAGAACTTATTTCTGAATTGATTTGTTAAATTTATCCACTATGTTTCTTGGAAGTTGAAACCTTGGTTTTTTGTTTGTTTTCTGGAGGTGATCTATGAATGCTTTCAACTGGTATTTCATCATCTGTGTTTTAAAGTTCTGGGGAGTTCTCTTGTATTATTTCCTGCATTACAGTGTTTAAGATTTTTGTTTTGTCATATTCACCTGGGAGACCTATGATCCTCAGGATGTCTCTACGCATCCTAGCTTTGAGCATTAGTATGTCTTATGTAGGTTTTATTTGCAAAGTAAGCATTTTTTCCATGTTAATTATTTTTTGCTTCTCTTCTTCTAGATCAGCAGTTCACAACCTGTGGGTTATGTTCAATTTGTAACAATGAAAATACATCCTGCATATCAGATATTTACATTATGATTTATAACAGTAGCAAAATTATAGTTATGAAGTAGCAACGAAAATAATTTTATAGTTGGGGGGTCACCACAACATGAGGAACTGTATTAAAGGGTCACGGCATTAGGAAGGTTGAGAACCACTGTTCTAGATTGTCCTTCACATCTGTGTATTTGCATTCCCAATAAATTATTCTCTCTTTCATTTCTTCACTCAGACTGACCATCACAGATTCAAGTTTTTCTGTTCTACCCATTAGTTTTGTCGTGTAAGCCGTAAATTCTATTCTCATGATTCTCATTTTCTTTTAAATCACGTGGTTCCATGTTCTCTTCAAATCCCACAAGGTCCTCTGCCTCAGGTGTCGGACCATTTTCCTTTGTTTTGCACTATTTATTCATAGAAACCTCAATTTGTTTACTAGATCTGGAGGCCACATTTCTTTCTGCTGTCCATGTTTTCCTTGTTGATTTATCTGCTTATGTTCAAGGTCTTTGAGTTTTCTCTGGCCTGAGATCTTTGGTGATTTCAGTGTATTTTATCCTCTTCTTTTTCCCTATGTTCATTTTCTGACATTCTCTCCTCTCTGATGATGGTTTTCCTTGGGGCTGAATTTCAAAACACCTTAGCCTCTTCCCACACTGGGCAATTCACAGTTTGCCAGCTTAGGTCTCTGCCCCAAGAGAGACTGGCTGGGGACAGAGCTGGTTCTAGCTGAATTCTGGTTTTTTTTTCGCCCTGAGGTTTAGTAGAGTGCTGCATAGCCCTTCCTCCCAGCCTGGTGTCCTGTCCCCTCATCCTGTCCCACACTCTTTCTTCCTCGTACCTCACTCAGCACCAGAACTTCAGAGCACTGCCATGCTGGTGTCATGGGGTTGATTTTCTGTAGTTTGGATCACAGAAGCTCTGGGAGTAGGGGAGCTCAGAGTGTGGGACTGAGCTCTACTTCAAGTCCAGACATGGGCCTGCCACTTTCTGTTCTTCCGCTCTACAACAGAGATCTTTTGTGGCACAGAATGATGCCACTGCCATGGTGTTGGCTGGCTGTCTTGAGCCCAGGAAAATTCTGCACCCTAGAGCCTGGATTTCCATGGCACTGAAAGGAGCAGACTGTGGTGTGGAAGTAGGTTATATTTCAAACCCATGGATCAGGGCCGTGAGTCACCTAGTATAGTCTTGCTACCAACAGCATGGTGGGCAGTAGCAAGGGGCTACTAAGGAAGCTCAAGGTAGGCATCAGTTCACGGGTTGGTTGTTGTTGTTTTTAACCTTCTTTTGCATAGATTCCTAGAGTGGGCAATACCACCCCTTGTGGGGCGCTAGAATGATCTTGAGGGCTGGTAGTAGCCTTGAGTGCAAAATAAGGGGAGTGGTGGAAGCAATTAGGAAAGAAGAGAAGAAAATTTTGACAAACTATTTGTACATGTTTCATCTGTTGTGTAACAGAGTTAAAGTCATTGTGATTACTCTATTTTCCAAATAAACACACAAAATGCAAGTTATAACCAATCAGTGGTCAAAAACATGCAATACTGCATCATCAAAATTCCAATGCAGAGGAAAAATCACAAATTTACAATAAATTATTAAATTTAAGATGTCATTTAAAAATTATATTTTTTTGAAATGACACAAATCTCCCCCCCAAAAAAAAAGCCATTGGAGGGTTAAAGAAAGTAGATTGGGGGGGGGGGGGGAACCTGTTGGGAAACTTTTTTTAAACGGGGCAGTAAGTCAAATAAGTTTGGGAACCTCTGTTCTTTTGGGTTATAGATGTCCCATATCATGGAGATCACTGGGATTGTTTTGTTTTTGGCATATAATTTCTCTTTTGAGATGCCTCTACTTGCTAATCCAGATTATGTGTAATAATTTTCTCTAATCTTCCTTTCCCTCCCCTCCCACCTCCCACCGTATCCTTCTTTCCCTCTCATGTTTTTCCTTGTAGGATTATATACTCAGTTTTTCTGGGTAAATTATTTTTGGCTATAAATCTATATCCTTTACCTTCTGGAGTATCTTCAATCTCTTCTCCTTCATGGTAGTGACCGCTATATCATGTGTGATTCTAAATATGGCTCTGTGGTACTTAAATTCTTTTTTTTTCTGGCTGCTTGCTGTACTTTTTTCTTCGATCTGAAAGCTCTGAATTTTGTCTATAATGTTCCTGGGAAATTTCATTTTAGAGTTGTTTTTTTTTTCCAGGAGATAATCAGTAGATTCTGTTTCCATTTTGCCCTCTGATTCTAAGAAATGTGGACACTTTCTTTTAAGATTTCTTGAAATATGATGTCTAGGCTTTTGTTTGGTCATAGCATTCAGACTGTTCAATGATTAATTTTTTTTCTCTTCAATTTGTTTTCCAGGTCAGTTGTTTTTGCCATGAGATACCTTACATTTTCTTCTACTTTTCCTAGTTCCCTCTGTCTGAGCTCTGCAAGTTCCTGATTTACATTTGAGTCTGGGTGGCTTGTCTTAGCTATTATCAGCAAGCTGGAATGATCTGCTGGTTCAGAATGCAACTATACATTTGCCTTTGGTCTATGATTCCTGCCTTCATTATTTCTCTGCAGGTTTCTATCTGAGATAGAAGCTAGAATTGAGACCCAGCTCTGTCCCTGAGGTCTGAGCCATACCTCTGCCCTCTGCCCCCTTTCTTGGTATACTGCCCAGGAGTCTTCTACCCAAGAATGCCATTCCCAGTTACTGGGATTTGTCAATCTGGTCTGCATCTGTGACCTGGAACTGGGTAGTAGGTAAGTTGGCACCTGTACCTTTGAAGGCAGGCTAGCTATAATTTTGCAATATGCATTTTAAATTGTTTTATGCTTTTATTTTCATTTTCATTGTTGTAGTCATTGTATATGTTGTTTTCTCAGCTCTGATTACTTCATTCCATATGTATGTATATGTATATGGGTACAGGCATTTCTGTATATGTACATATGATGAATATCATCATATTAATTATTTCTTACAGCACAGCAACATTCCATTAGTGTAATGCACTGCAATTCATTGAACTGTTTCTAATCAATTTGTTGTTCTTCAGTCATTTTCATTTGTGTCTGATTCTTTATGACCCTATTTAGGGTTTTCTTGGCAAAGATACTGGAGTGGTTTACTATTTTCCAGATGAGGCAAAAAAGGTTAAGTGACTTGCCCTGGGTCACATAGCTAGTGTCTGCAGTCATATTTGAACTTGGATCTTCCCGACTCCAGGTCCAGCATTATCCACTGTGCCACCTAGCTGCTCTTTCTAATCATTAGGCTTCTACTTTGTTTCCAACTATTTGTTAGTGTTGCTAAAGATATATATGTTGACTATCCCAAGGAACAGGAGTTGTAATAAAACTGTAATCTTTATATTAAAAGATATGGACATTTTAGCCATTTTATTTGCATAATTCCAAATTGATTTCTAAAATGGTTGGACTGATTCATAGTTTCACCAACAATGTATTAGAGTGCCTATCTTCCCACAACCCCTCCAACATTGACTATTCCTATTTTTTTTCATCTTTGCTTATTTGTACGGTATGAGGTGAGAACTTGGGGCTGTTTTGATTTGAATTCCTCTTATTATTAATGACTTTGAATATTCTTTCATATGGCTGTTAATAGAGTGAAATTCTTTTGATAACTTCATATACTTTGATCACTTATAGAGAATGGCTTTTGGTCATGTATACATAGATTTGTGTGTGCATACATAGATTTTTTTGTATGTATACAAATTTTTTTTCAATTATACCACCTCCCTTCTTATTATAAGTATGTTAATTTTGTTTGCACGGAAGTTTTTCAGTTTCAAATAATCAAAGTTATCTCTTTTATTTTTTGTAATTATCTCTATCCCTTGTTTGGTTAAGAATACATCACCTAACCATTATGTATATGATTTGTTTCTTCTAATTTTTAGATGACAAACTTTGATATTAAGGTCATATATCCATTTAGAATTTATAGTAGCATGTGATGCAAGGTATTGGTACTTAGCCTAATTTCTACCACACTGTTTCCCAGTTTTCCCAGAAGTTTTTTTTATCAAATAGGGAGTTCTTTTCCTAAGTAATTTCTGCTTTTCAGTTTATTATACACCAGGTTACTCAATGCCATTGCTTCTGATTCTCCCTTGTCTAGTCTATCCCACTGATCTAGCCTCTATCTTTTATTTATTTTTGATTTATTTCTAATTTTAAAAAATACTTTATTTTCCCCTAGTTACATGTAAAGACAATTTTTAACATTTTTTAAAAAAAATTTTTGAGTTCCAAATTTTCTCTCTCCTTCCCTCACCTCTCTCCTCCTTGAGACAGTAAACAATGTTATAGAACTTCTGCTTTTTAACCAATATAAACTGATCTTATGTATATTTAATAATATAGCTTAAGATTCAGAAGAATTATTTCCTCTTCATACCCAACACTTATTTTTTCCTTGATGTTCCTGAGCTGAGTCTTGAAGAAATCAAGACATGCTAAGAGCGTCACCAGAAAATGGGAGAACAATCAGTGTGAAGTCACATTCCCAAGACATGGAATGCCATATTCAAGGAACTACAGGTAGACCAGTGGAGTGTTACTGTAGAGTTTGCGGGGGGCTGTAAGATATAAACAGATAGGAAAGGTAAAATGAAACAAAGTAAAAAGTAATAATAGAATGTCAAGCATAGCCAGTGTGTTGGTTAGTTTTACTCAAATCTCAAGCCTGTTTACCATCTTGGTCTCTCTCATCTGGAAGCTCCTCAGCCTATCAACATCCTTCCTAAAATTTTTTTTTAGCAATCTAGATTGAACAGAATACTCCAGATGTCATCTGATCAGAGTACAGTAGACAATCACTTCATTCCTGAAATCTGTGCCGCCTCTTGATACACATTCCCTTTTCATCCTGCATATCCCACTTGTCCCGTTGGCTATCTTCAAACCTCCCATGGCTGCTCTCTCAGCTGAGAACCTTGCCTCATATTTTACAGAAAAAAATGGAGGGCACTCACCATCAATTCCCCCTTCTCTTCCCTTCTTAATCTAATACTCAGGTGCCTTTCACCCCTCTCCCTTCCTTGACCCCTAGCTTCACATGATGAAGTGCCATATTTCTTTACCAAGGCTGATCCTTCTACTTGTTCAAGAGATCCCATTCCATCTCATCCCTTCCAAGAGATTGCCCCTTCTGTCATCCTCACTTTCTTACGTATTTTTAATCTCTCCTTATCCTATCCCCTACTACCCTTAAACATGCCCATCTCCCCAATGCCAAGAAACCCCTCTATTTATCCTTGAATCCCCGTTATCATAGTTAAACTCTTCAAAAAGTAAGTGCCTACAGTAAGTGCCTCCACTTTCTCTCCTCTCACTCTCTTCTTAATCCCGTATAATCTGGCTTCTCATTTTACCATTCCATCCAAACTGCTCTCTTCAAAGCTACCAATGGCCTTTTCTGACTCCTCATTCTCCTTAACCTGTCTGCAGCCTTGGACGCTGCTGATCGCTCCTTCTGCCAGGATACTCTCTTCTCTCTAGGTTTTCTGGACACCCTTCTCTCCTGGTTCTCCTCCTGTTCCTGTCTTCTTTGCTAGATCTTTGTCCAGATCATGCCCTCCAAAAGTTGTCTTGGGCCTCTTTCTTCCCTTCTGCCTGGGTATTATCAATTGTTAATCTCATTAGCTTCCTAAGATTTAATTGCCATCTCTGTTGATGATTCTCAAATCTACCTTTCTTGACCCAATCTTTCTGCTGACCTCCAATCTAATTTCTTTAATTGCCTTTAGGACATCTCAAACTAAATGTCGTTGTAGACATCTTAAACTCTGTAGGTCCAAAACAGAACTCACCATTTTTCCTTCTAAAGCCTCCCTGCCCTCCCACCTTTCTTAAAGCGCAACACCATCCTCCCAGTATCTCAGGTTCCCAATTTAGGAGTTATCTTGGATTCCTCGTTCTCTTACTATCCCCTATATCTAAGCTATTGCCAAGGCCTGTTGACTTCACCTCTGTATCATCTTTAAAACATGCCCCCTCCTCTCTGCTGACACTGCATCAACCCTGGTGCAGCCCTCATCCCCCCACACCTGGATTATTGCTATAGCTGCTGCGGGGGGGTAGTTTGCCTACCTCAGGTATCTCCCCACTCCAGTCCATCTTCAACGTAGTCACTAAAATAATTTTCCTAAACTCAGGTCCAATCATGTTACCTCTTCTACTCAATAAACTCCAGTGGCTCCCTATCACCGCCCCCACCCCCAGGATCAAAACCAAAATCAAAACCAGAATCAAAACATTGAAAGCCCCTTATAACCTAGCCCCCTCCTACCCTTCTAACCTTCTTATACCTTACTCCCTATGTACTCTTAGGTCCAGTGACACTGGCCTCCTGGCTGTTCCACAGACAAGACTCCCTCTCTCAGCTCAGGTCATTTTCTCTGGCTGGCCTCCGTGTCTAGAACACTCTCCCTCCCCTGCTCCAACTGCTGACCTCCCTGGTTTCCATTAAATCCCAACTGAAGCCTTCCTTAATCCCTTTTAATTCCAGGGTCTTTCTTCTCTTAATTATTTCCTCTTTATTCCGTATATGGCTTGCTTTGTATATATTTGTTTCCATGTTGTCTCCTCCCATTAAATTGCAAGCTCCTTGAGGACAGGGACTGTCTTTTGCCTCTTTCTGTATCCCCAGAACTTAGCACAGTGCCTGATGTGTAGTAGGTGCTTAATAAACATCTTAATCCTTTTAAACCCCCAGATCTTTTTCAAACCATGTCTCTCCCATCTTGTAATCCACCGTGTAAGATTTTAATTTACCTCTATTACACATAATCATATTTCATCTTGATCTGGCCTTGTTTTCCAAACTGTCAAGATTTTTAGATACCAATTCTGCTGTCCAGTGTACTAAGCTTTACATCATCTTCAAACCTGATAATTTGCTGTTGAGTTGTTTTTCATTTGTTTCCAACTCTGTGACCCTTCGAGAGGTTTTCTTGGCAAAGATCTTGGAGTGGTTTGCCATTTCTTTCTCCGGTTCATTTTACAAATGAGGAAACTGAGGCAATCAGAGCTAAGTGACTTGTTCAGGGTCACACAGCAAGTAAGTGTCTGAGGCTAGATTTGAACACGTCTTCCTGATTATAGCCTAGCGCTCTACCTAAATATATACCTAAAATATATACCTAAATTAGAAAAATATTCTTTTTTAAAGGAAAAAAATGTTATAACCACACCACCCAAATCTCTCAGGCCATCAGCCAAAGACCTTCAAAGTTGATAAGAGCCCCATGATGACCTCTTGAGTTCATCCCCTCAAATCAAAATCCATTTAATAGTTCTTTGGACAGGCCTATACAGCTATATCTCTTCTGTAGAATTTTAGCAAACCATTGTACAAATCCTCCAGAATTTTCAGTTTTAAACTAATATTCCTTTCATCTTCTTATTTTAACAGAAAACTGGCTCTCCCCTGGGACTACATCCAACGCAACTCTTCATCTGCAGCTCCTCCTCCTCTCTGATTCAGAATCAACACATTTGGGCATCCTTGGTCCCTTAAGTCTCTAGGCCATCATTTCAACAACTTTCCTCTTTTAAGGTTATAAGGTCAGATCTAGAGGTGGAAAGGTGGTCAGACAAAGGTCATCTAGTCCAACCTCCCTATTCTACATGAGTTGTTGAGGTCCAGAGAGGTCAAGTTACTGCCCTAATGTCCCAAAGACAGTGTCAGAGAAGGGATTGAACCCAGGCCCTCCGATCCCAAAGCCAGTACTCTTTTCAAGTCTATGCTCTTCACTTGCAGCACCTTTCTCCCTCCTCTTCCTTTTTTGGGTCATCTATTAACTTCTAGTTTATCTTTATAATTTTAAAATTAATTTTGGTGTCTGGCTTCCAGTTCACCCTCACCTCATCACTTGTCAGTAATGACCTTTCACCCTTTAAGTCCCATTTGTCTTATGGTTTTGTGGAACACGGTCTTATAGCCATCTGTGTAGGTGTCCTGTTCTCCTACTAGCCTCAAGGCCACAGGTTCCCCACTCCTGGTCTAGACTACAAGTTCCCTGAGGGCTGGGATCATGTTTTTACCTCAATATTTATTTCCCAGCAAACCTAGAGCAGTGCTTTCAGAGAAGAGTAGAAAATAGGGGTTTCCCCCACCAGCCAGACACAAAACTGAACGACAGGTTCAAGCATGGCTACCATTTGCACACTAAGGGTTAAGGCTGATACAATCCAGCGAGACTTTGTTAATATTCTTTGAAATTCCTCAATTCTAGCATAGCTTACTATTAAAAAAGGCCCCCCAAACCTATAACTTTTGAAGAAAAATCTTGAGAATCAGAATTCGTGGGGAGAAGTGATAAGTCTAAGATTTGGTCCTGATGAAGATGATGTAAACTAGTAACAGTATCTATAAAAGTCTACTGGATGGCATAACAACTCTTCTGCTCATTACATTTTCAGTGTTTTCAGGTGTGGTTGAGTAAATGCTTAAGAGAAAGCTGAGTAAACCACAGAAATCTGGGATTCAGGGAAAGCTAGGTGGTACAGTGAATACAGCAGCGGCCCTGGAGTCAGGAGGATCTGAGTTCAAATTTGACCTCAGACACTTGACACACTAGCTGTGTGACCTCGGGCAAGTCACTTAACCCCAATTGCGCTGCTTTCTTGCCTCCAAAAAAAAAAATGTATAATCCAAGATTACGAAAAAGCCTTCTTAGTGGAGCAGCAGGCAAGTAAGATAGGCTCTTCTAGTCACTTAGAGCCTAGTCTCGTCTTTATCTTCCAATTTTCACATCCCACCCCTAGTTATGAAAAAACAGCTACAGGAGTGATGAAATACATTGATGCAAATGTCCACCCACCCTGTTTCCCTTGTCTTTCTTTTATCACTGTGCTGCACAGGAGGGAGATTTCATACAGTAAAATAAATCATCTAAGACATGATTAATCCTCACCCAAAGCTGTCAGAAATGCTTGGGGACTTCAAAAATAATCATTGCCAAACCACTCCCACCACCTTAATGAAATATGCAAGACTCCAGTGTTATGTTAATGTACTCCTTATAAAGAAAAACATTCCCTCTTTCTTTGTTACTAAAAAGGAGGGATCCTTTCCTACCCAAGAAGTGAAGAGAAATATACTTCCTCTCTCTCTCACACTCACACACACACAGGTTGTGCCACATGAACCCTATGCTGTGATGTACAAGGAGAAATGGAGCAGGAGACAATGTCGGGGGCATTCAGCTTGGGTAGAAATTAGATGGGAGTTGGTAGCAGTAAAGAGGATTGGGGGAGTATTTAGAGTCCCAAAATGTTTAATACACATTTCTCATACTGAAGGACCCTTCCATGCCTTCTTAAATGGTTAGAATTTGGACTGGAAATGCCACACGAACACAAATATTACATCTGATGTACTTGGAAAGAAATCTTCTCACCAACTAATCAGTTAGCAGTGTGTAAAAGAACCCAAGATCCCCATGGACAAACTTACTGAAATGCTGCATACTTCTAGTTAAGCAAAGGCATTTAGGAAAGCTTTACAACAGAGTTACGGTAAACATTTATTAAGTTTTAATTTTCACAATATCTTGTTTCAGTTCTGAAATCAGCCTACAAATATTTCGCTACATTAACATCAATCTGGTGATCATTTAATAAATAAAGGAATGTATATATACCTTTGTAAAAATAAGTTTTGATATATTGAGGGTTCCCAACAATGACAGCAGTAGACCTGATTCCCCAAGGGTCACATGCCTTGAGTCTTATACATATCACTAGCAACAAATCAAGTTGTTTTACAGAAAGAAAAAAAAACAAAACAAAACAAAAAACAGAAACCAAAAAACCCCACAACTTTTACAAACTTAAATATTATCTAAATACGCAATCTGGTGCTGGAAAGAAAATGAAATCACTAATATCAGGGCTGACAAAGTGGTGTCATCCTAAAAGACAGAATTTCCAGTTAAGAAGAGGGCAAACAAAGATGACTGTTTCACTGGATGTGGAAGGTGCTAATCTATATTACCATCACAAGAATTCAATGAAACACTGGATTCAAGAGATTCAACACATGCGGTTAATTAAGTTGACATTACAGTAAAACCTTTATATTTTTAAAAATAGACATTAGACATATGGTCAATAACTCCATTAGCTGCCAAATATAGAAAACTGGTATGGAATGCGAACCACAGTCGGAAACACAGCCACTGAAAAAAGCCTAAATTGGTACCAGTCTATATTCCACAGGACAGGGCATCGACAAGGCATTTATTTAATAGCAAAACAGTCAGAAAAATGCAATATTCAGGAACAAGGTTGATTTATACCAGATACTATATAGCATACTGATTGACACCCAAAACCAATTAAAAGCACTGTATCACATCCAGAAAGAGAGAAAGAATTCCATTATCTATAGAGAAGAGGCTGAGCTCTGAAATTTACAAACTGCCCTAGAACTGGGTATTTTTGTACAACTGTGATGTATATGATGCACACGCATAGCGTAGGAGTTTTGACATCTTAAGCTTTTAACCCTAACACTTTGTAAGATGACAACTGAATTTATAGTTAGATCAGCCAGTTTCAAAAGCCACCAAGTATGAACCAGCAAGAGAGATATCCTTTTTCTCAAGGTCTGTTTAAGCAGGGGTGGAGAGTTGGGGGGCAGGGGAGTGTCAGGCTGAGCAGCAATGAAGCAATTAAAGCTTGCCCCCGACCGTTCCAGGGGCAAGTCAAAGCGGGCATTCAGGAAAGCCTGTTGCAAAAAGGCAGTTTTACTATTCCCCAACCACATCAATGGGATTGGAGTAGGAACCTAAAGCAGAAATAAAGTGGGATATTTTTTTATTGGGGAGGAGGAGACAGCAACAGAACTTTGTATGGAAAAATATATTTCAACACATTAAGGTGATACACGAAGACGTCATGTGCATATAATGGGATAAGCCAAAATTTCCACTGATGAAAAAAAAAATTTCTCCCATTCACATGGCAACTTAAGAGATTCTATCAAGATGAACAGTTTGCACTTATCTTGTTCAAAATTATTACCCTTAGTAAATAGCCATCATGATATTGAATCATAATTACTGAAATTAATACTGATTAATTTTATGTGGTCAGTTTCTACTTATAATAGCATCATATTATTCATTAGAACCTATCATGAGTAGTATTGTTCTGTATTATTATCCTACGGCATTTAAGATATACAAAACGTTGTTCAAGGTATGAGACACATGGTACAAAAATATATTTTTCCACATACAAAAGGGTGAGCTCAAAAGAAAAGATTGGATGTGAGGGGCAGAGGGGAGTGGCTGTATATCAGTTTCCATCCCACTGGAGATCTTCTCTACAAAAGCCCCCTAGTAGATGAAAACAAGCCTGGACCAAATGTCAAAGGTTTGTATGCAGTTTCTTCAACGTGAAAGTTTCTGTCATTAGCATCCAGGATTCTGATCAGTTTTAAAACATCGGCAACCCTTTAAGAATGTTATCGCCAGTTGAAGATTCTTCATTTAAAAAGAGAGAGGCATCTCTCTATCTGTATATTAAACAGTATAAAATTACACAGATAAGCTTCCATAGAAAAATCAGGCATGAATCTCATACTTCTTGCTACTCAGAGGAATGGTGCCTGTTACAGACTTACAAGTTTCTAGCCCTGGGCTCCATTTTCAGGGCATTTTCTGTCACACACAGACGTGCTTGTTCCCATGTATGTACGTGTACATGTACACACACACACACACACACACACACACACACACACACACACACACACACACACACACACACCCCTTCCCTGTGTCCTTCAAATTTACTGAAAAATCAACCTCTTTTCCTTCCCTGGTCTTGTTCTTTGGCCCGCAAGATACCTCTCATGAGTTTTACAGCTTTTGAAAAATGAAGAATAAAGAAACTTATTTCACTCCAGGAAAAAAATTAAAGCACACAAACCAACCAATTAAAAAAAACCTTAAAACTCAAGACATTTTGTAAATGACACAGCACATCCACATGGATAGGGAGGAAACTAAAAAGCAGCTAAGTATCTAGAGAATCAGCAATAATTCCAAAACAGTAATTTGGGGGACAGTCCTGGAACCTAAGCAAGAATGAGAATGGTTTCCCTTTTCCCCTGAGCCCAGCTCCCAGAGGGGCTAAAAAGACATGAACTAGCAGGACTTGAGTAACGCCACTGGAACCATTTCAATCCAGAAGATACATTTCCACCAATACCCATAAAAATCAACTGAACTGAATCTAAATGAACACTTCCTGAATTGACAGGAAGCCAATCAAAGCAGCTTTGTGTTGCATTATGTGCAACTTAAAAATAGCAGTCTCATAAAATTCTCAAAAGTTGTTTTTCCAAATGCTTGCAAAGAAAAAAATATCACAATAAGGATCACATGAGGTTGTTAAATTCTGGGTTTTCCAAATCATAACTACTGCTCTAGACAGGACAGGGTCCTGCTTCTACCAACTACCCTCACCACCCCTCACCCCAACAAGTCAGATTTCCACTGAGAGGTTTGATAGGGAAACTGAGCACTCCAGTGGTCAGGGAGGAAATCAGTAGGAGTACAACCAGTACCTTATGGCATCAGTGGAAACATTCATCATCCCTCAAGGGCTGGGGGAACTTCTGTGCACACTTCCTGAAGGTTTAGTCTTTCATTCTGGCAGATTTCACTCAAGCTGACAGGAGTCATAAGCCTGGGATGGACCAATTGGCAAAACCAAAGCATATTGGTGACTCCCCTACCAAAGCACCCTCAAACCCTCTTATGATTCCAACCTATCACCCTGTGGTAACTCCTCCAAAGATCACCAAAAATGAGGACACCACAGACTTCAGGCAAAAAGCACCTAGAGATTCTACTATTAGGAGATTAAGAATAAAACCCGAAGAACGCTTATTGCTGCTCAGTGGTCCTGAGGATGCTTAAACAACTTGCAAGTCGTGTTGCCTGCTGGGTTTTTTCTTTTCAGAGGCTCTATGTGGGTCTCAGGCAACCTGAAGCTTCGTAACAAAGCATCCCTTAAGAGAAAAAAACCAAGACCTCTGTGTTGAGAACATCAATGTTACTGTCATCTTGCTACCAGACTTCAGACTCCACGTTCTAAAACATTTCTCTGCCTGATCCTTGGATTTTTCCTTTCTAAAACCCTCTGGAGGAAAATCTCATTTCAAGTATGACAAAACACAGAGCAAATCCTAGATCCACTCACAAAAACGGATTCTTCATTTAAAGGAGACTTGAGAAAATAAAAATTTAAATAATTTTTTTTAAAAAGGAGACTCAAATGGGGCAATTCTAATAATTACGTCTGTTAGCCTGAACTCCAAGTTTTCTATTTGTTCATACACCTACTGACACCTGATAACCCAACTGTGGGCCCCCTCCCCTAAAGCTTACAGTTTGTGAAAACGGAAACACCTAACATGTGGAACCCACAGTGTCTTCTTAAAGCCGTGAAAACAAATGCTTGAGATTAAGCTTCTCTAAAATGCCAAATTCACATAATCTTCTCCTCATTTTAAAGTTTTAATAGACTTGACTCGATCTGCCTTTATAAAAACCTTACAAAATATGTCTTTAAACACTTGAAAAAAGTAATTGTGTGTTCTATGCGTGGATAAATTTTTTTAGTATACAGCTAATGTGGGTTTTATTGTTTGAAAAAATATTTTTTTTACACAACTAATGGTTTTCAGGGTGCCTTGTTGTTCTATGTAAGTTATTTTAAAATTCTTCTCAACCTAAAGTTGTAATGTGGTCCAATAACCTCACAATGTGCTGTTTTGTTGCTTTGTAACTTTTAGTAAGAATAGTGCTTTTTGATATTTCCAAGAGCTGGTGAAAGGTGATTAACCTGGCTTGTCTCATTTGTCACTGTCTCGATCGATGCCTTCTAGCACCCGGGAGAGGCGGATGTTGAGTAGTCTGATCTGGCTATCAAGATGGTCAATCTTCTCCTCCAAGCTGTGGCTGCCCAGGCTGAGGTTGGAGCCACTGCTGCCACCACTGGTGCCACCACTCCTCCAGTAGAAGCCCACAGGCCCCGTCATGAAGTAAATGGCGACCACTAAGCAGAGGGGTAGGACTGCCTGTTCAGGCTCTCCTTCATACTTTTGCAGGATGTATACACAGGAGAGGGCAAACAGGGTGACCCTCACAACCCAGAAGAAGCGACCAAACAGGACGTGCAAGAGATAGAAGAGAAATCCCAGGAAGAGAGATAAGAACCAGTAGGCCAGGAGGACGGCACCCACCAACAGCAGAGCGCGGGTGGGGTTGTTAGCCACAGCTGCGGGGCTAAAATAATGCGTCAGGTTCGAGGCTGAAAAACAAGAGGAGAAAGAAGGACTGAGTGGCCTGCAGGGGACTGGTGGGCCCTCCCCCAATTCAAATGTGGACACAGACAAGATGGGGACAATATTCAATGCTGACAGTTATGGGACCCCAGAGAAGACCCCTTCCCAGGAACTACCACCGGCCCTCTCCAAGACTGTTAGGTCCACAAAGGCGAAGACTGAATCTCAGAAGTAGGAATCTAATGGTGCTCATTTATTGCCTCAAGCCTGTTCTGACCCCTCCTTGGGGTGGGAGGTCACCCTGGGCTATGCTGTGGAAAGCCCAAACTTGTTATTATGCCCATTTTACTGATTAGTAAGCAGGGTCAGAGAGAGGAAGTTTCATGACCATGGTACATAGTTAGAAACCTTCTATAGGAAGTCTTTCCCGATCCCTCTTAACTCTAGCACCTCCCCCCACTGATAATTTCCTATTTATCTCATCTACAACTTGTTTGACTGAGCTACTTGAGGACAGAAATTATCTTTTTTCTTTGTATTCCCAGGGCTTAGCAGTGTACCTGGTATATAGCAGGAGCTTAATGAATGCTTATTGACTGACTGAAAGTATTAGAGGAAGGATTCAAACCAGGTCTTCCTGATTTAATTCCAGGACCAGCACTCTATCCACCACCCCAAACCCCCATACTCTGCTAGGATGATGTCTGCCTTTGACCATGTGCGGAAATATGAGCTACCTTGTAACACGGCCAATTCCAGTGTGATATAAAAATATATATAACATATAATAAAAATAAATAAAATATTAAAAACACACATATTATATATGTGCGTGTGTAGGCATGTATATGTGTATCTGTGTATACGTGGGGGGGAGGGTGGCTAGGTGGCACCACAGTGCATAAGAGCATGGGGCCCATAGCCAGGAAAACTCATCTTCCTGAGTTCAAATCTGACCCCAGACAATTAGCAGCTGTGTGACCCTGGGTAAGTCACTTCACCCTGTCTGCCTCAGTTTCCTCATCTGTAAAATGAGCTGGAGAAGGAAATGGCAGAACGCTCCAGTACCTTTGCCAGGAAAACCCCAAATGAGGTCATGGCGAGTTGAATAGAACTGAACAACAGCTATACTCACATATACACATGTATATGTAATCTCTCTCTCTCTCTCTCTCACACACACACACACACACTCTCTCTCTCTCTCTCTCTCTCTCTCTCTCTCTCTCTAGCAGTTGTTCAGCTTTTTCGGTATATCTGGCTGTCTCGGTTTCCTCATCTGTAAAAACGGGAATAATTCAAACTAGAGCATTGACCAGGAGGGGTTTTTGGGAGGATCACATGTCACAATATAAATCATGCTCCTTGGAGACTTAAAAGACAACGTACATAAGCCACCACTTCCATTAACTGGGATTCTCAGGCCACAAAATGACTGCCCCGCAGGACAGGGGAAAACTGGCCTGGAATGAAAACTCACTACAGAGAACCATCCAAACAAGAGTGTCGCGGACTCTGTGCCTAGCATTCTGAGTGCCACTGATCACCTTCCCTTTCCCATTTACTGACCGTCCTCTAACATCTGAGTGAGAGGGGCAGAGGGGGCTGGGGTACCACTATTCCCATTTTCCAGGTGGGAAAACTGAGGGCCAGAGGAATCAGGGGGAGCCAGCCCTCTTTGGGGTCTGGTAACTGATTTATCACTGGCTATTCAGTAAGCAAGTAGACATGGTTCCCTTAAGGTTCACATAGCTGCTCCCTTGCCCCATGCAATCTCCTGTAATCAGGTTCAGCTCTTTAGGGCTTGCTGGAAGGTATTTCATAATCTGGGAAGATGGTAAACACAGAATCTACATGGGATTGCAGGGGAATTGCTTTATGTGGGTTGTCTCCCAAGAGCTGCTATTAAAAGTCCTGAGGGAAAAGAAGAGGCCAAAAGCAATCCTTGAATGAGCCAGACCACAGTCCTCAGGGTGTTCCAGTGACCTGGGCTCTAAGGGGCAGGATCGAAACCTGGGTCTGTCTGTCAGACCCAAAAACCAGCCAGCCCTCAGAGTTGTTCATTGACTGTTCTACAAATATTAAGCCCCTGTATTAAGTACCAGCCACCAGAGGTACAAAGACAGGAAGGAAACCAAACCTCCCCTGAAGAAGCCTACATCCTATACCTATATGGAGATAAGTCAGTAAAAGTAAATTTTTAGAGGGATACAGCAGGGAGAGCAGGCACTGCAACAACTCAATTAACTGAGCCATGAAGGCAGTTAGGGATTCCAGGAGGTGATAAGGCAGAGCATTCTAGTCATACATGATGGGGAGCAAGTGTTAGAGAGCATGTGAGAAGGAGGAGGGTGAAGCTCGTGTGGACAGGCAGACTATAAGCAGATCACCAAGAGGAGTCTGTCTTTTGTACAGGGCAATGGGGAGCCCATAAGGCTTCTTGTGCAGAGAAATGACATCCAGGCTTTGGGAAATGCCAATGTGCTCACTATGTGGAAGATGGGGAGGGAAGCCTGTGCAGGTGGGAAGGCTAATTAGGCAATTACTACAGAAGTCCAAGTGAGAGGTGACGAGGGCCTGAAGTATAGACCAGGCCCAGTTACTAGTCCTAAAGATTCCCCTCACCAGTCCCCCGCAAAAGAATATAAAGAAAACTCTTTATAAGAGATGACAAAATGAAAGGGGCTGACAACCGGACAATTCATCAGGTGACCCCTTCCCAGGTCCATCCCTCGGCTGGCATCTCTACTCCTCCTCCTAGAGAAGGGGAACCACAATACCACCTACCACTTGGTGCAAGTATTATAAGCCACAGGTGATAAACAAGCTAGGAATGTGGTCAGAGGGAGTCAATGTTTCAATAACGAGACCTATTCCAGACTCTGTATTAGCAATACTCTCCCTGACCCAATTGAACATGGCCAATTATTGGAAGAGCCAGAATTCTACCCACCATCAATGCCAAGAACATCCAGCAGATCAGTCCAGAGTCTCCACAGCGTCTCCACTAAGACATCCACTCCATTTACAAATCTCTCGGTTGACCTGGAAAAAAACTACAAAGAACAAGAAATAAAGAACGAGTTAATAAAGAGTTCTACAAATTCACTTCTCCAGTTTCTCCCAAGATTGGTCAAAGGGTAGACTATATATGAATTTCTGTTCCCTGCCCAAGATAAAAAGTACTCTTAGAAATGGCTGGGGAGGAAAAGGGGGAAGACAGACTGAGGAAGGTCTTATGGAGAGCAAGGCCAGAAGTAAAAGGCTTTTGCAAACACAAAACCCCTGCCTCAGGCAGCATGGGGAGAGGAGGGAGGAGAGACTATTCTCCAGTGCATCCTTCAGGGAAGGGTCATCTGTCCAAAGCTAAATTACAACTTAAGGCCACTTAACGATTTTGATTTTGAAGTAATTTGTTTCCTTCTCCTAACCTCCCGTGTTGCCTCTTGTGTGGACCATGAGTTGGTTCGTCCGGAGGATGTAATAATAAGACAGAGTGTTGAAGGATTATGAGTTCTTACGCTAAATAAAGACAAGGGGCTGACACCATTACCAATCCAATATGCCAGGTGGGCTGTGCTCCTATGGAGAAGGAAGAAAGGACACAGCCACTCTGAAGGAACCCAAAAGCCCTTTGAAGTCACATTTAGAACAATCCGGCCACTGAAGGATGCCATCTTGTCATCTTCACATTGGTTTATCTCCAGGAATCTGAGACCGTATGAAAAGTGCAGGATTTCTGATGTGCTGACATCCTGATAGCCAAAAACAGATTTGAGGGAGGAGAGGAAATAAGTAGCCCAGCGGAACCCAAGAGGCTCTCCACCTTCTCAGCAGGAGTGGGCGACAAATCTTGCAGGTTGAGCACCAAGCTCAATCAAACTGGGAGTAAGAAGAAAAAAACGTCTCCTCAGCAAGGGCTTTAGGGAGAAAGGCTTGGCCAAAAAAAAAATGCCAACTCCTCCTCCTAGAGAATGGGAACCACAATACCACCTACCACTTGGTGCAAGTATTATAAGCCACAGGTGATAAACAAGCTAGGAATGTGGTCAGAGGGAGTCAATGTTTCAGAATAACGAGAAAACAAATAGAGAAAACAAATGGTCCTTGAAATATCTGAAAGGTTGTCTGCTGTGTGGAAGAGGAACTAGATTTGTTTTGTTTCACCAAGAAGACTGAAGAGGATCAAGGGGAGGATGGCGAGTGAGGGAGGATCCTCAGAAAGGGAAGACTCTAAGAATTAGAAAAACACTTGCTTTGAGAAACACATGTGAGGAATTCAGAGAAGTACAGAAAGACTTATATGGACGGATGCAAGGTGAGATGAGCAGAACAGCCATGACTGTAACATAAATGGAAAGAAAAACCAAACTGAATTCTTCCAACTATAACGAATAAGCCTGGCCCCAAGAAATGTGAAAATGTACCTCCATTCCCTTCCTTGCCAAGGCAGAAGAACTACAGGGATGGGATTCTGCATCTATCTGACTCAACTGATGTGTAAGTTAGTTTTTGCTGACTTATATTTTATAATTTTTTAACATTAAATTTTTTAATTTTTGTTTTCAGTTCCAAATTCTCTCCCTCCTTTCAAACCCATCTCTCATCCACTGTGACTGCAAGAAATACAATATTCATTATTATACATATGAAAACCTGCCTTTAAAAAAAGTTAATAACATTTATATGGTACTTTAAGGTTTACAAGGCACTTATAAGTATGGTGGTGAACAAGGCACTTATAAGTATGGTGGTGAGTGGGGGGAAATTGTCATCTCAAAGTAGCCTAACAGCTGCCTCAGAAGGCAGTGAACAACACTTTTCCCTCATTGGAAAGCCCTCGAGCTAATGAGGGATAACCACTCCTTAGGAATGCTCTGGAACACGTTCTTGTTCAAATTTGGGTTGAATGAAATAGTCTGTGAGATCTGAATTCTGAAAGCCCTTTTTGGAGGAGGGGTGGAATGAGGATGGTATTTTAAGGGAAAATCTCAAGAAATTCCCCATCTCACTACTCCTATTCATCAAGGATCCTACAGGCTTTGTTGTGGTATCAATACAGAAAAAAATTCTAAACCAGCTACTTCCAATCTGACAGCTGAGAGAAATCTTTCTTGTCCAAGGCCCATAGCACCAGTTAGCAATCTAATATACCCTTAGGGAAGAAAGGAAACCAATTAGGATCTTTTACTGAAAAGGAATGAGGCCCAGTGAAAAGTGTTGAGTTTAGAGATTAAGGACCTACAGTCAAATGCCAGCTCTGCCAACTGCTGGCACCTGGGTGACCTTGGGTAAATCAACCTTTGGGCCTGAGTTCCTTTACCTATAAAATGCTTAGGGTGGGCCTTGCTGATCTTGAAGGACTGTTTCAAGCTCTAAAGTCAGGCCACTTAAATTGAGAAATTACCTATATAAGGGTGGGGAGCCTGCTTCTTGAGGCTAGATGTGGCCCTCTAGGTTTTCAAGTGCAGCCCTCTAGGATGCTTGAGGCCAAAGGTTCCCCACCCCTGGAACTTAGGAAAAAAAGAGAGCTTAAGGTCATTTGTCTTTTCAAGAAACACATTTAGGAAAAAAGTCCAAAAAACACACCTTCTTTCCCAGTGGACTTGAATTATTTGGCTAGGCGTTGCCTTCTTATTAAACTTTTTGAGAACAATGGGACTTTCTGGTGAACGTTAAGATCTTCAAAATGATTTAAGGGACAATCTGGGCCTGATGTAATCATCATTCTAGATCTGGAACCGAAAGTAACCAAGCTTGTCGAGTCACTTCCAGGGGGAGAGCCAGGTCCCTGTCTGCCTCACTGCAATCAATCTTGTGTTGAGGCCCCTTGCAATGCTGGGAGGGCTGGCACCATCGCTCCCTCTCCCCAACTCTCTTGCAAAATCGAAAGTGGCCTCAAAGACACTGAGCTGTGGTCCAAAAAAGGCTTCACCACAAAGAGATAATAAGCCACAGATGGAGGGGCCCACCTCTGCCAGCCCTGAAGGCAAACCTATCAAATGAACTTGGGAAGGATAGGACAGATATCTGCTGTTATCTTGGCTGCTCACATAGGGGGCAAGCCCAAGGCAGGCCCTCCCTCTCCCAAGGCTTTTTCTCCTCTTCAGCTGAAGACTTCCAGAACTCTGGGGGTTCTACTTACAATACTCTTTCCTTCCAAATAAAGAAACCCAGATTTGGAGAAGAAAGTGTCTCGTTCAAGGTCACTGAGCCAAGTTAGCAGCAGATACACTCTACTCTCCATCCATCCAACTTGACTCAGACTGCCACAGGCTCCCAGTCCATGTCCTGCTCATTCCCCTTTCCATGCTCTTTCCCTTTGCCTGGGACGCCCTCCTTACCCTCCTCTGAATCCCTCTTTCAGATCTTGGGCCCCTTCATAGAGTTCTCAGGTCTGTTTCTCTTTCTCCTGTACCTGGTCCCCTCCGGCACTGTGTCCCATTTCTTTGTCTCACTTGGCATACAGCGCCTTGCAGGGCCATTTAAATGTTTCATGTGAACATGTGGGCTCCCTAACTAGATTACAAGCTCCCCAAGCGTGGAACCCAGGGCTATGCTTGTTTGGACTACCCTTATCTATGCCAGAAGCTAACATTTATGTTACTTACTATGTACGTGTGAGGCACTGTACTAAGGGCTTTACAATTATCACATTTGAGCCTCACAACCGTATACAGTAGGTGTTAATTCTTATCCCCATTTTACAGATGAGGAAACAGGCAAACAGTGGTGAAATGACTTGCCCAGGGTCATATAGTCTGAGGCTGGATTTGAACTCAGGTCTTCCTGATCCCAGGCCTAGGGCTCTATCCACTGCCCCAAGTACACATTAAGCTCTCATTTCACAGCAGTCTGGTACTGTACCTTAATGTCCTTTAGGCAGGTCCAAGGAACTCAGAGTCTCAGATCTAGAGGTATACAGAAGTTCAGAAGCCACCTAGTTTAACCCCCTCCTTTTATAGATGATGAAAGTGAGGTTCAGGCAGGTTAGAGGACTTGCCCAAGGTCATACAGGTAAACAAGCATCAAAGGTGGGAGGTCAACAGTTGGCCACTCTGAAATCTTCCAAAGAAAGAAGTCTGTTGCCATTTCAAACAAGGTAAGTCAATTCACCAGATTTCCAAGGGAGACATTTCTGCCCAATTCTCAAAACTGGACGTAGGGACATATCTCTTAAAATATGCAACAGCATTTTTTTTTTCCAAGGCCAGTTCTATGACTCTGGACAAAACAGAAAGCCAGAATGTTCCTATCAGACACACACCTACTCCCCCCACCCCCCAATGGATGACATTTATAAGGTGTTTTACAAACCACTTTACATACATTCTCTCCTTAGAGATTCTCATAGAGAAGACAAGGTGAAGTGACAGGCTCCATCTCAGTTTAAAGTATGGGATCTCAACTTGGGTCCAGCACTCTTATCAATTTCCAACCACCAAGTCACTACCTCTGGGACTAACCAAAGCAATGCCAGTAAAGACCCATTAAATGAGCCTTACTGAAGAGCTCAGGATCTACCAGCATCCACTTTTTTTTAAAGATTCAAAAATAAATGCATGTACTGCCAAACGAGATGGTCGTTATTCCATGGAAAATCAAATCAACACAAAGTAGGACTTTCTTTGTCCTGAATTTATTTTGGCTTGAGAGACACTGTGGCCTGAAGTGGCAGCCCTGAGCCATAAAGCACCCTGCTACAAATGGCAGAGAAGGTGCCAAGAAGCATCAACAAAGGTGCCAATGAAATCACAGGACAAGCTCGAGACAAAAACAAATTCTTGACTCCCTCTGGATTTGCAATTAAGGGACCTGGATTCAAATCCCAATCCTACTATTTACTAGGTGTTTCGCCTTGGGCAAGCTGCTTACACTCTGAACCTCAATTTCATCATGAAAAGAGGATTGTACTTAAATGCCCTCTAAAGATCCTTCCTATTCAATCAGTCAACATTTACTAAGAGCTACTTATATACCAGGCACCATGCTAAGCAAAAAGAAGCAAAAGACAGTCTGCCTTCAAAGAGCTTACAATCTAACCTAATGCTCTAAAGTCTATGTTATACCATGATACCTTCTTCAAGATTCAGTCTCCTTTCCCTATCTGGTGAAGAAATTAACACCCAGTTCCAACTGACTTGATACAAATCCTTATGTGCAACAAGCTAATATTTTGGAGGACACAAGCTCCTCATTTTCTCTTTGCCTTGCTACTATGTTCAGTCCCTGAGGCTGGAAATCCAAAGACTGTTACACTTCAGAGATGAAACTGGAAACCCAAAGCCAATATTAGACTTCAGAGATAAAAAAAAAAGTTAAGTCCTATACCCAGAAAATTCCTCCTAGGAATGGTAGATTAGGATAAGACAGTTAAGTGAAAGCTACAAAAAAATTCATACTCCCCACAAGGTCATTTGTTGAGAGTCACCCTGCCAAACCTTTTAGTAAAGGCTAACAAGGCTGAGGGGTCTGGTTTGGAGGCCCCTGCTTCTCCACCTCTCCAAAAGGAAACCTCTGACCCACATGCTGCTCTTCCCAATCCTTTCCAGAGCTAGAATGCTCTAGCTCCTTTTCTTCTGGAATGCAAAGGTACTAGTCAACAACTTTAGTCCTTAGATTTAGTCTGAGCACCTACCATTTGTGGGTGGAAAATGCACAGCTGTTAGAAGACATAAAATCCAATTGAGAAAGATGAACACAGGTCATTACTTCTGGGAACTCTGCCAGTATCAGCAAGTGCCTCAACTGTCAAGGACAGATCCTAATCAGTGCCCCTATCCTGCCCCGAAGCCTACTGCTGGAGGCCACTGGGTGCTACCACTGTCAAGGCAACAACCTGTACCTTCCCTAGCCCTGTTCAGTGAGGAGATAATAGGGCCAGAAGACAGGAGCCTGTCACAGCCTCTAAATTAAATTGGTTTTATAAAGAAAGCAAGACAAATGTGAGTGCAACCCAGAGTTGAGTAAGGAAGGACGCCAAGGGCACTTTGTGCCCAAGCTCTGCTGGATTTTCCTAAAGAGGATAACATGTTGTTAAGTTTCCCGGGAGAAGCAGGTTGAGGCTCAGTCTGCGGGTAGGATGAAAAACCCTAAGACTAAACTAGGTAGTATTTACATAAGGTACTATGAGTTACGGGGGGGTGGGTCGGTCTACTTAGGAGAAATCTTTTTTCATTTCTTGGATGAGATAAGGGCAGTGAGGACCACCCAGTCCCCACCCCAGTGGGTTCAGCTAAGGCCAGCACCCTCCTAATCCCCCGCCATGAAGCAGCCTGTGAATGGGGCTGTTGGGAGCCTTCCTTTGGGGTCCCCCGAGCCCAGGGCCCAGGCAGCTCTGCAGTCCCCAAGGAGCCAGGGCCAACGAGAAAATCTAGGGTGAGGTGGGATTTGTAAGACTGCAGGCTGACCAGAGAGGGAGCCCAAGGTACCCACGAGCCAAAGTGTCCTTCGTTCTCAGCCCCGGCCCGAGAGATGGATGGGGGACAAGGAGGGGGAAGCTGGAGAGAGAAGCCCTCCCCTCACAGGACCCTAAGCGCGTCACAAATGTCCCTGGGTCACGCTGCCCCTCCCGAGGCTGAGGGGGGCGGCCTCACTCCTGGGGGACCCAGCACTCCCGGCTGACCCCCCGCCGCGTCCCCAGTCTCCCTCCCTGGGCGAGGATGCCTGGGGGCAAGGTGACCCCGGCAGCGACGCCGTCGGGCCAGGGCGCACTATGGGTGTACGGGAGGCGCACTGAGCGCGCGGGGCGCCCCACCTTCTGCACGGCTCGCACGTTGTCCTCCCCGCACAGGCTGCTCACGCTCTGGTAGACGCCGCTGGCCGCCCGGCGGAAAGTGTTCTGCTTGTCGGCGCCGCGACCCCGCGCAGCCTGCGCGCCGGACCCGAGGAGGAGCAGCAGCAGCAGCAGCGGCGGCACCAACGTGGAGAGCTGAGGACGGGGCCCGGCGCGCGCGCCCATCGTCCGTCCCGTCAGCTCGGTAAGCCCCGAGGACCCCGACGCGGCCTCCTGCGCGTCAGCTCCGGCCGCCGCCGCCGCCGCCGCCGCCTACCGCACGGTCTGCCCCAGTGCCCGCCTGCGCCTCCGCCGTCGTGCTGCTCCTGCTGCGTTCCTTCCGCTTCCGCAGCTCCGCGCAGCGCCCCCGGCGGCCACCACCGCTCCACGCCACGCCGCGCGGGCCGGCCCCGCCCCCAGCCCGCCCCCGCGCGCGCCTCGGGCCCACGCGGCCGCGGAGCTGGAGGAGAGAACTCGAACCTGAACCTGGCGCGGGAGCGGGACCGGAACTCTCCAGCTCCCAGTGCGCGCTCCCTCCCCTGAGCCCTCCCCCGGCTCCCCAGCCCCCTCGCCCCCCGCGCATGTATCCATCCTTCCTTCCTTTCTTCTTTCCTTCCTTTCTTCCCTCTTTCCTTCCATCTAACCTTCTTCCTTCCGTCTCTCCCACCTTCCTTCCATCCATCCATCCATCCATCCCATCTTCCTCCATTCTTCCATCCTATCTTCCTCCATTCTTCCATCCATCCATCCTTCCTTCCTCCATTCTTCCATCCATCCTTCCTCCATTCTTCCATCCATCCTTCCTTCTTCCATCCTTGCATCCATCCCTCCATTCATCCATCTGTGCGTTAAAGAGTTTAGTGGAAAGGTGCTGCAAACGATGACCATTCGTAGTTTCTGGGCCTTGGTACTAGTGCTTTCCCTCTAAGATTCGCCTCTGATTTCTCCCATTTGTTCACACCGATTTGCTTAGGTGTCTCTCCCCCCATTAGATTTCGAGCTTTGTGAAGACAGGAACTTTTCTTCTTTCTCTGTATCCCTAGCACTTCCCCCAGTGCTTGGCGCATGGTAGGCACTTAAAAATGTTTGTTGGTTGATAGTAGGTGCTTAATAACAAAAATAATCAGTGAGGTAGAGCTTGAAGGGATCTTAGGGACTATCTAGTCCAAGCCCCTCTTTCCACATGAGGAACTAAGGCCTAGGAAATGAAGTAACTTGCTCAAGGTCACACAGACAGTAAGTGACAATGTTGGATTTCAAACCGGGTGTTCTGAAATCTCTTAACTAAAAGGACCCAAACCTAGTAAGTTCCCCAGAAAGTTATCCCTAGGAATTTCATTCATTCAGCAAACATTTATCAAGTGCCTGCTTTGCAGTGTGATGGGATTACGTACCAACTTTATTATTTTTTTAATTTAATAGATTTATGATGAAGTATCCTTTTTTTTATAATTACCTAACTTTAAGTTTCTTTTTTATTCTTTCCATTTGTTTGCTTTAGTCACGTATATTTTTTAACTGATTTGTTTATTTACTTTTAGTTTACAAGATTCAGTTCCACAATCCCTTGAGTTTCAAATTTTCTCTCCTCTCTCTCCCCATGCCAGCATGCAATCAAGTATAGGATCTGCAAATACTGTCACACTGGACATTAGTCCAATTAGAAGGATTGTAACTGATGGAGCAAACAATGGGAAAGAGGAAACAAAACCAAACATGGAAAAGAATGAGAGCATGTAGTTTGCTTCAGTCTCCATTTTAACTCTGTTCTTTCTAGATCTTTCTCTGAATGTAGATATCTCTTTCCATCCTGAGTCTTTTAGAGTTGTCTAATAACCTTGACTTGCTGAGAAGAGTCCAGTTTATCAAAGCTGGTCATCACACATATGATGTGTCTATGATTGTGTACAAATTTTTCCTGGTTTTGCTCTTCTCACTTAGCATCAGTTTATATAAGCCTCTCCGAGTAAAATGACATCCATCTCCTCCTCATTTCTTATAGCACAATAGTGTTCCATTACATTCATATACTACAACTTGTTTAGCCATT
>CM053587.1:324867584-324923162 GCA_028646515.1 Pseudochirops corinnae | reverse complement strand
CATCTTTGAACCAATTCTAGTGAAAGTGAGATTCAAGCATTGCCTGTCACTGCCCCATTTCCCCCTCCACTGTAAAAGCTCTTCCTTGCATTCTTCTTTTATGTGAGATAAATTTCTCCATTCTTCCTCTTCCTTGCCCCTTCTACTACTACATCTGTTTCTCACTCCATTTTTTTTTTAGAGATCATTTCCCCATAATTGACACCTGTATCTTCTGTTTATGTAAATTCCTTTTAACTGCCTTAATAATGATAAAGTTCTCAGGAGTTAGATGTATCATCTTCTTATATAGGAATGTAAGCAGTTGAACTTTATTGAGACCCTTATGATTACCCTTTCCTGTTTACCTTTTCACGCTTCTCTTGAGTTTTATATTTGAAAGTCAGATTTTCTGTTCAGCTCTGGTCTTTTTCATCAAGAATGCTTGAAAGTCCTCTATTTCATTGAATATCCATTTTTCCCCCGAAGTATTATACTCAATTTTGCTGGGTAGGTGATTCTTGGTTTTAATCCTAGCTCCTCCGACCTCTGGAATATCTTATTCCAAGCCCTTGGATGCCTTAATGTAGAAGTTGCTAGATCTTGTGTTATCCTGATTGTATTTCCACAATACTCGAATTGTTTCTTTCTCACTGCTTGGGAACTCTGGAATTTGCCTACAATATTCCTAGGAGTTTTCCTTTTGGGATCTCTTTCAAGAGGTGATCAGTGGTTTCTTTCAATTTCTATTTTACCCTCAGGTTCTAGAATATCATGCAGTTTTTCTTGATAATTTCTTGAAAGATGATCTCTAGGCTCTTTTTTTGATCATGGCTTTTCATGTCCAATAATTTTTAAATTATCTTTTCCTGGATCTGTTTTCCAGGTCAGTTGTTTTTTCAGTGAGATATTTCATATTGTCTTCTATTTTTTCATTTTTTTGGTTTTGTTTTATTCTTTCTTGATTTCTCACAAGGTCATTAGCTTCTATTTGGTCCATTCTAATTTTTAAGAAATTATTTTCTTCAGTGAGCTTTTGGTCATCTTTTTCCACTTGACTGATTCTGCTTTTTAAGGCATTCTTATTCTCATTGGCTTTTTGGACTTTTTTTTTTTTTACCATTTGACTTAGTCTGGTTTTTAAGATGGGTTTTTTTTCCCAGTATTTTTTTGGGTCTCCTTTAGCAAACTTTTGACTCGTTTTTCATGATTTTTTTTTGCATCACTCATTTCTCTTTCCAATTTTTCCTCTTTCTGTCTTACTTGATTTTTAGAATCCTTTTTGAGGTCTTCCATGACCTGAGACCAACTCCTATTTTTCTTGGAGGATTTTGATGTAGGAGCTTTGACTTTGTTGTCTTCTTCTGAGTGTGTTTTGATATACCTTGTCGCCATGGTAACTTTCTATAGTCAGAGTCTTTTTCCACTGTTTGTTCATTTTCCCAGCCTATTACTTGACTTTTAACTCTTTATTAAAGTAGGACTCTGCTTTCAGGGTGGAGGGTGTACTGTCCCAGGCTTCAGGGATTTTGTGCAGCTGTTTTCAGAGAGATT
Source organism: Pseudochirops corinnae (assembly GCA_028646515.1). NCBI lineage: Eukaryota > Metazoa > Chordata > Mammalia > Diprotodontia > Pseudocheiridae > Pseudochirops > Pseudochirops corinnae. Next base: position 324,921,629 of record CM053587.1, on the reverse strand, counting down.
TCAAGGGACCTAGAAGTTTTCAGGTTTTCCAAGGTTGTATGGTCTAAGGCAGCGGTTCTCAACCTGTGGGTTGTGATGCCTTTGGGGGTCAAATGACCCTTTCGCAGGGGTCGCCTAAGACCATCAGAAAACACATATTTCCAATGGTCTTAGGAACCGAGACACTGCTCCTCTATTCGTTTCTAGGCGGGTCCGCCCACATGCAGATATGCCCACATATGAGTATTAAAGGGTCGCGGCATTAGGAAGGTTGAGAGCCACTGATCTAAGGAGAGGTGTTTATTCTCTTCCTCATCTGTATTCTGGTCTCTGACTGACCACAAGCACTCTTTTCTGTCCTGGAACTCTGATGAGGGTCCCGCCTCCATTGTGGTGGCAAGCTCTGCTATGCTAGTGCTCCTTCTTGCCCTGGGACTGCCCCCCAGGACTGTGACCAACATCTGAGTATGGGCAAAGCAACAGAGACCTGCCTCAGTGCTAGCAAAAAGATCCCTGTAATCTCTTTCTGACTAGTTGTTCAACTCCCTTACAAGTCTGTGGGCTGAAAGCTCTGAAAGTAACTGCTGCCACTCCTGCTGCTGATTCACTTCCTCCCAAGGCCTCTTCCTGGTTTGCTGGGCTGGGGCTGTGCTAGTGCCGAACTGTGCTCCACTCTCCCCCAGGTGTAATAGACCTTTCCTTCTGACTTTCTGAGTTGTCTTTGGCATCTGTGGGCTGAGAGGTCTGGAAACTGCCCCTGCTGCCACTGATTCAGTCGCCCGAGGCCTACACCGGGTTTGCTGCGCTGGCGTGGTCTGCACTAGACTGCACTCCTCTTTTACCCTGGCGTAACATATCTTTCGTGCCAATCTTTCTACTTGTCTTGGGCTGGAAATTTGTTTCACTGTTTTTTTGCAGGTTTTACTGTTTTAGAATCTGTTTAGAGTCATTTTAAAAAAGGTATTGGGGGGTTTGGGGGCAGAGCTCAGGTGAGCCTTTATTCTGCCATCTTGGCTCTGCCCCTGAAGGGAGAGCCTCTTTCAGAGTCTCTGCTGTGTCTGGAGACAGTAAGCAGGTGTGATCATGGCTTTTATGTCTAGTCCTTACTTCTTTCATCTCTTAGCCCTTTCACTCATGGTTCTCAGATCTGCTGGATTGGGGCCTGCCCTGGCTTGACTCCTGCCCCTCTTTTAAAAGGTTTTTAGGGTATGCTGTTCTCCTGAAGTGCACTAGGTGGCAGCATAGCTTACATCATGCCAAGCTGTATTTCGGCGCAAGGGCAGCCTGATGAAGATGGCTTGCAGTGGTCAGTCTGTCACATCAGAATTTTCTCATTAGTCAGAAAATGTCAGTGATGATCACCTTCTTCCCAAGGTGATTTGCTCTTTCGTCTGGGGAAAGAACTTTTATTTTGCTCATATGAACCTGTATCCGGTCTTGCTTAGGGACCATTACTTTTAATGTCCAACTCTATTAATTCTTTGTTTTTATATCTTTCTCAGTCAAGTTTTACTGTAGATGACTCTTTCTTCTTAATCCTCATCTAGTCAAAGCATAGGCAGTTGGGAATTTGCAACAGATTTTGACGTTGTTACAGCTTCACTAAGATTCTTATTCTTAAGTCATAAGTCTGCTGAATTATTCCAAGAAACGGGGAGAAGGAGAGGCCGGCCATTCATTTTGTCCCACAGAGAAGTGCCTGTAGGTAGGGAGGACAGGGCACATTAAGAACCCTCTTCGTGTGTGGGTAATGAGGGCCATAAAATGATTATTCCCTTTCTCCTATTTCTTCTGTAGGGAGACCAGGATTACTCTTGAGCTGGCAGGGATATCATTCCAAGGGTCCCTCCCAGCTCTCCAGTGACCCCAGTAAAGAAAAGACTGCTTCTGCTTATGTGTCCAAGTGGGAGCAAGATACATTGAAGGGGTCTCTTGGGGGGAGAGGCAAAGCATTGACAGCTCTTCCTTCTCAGACAGGTCTGATATACTTTGGGAAGTGAGGGGTGTGGAGTGGGAAGTGGAGAAGTCATTGAAGGACTTTCCTTACGTGCCCCCCTTTTCCTCCATTGTTCAAGCTGCTTGGTGCAAACTACTTGGCATTTATTTGGTATTGACGTCTCTGGGCATGTCTTGTTTTCCACTAGTAGAAGAATCGAAGCTGCTTAGCACGTGGAACACAGCAGAACTCGATAAAGATGCAATCACTGTATTAGGGGGCATCATAGGCAAGAGAGAACAGAGAAAATACCTGTTTTTGTAGTGAGTTATGGGAGTGAGCTTTGTGACTCATTGGCATATTACAGCGTTTAATGCTTAAGTAATTGAACTGAAGTGATAAAAGCTTCCTTCTCCCAGCATACTTTTAATAAATTTTTTGTTTCTTGCTGTTGAATGCTCTGTTTGAATAGGAGTAGAATGCGCTTTGCAGAAATTTATTAAAACAGAAAGATTTACTTTTGAAATAGACCATATTTCATCTTGTAGTAGCACATGGCAAATGAACACTAGAGTTTGCTCTAAGAAGACCCTTAAATTAGTAGCATACTCATTCTACTCTAGCAAATAAAGGAATTCCATCTTCATGTAAATGAGCTCAGGGAGCAGGCACGTGCAGATGGTCTGTCTGTCTTTTATTGGGTGTCCCCTGTATACTCAGTTCTGTGTTGAGTATTCTGGGGAACACCACCAAATGGGAGGTATGGCCCCTGCCCTACAGGAGCTCATCATATATGGTGGAAGAGATCAGACTGCCAGAGGAAATCCTCCTCATTCTTCATGGCCCAGAGCCAGTGGGGCTGCCTCTGAGTTATGAAGCATTTACTGGTTTCTTACCTTAGCCTTATTGGAAATACTCTCCTTCAGTTCAGTTTAGTTGAGCAAACATGCCACGTGCTGGATGTATACAGACAAAAATGAAATGGTCCTTACTGTCCAGTCAAGTCATCAAGCCTTTATTAAATGCCTACTAGTTCCAGACACTGCTAAGTGCTAAGGATACAAAGAGAGTTGATAACAACAGAAACCAGTTGCCTCTCTTAGGGAGCCTACAGTCTAATGAAGAGCTAAGGAGCTTATTCTGTTCCTTCAACCTCATTCAGTGACCTGTGCCTTTCCTAGAACTCTGGTGCCTCTTGTGGTATGAAAATGACTCAGGGTTCTTGAAGGCAATGCCCGTTGGAAGGTAGGCTCTGGCAGATTCGGCCAAGTTGCAGAGACTTCATGGAGAGGCCCTTCTACCTGGGGGCCACCTTCCATAGGCACACAGGGTCACAAAGAAGAGCCACGGTTCAGGGGGCCAGGGATATATGTGTGCTCGTATATATGTGTGTACGTATGTACATTTGAAATCCTAGACTCTGAATGCTTCAGCTGAACTCACATGGGCAGTCCATCTGAGTGTTTGTTTAAAGGGAACAGAGCCAGGGAGGGACAAGGGGAAACCAAGTTGTTGAGGTAGGCGCTGGGGAGACCAACACCAGGAATGAAATAATCTCTACTCTCAGGGGGCTTACATTCTAACATATAATATATGTGTATATATATATATAGATAATATATAGAATAATAAATACAAATAAAAGAGGTAGGGAATACAGGGTAGTTAGAGAGGATGGGCACACTAACAGTTGAGGAATAGGTAAAGGTTTTATATTGATAGTGGTGATTGAGTTATGTCTTGAATGAATTAAGTACTAAGGGCCTACTCTGTCCCAGGCATTGTACTGGGCTCTAGAGATAGAAATACGGAGAATGAAACAATCCCTGCTGACCAAACTGACATTCTAATGGGAGAACAGCAAGTACAAATACAGATATTTACAAGATAAGTATATAATGAATCAATACAGGGTATCTCCAAAGTCTTAATGCTGCTTTCCTCTTTGATAACACAGTTAGGTGCCAGAGTGGATAGAGCACTGACCTGGAGTCAGGAAGACTCATCTTTATGAGTTCAAGTTTGACCTCAGACACTTACCAGCCGGTAACCCTGGGCATGCCACTTAATCCTATTTGCTTCAGTTTCCTCATCTGTAAAGTGAACTGGAGAAGGAAATGGCAAACCACTGCAGTATTTTTGCCAAGAAAATCCCAGATGGAGTCACAAAGAGTTGGATAGGACTGAAACAACTGAATAACATGCTTTTCCTCATCTGTTTCTTTTTATTTTGGAGACATTGTTTTTGTTGAACAAAAGTTTTTATCATATTAAAACCATCAATTTTGTCTTGAATTATATTCTTCTATCTAATATTTTTTTTCCTCTCTACAGCTGAAGTATAGCATTAATTTTTCTTCCATTAAATTTTTTTTTCTATTTCTGTTTCACTAGGATTATTGTCATATATGATATGAGAGTTAGACTTTGAACCCTGCTTTTGGGAGTGTTGGTTGTTCCCTGGTCTCCAGAAGCTTTACTCAATAATGTCTCCATTCCTTGATGTTTTTATGATCTTGAGTTTTTCACACATAGATCTCTTCTTTATGTTATATTTGATTTTTGGATTTTGTTTTCACTGTTCTGTTCCATTGATTTATTTTAAAAAATGATTTCCTCCATTTTCCTCTCCTTTCTTGGTTTCTCCTTTTCTTTTATTCTTTTGTACCAGTCTGCGAATGTTTCATTAGTGCAGGAAACTGGGTGGGAAACTCTTTTTACCCAAGGCCTTCAACTTTCTGATTTCAGATAGTTGCCTGGGGCACTGAGAGATTCAGTGACTTGCCTTGCCCGGCCTGTTATCCAGGCAGAACTTGAACCCAGGACTTCCTGATTCTGAGGCCAGTACTCTGTGTGCTATGCCGATCTGTCTTGCAACCAGTTTTCTCATTTACTGCTTTGTGTTACTCCTTAGCATTCACTTCTTACTAATTTAGTGGTTTCTTTGTTTTTTAAATTCAAACCTAAGTTGTGGGGAGCCCTGTTGTCCTGGGCTGAGAAAGAATCGCCTTCCCAGAGGTTGCGAGAGGGTGCATAAAAAGAGACAGGACTCCGGGAATGGTGGGAAATAGAGAGCCAGTTTTATTACCCTGCATCCAGGCTTTTATTGGACGCTACTTGTTTTCCCGAGAACATAGCGCAGTTCTTTGTTCCCAGGTCATGGGTATAAACCACACTTGTCTCGAGCATGTAATCCTCACACGTGTGTGTTTGAGCTCTTTCCTGGAGGATGGGGAACCAAGCCAGGCCTGGTAGCAGACTCTTCAGCTGAGAGGGCTTATTCAGCCATCAGGGTCAGAGTCCCACTGGCCTGTGGTCCTCTACATCTAAATAGTTCTTTGATTCTTTTTATAAGATCTTTGGATTTTTATGTATTTATTTTTGGTGAAGCCTTGTTCATACCTTAAGTCATCTTATCCTAGTTCTCTTTGTGTTATGTGAATATACAGGAATACTGATTGTAATAGACCTAGTTCTTCTCCTAAAATCCTAAAATTAGTGACTACGGATTTTTCCCTTTCAAATGATTAATGGTGTCTTTTTTTCTTTCCCATCTCAGGGTGTACTGGACAGATTTTCCCAAATTCAGCCAAAACTTATCTTCTCTGTAGAAGCTGTTGTATATAATGGCAAAGAACACAACCACATGGAAAAGCTGCTTCGGGTTGTTAAAGGTATCTGGTTTTCTTAGCTGTGAACTAGTAGACTGAAGTATTTCAGGATTTATTTGAGTGGGCTTGGGGGAGCAGTGGGGGTTTTCTATAACTTCTCAAAAGTCATGGAATAGAATAGATGGGGTGGTGTATGATTGAGGTTTTAAATTATGTCATATTTTTTAAAATGGCGGCACAGTGTTTTGCCTGTTGTCACAGAAATCATAGAATTTCAAAGTTGAAGGGACCCTCTAGTACATTTTATACTCCCAAAAGAATCCTTTCTAATATCTGACAAGGAGTCATCTAGCTTTGGCTTGCAGATTCCCATGAGCGGGGAACTTACTATCTCCTGGGGTAGCTTGGTCTACTTTTTAGATGCTTCTGTTTGTTAGGAAGTTTTTCCTTAAATAAAACACAGTTTATCTTATTCTAGCTTCCACTCATTGCTTCTCATATTCCCCATTGGGATCAAACAAGTTTAATCCATGTTCCAAATGATAGCCCTTGAATATTTGAAGATAGGTGCCAGGACCCCACCAAGTCTTCTCTTCTCCAGACTAAACATCTCCATTTTGTGCTCATATACCATGAACTTGAGGCCCTTCACCATCCCGATGCCCTTCCTCTGGATGTTTGTCAGTTCCTTCCTAGAATGTGGAGGTCTTAACCATAGAGAGTGCTTCAGATGTTGCCTGACAAAGGCCAAAGTACAGTGGGACTGTCATCTCCTTATTCCTGCAAGTTTGCCTCCTAATAAGACTCAAGAAGTTACATAGTGACTGACCTGAACTCAGGTCTTCCTGACTCCAAATTCTGCCTCAGACGCTTACTAAGTCATTCATCCATGTTCTGCCTCAGTTTTCCCTGTGGCAAAATGGGAATAATACTAACATCTACCTTCCAGTATTTTGAGGCTCAGATGGAATAACATGTAAAGTATTTTGCAAACCTTAAAGCACTTCTATAAATGCTAGCTTTTACTACTACTATTACTACTACTACTACTACTTCTACTCCTCCTACTCCTGCTCCTATTACTTCTACTACTACTACTAATGCTGCTGCTATTATTATCACTGTTATGGTTTTTTTGACTTCTCTGTTACACAGTTCACTCATTGGAAACTCGTAGTTCCCTGGAAACTTCAGATTTTTTCCAGACTAACTTCCTGTCTAACCTACTCTCTTCATCTGATACTTATTAAATACCTTTGTTGAACCCAAGTATCAGGCATTAGGTTTATACTCTATTACATGCCATCTGACTTGATCCATTCCAGTAGATGGATAGCCTAGGATTATCTTTGGGGTCCTGATGTGGCCATTTCTCTCTTACATCCCTTTCAGCATAAGGTCAACTGTATATTCAGCAAAGATGCCATTAACACTTTCATCCAAGTTGTTGATACAAATGTTAAACAACTCAACACCGAGCAGGATCCATGGGACCCTTGGAAAGTGCCTTCCAAGCTCTTCCAGAACCATTCATGATGATTCATTGGGTCTGGCCATCTGGCTGGTTCTGAACCCATCTTTTCTTTTCTAGTTTATGTGTCTCTGGCTTTACCATGGAATAGCAGAAGAGATTGTCAAGTGCTTTGCTGAATTGTAGGTAAACTATAGAGACAACATTCTCCTGCTCTAGGGGCTTAGTAACCTCATTAGAAAGGACGAGTGGTATGACTTGTTCTTCATGAAGCCAGCCTGGCACATCTTTGTAGCTGCTTAAATCCCTTATAGTGCTTTTTAGAATTTTCCCAGCAATTGAAGTCTAGCTTGTAGTTTGTAGCTTCTATTCTCTTTACCTTTTAAAAAATTTGTACAACTTTGCTCCTTTCTATTCCTGTGGATCCTTTCTTATTCTCCATGATTTTTCATGCATTACTGCTAGTGGCTCAGGTGTCCCACATGCCATACTTTCATTATTTGAGGATATGGTTCAGCTGGGCAATTGATTTAACTTCATCAGTGGTACTTAGGTAAGCCTTATTTGTTTCCTTACTTATATTGGTTATCAGCTCTTTAATTAGCCATTTTATTCTTTGTTCAGGTCCAGAGGTTCATTTTCTTGGTTGAGGAAAAAGCAGATTATGAATTTAGCAGCTCTGCTTTCTCTCTTTAGTCAGTTAACGTGGTCTCATCCATCTCAAACAGTAGTCCTTATCCTTCTTTGATCTGCCTCTTTTCTCCCATATACCTTTATTTATTTATTTTTAAAATGTTTATATTTTATTTTTTCCAGTTACATGCAATAACTGTTTTTAACATTCATTAAAAAAAAATTTGAGGGGCGGCTAGGTGGTGCAGTGAATAGAGAGCACTGGCCCTGGAGTCAGGAGGATCTGAGTTCAAATCCAGCCTCAGACACAACACAAAAACTAGCCATGTGACCTTGGGCAAGTCACTTAACCCCAAATGCCCTGCCTCCCTCCCTCCAAAAAAAAAGGCAAAAAAAAAATTTGAGTTCTAAATTCTCTTCCTCTTACTCCCTTCCACCTTCCCTCCAAGGCAAGCAGATTATACAAGCGAGGTCATACAAAAGCATACGTCCATGAACCATGTTTAAAAAGGAAACAGACCAAAAAACCCCTAAGAAAAATAAAGTTAGAAAAAGTATTCTTCAACCTATATTCATATTCCATCAGTTCTTTCTCTGGAAGTGGATAGCATTTTTCATCATGAGTCCTTTGAAATTGTATTGGATCATTGTATTGCTGAGAAGAGCTGAGTTATTCACAGTTGATCATTGTACAATATTCAGTATAGCTTTAAAACCTCTTTTCTTACCTTTTCTCACCAATGTTAGCTTTTCTCCCTCACAGTATTCTTACATAATTCTGCTCTGGCTTCCATCTTCTTTTAAAAATCTAAGTTGGTGATTACTTTTCTGTTGCTTTAGGCAATTCCCTTTTTCCTTCACATCAGGATTCTTTCTCTTTGGCTCTTCCAGTCTTCCTATCCCTCTTAGACTGGCTTCTACAGTGTAATTTTCATGTTGGAATTTTAGCAATCTTTTCTCAGAACCCTTTGAAGTCTATTCTCCCAGAATCTAGGGGATATGTTACACTCTCCTTGACTTTTTCTATTTTGCTGGCATAGATTGTAGGAGAAAACAGGCTTCTCTCCCCTGGAACATACAAGTTCCAGCCATGTCTACTAGAAGTAATTCTTTCATTAAGTAAGATTCAGGTCCAGAATGTTATTTTCTCTTCTTGGTTCCTTTTTTATGACGAGGAAATTACTCTTTAGACCAATCAGTTATTAGTTGTTTTGTTTTTGGCAGAGCTAGAGCTTTAAGAGATACCCAGCTACTTTACATTCCTGTCACACCTGGGTGCCAGGTTTGGGCTCTGCGTCTAGAACACATCTGTGTCCTTCTTAAGTCCAGGCAGTCTGTCCATATAGTATATAGCCTGACTGTCAGTCCTCTCTTCTTGGTTCTTCCTTGATCTTCACCTTAGTGATCTCCCCATGACTCTTCCTCAGGGCTTCCTGAACCCCCTCACTTGAATGGATCTCTTTCACCTGAAGTGCTATTTTGGTCTCCCTTTTACCTGCCCTGCTTCTCTGGAATGAGCTGTGCTTTGTGCATTGTCACATTCACATCCTGGGTATTGTCTTTAATCTTGGTGAGACTTGGGAGGTTAGATTTGCCTCTGGCATTTGGGCCTGGCTTCACTGGTTTGGTGCTGTCCTCTGTACACTTTTGGATGTCTCTCCTACTATTCTTTTGTACTCTGTGGTGCTGAGCTAGGCAAGTACACATGCACTTTCTTCTTTTCATTCTAAACCTTGGAGGTTCTTCTGCATTGTCCTTATCCTATGTACTACATTCCTGGGAAGCATTTTGTCATTCCTGTGTTTTAGGCTGTGGACCAGAAATCCAGATCCTATCTTTAGGCATCTTCTTAGCCAGCTCTTCATGGGCCGAATCTGCTTTTTGCTTCTGCATCCTTTGCCTTTCCTGGGCAGCAATGAGGAGAACATATGTGGCCCTAAGGGTGTCAGGGTCTATTTTCCTTCTAGCAGTTAGTATCATTTGTGCCTCCTACTTGGCTCACTAGCAGTAGGGAATTGCCTCACAGTTTAGTGAGTCTTGTGGGATTCTCTGTTGCCTTTTGGCCGAACAGGAAGACTGTGTACTTCTGTGTTACGAAGTCAGCACAGTGTGCCTCAGTGCCCTTCCTCAGGGAGCTGCTCTTGTCCTTCCTTCTTCCTCAGACCTGATATCTGCCCTGCTAGAATCTGTGACTCTATTTAATGCTCTTTGGAGGACAGATATCGGGTTTCTCTTCAAAGCATCCAGCTCCCTCATCTTCAGAAAGGGCCTCAATTTGTCTTTTTTAGGGTTTTTCAGTTTGTATGGTTTTCAGACTGCTTGGGCACTTGCTTCATCAGCTGTTTGTTAGCATGATGATGAGAGAGCCTCTTCAGCATCATTTAGTAACAGGAGCCCTAAATCCAACATCTTTTTCCTCATCTCAGTAACCTCTTCCCTGTTTCACTGCTTGACATTTCCTTTTTCCCTCTGTTTCTCTGGTTTCTCTTCTTCTTCCTTAGGGCCTTCTCTTAGCTTTCTCCTCCATTGGGCCAAGTAGTTCTCCTTCAGGTTGTCATTTTTTTCTCCCCAGTTTCCCTTCCCCAGATTCAAACTCTGGCTTTCTTGGCCATTTCAGAGCTCTCCAAATTGCCTTCACAATTTCCTCTTCTGAATTTAACAGAGACCTTCTTCTCTAGCCCTTTTCACTGTACAGTCTTCTGAAACCAGCAACAGAGAGGAAAGTATCATATTATTCTGTTTTTCCCACCTTTCTTAGGGCTCCCTGACTTGAAAAAAGTGGTGGTGATACCGTATGTGGGCTCCAGTGAGAAGATTGACATTTCGAAGATTCCTCATAGGTATGCTGATTTAATGCTTTGACCTGCCCCGATGCAGTGGAATCTATATTTGTTCCCATTGGAAAAATAGCTATGAGAATAGAGACCTTAGGACTGGGCTTCTTAGTTAAGATCCTTGTGTAGATAGATTCAGTGAACCCATGACTTTGGATGGGGAAAATTACATCTTTATTTTTACTAACTTAGAACTGAAATTTACTGGTTCCTTTAGTTATGAATTAAATTCTATTCAAAACTATTCTGAGAAGGGGTTTATAGGTTTCCTCTGGCTGCTAAAGGGCTCCGTGATAAAAAATCAAATCAGCAGACATTTGTGAAGGTCTAACTTTGTGCCAGACATTGCCAAGTCCTGGGGATACAGATATAAGCAAAAAGATAATTCCTGCCCTTAAGGAGCTTATGTTCTAATGGGGGAAGACGACTCACAAAATGGAGCTGAAAAGTAGGGAGCATGAGGGAGTGGGGTGGGGTGCAGGTGTGGAAAATGGGAGATTGTGTACAAAGAAGTCTGGAGAGTTAGGAACCCAGGTTCTCTGATGTCAAATCCAGTACTTTTTCCATTGCACTCTGTGATCTGTCTTGAACAATTATGGAATCATCCCAGGTAGGATATAATGACTCCAGGGGTAATACTGCTTCTGTCACTCAGAGGTGGGGGAGAGTGCAGTAGTCCAGGAAGGCTTCATGGAGGAGGAAGACTAGGTCTAAATGTTCTCTGAGTTCTGGTGAGGGTTTGTATAGAGCAGACAAAAGAAGATGTCTTGGAGCAGAAGGAAGGAAGGTAGGTGGGCAGGCCAAGGGACCAGTGCATTGACTGGTCAGCCTGAAGGTGCTGATTGATTCCTATAGTGATGGATGTAGTGAGGGTCACCAGAGGCCACATCAAATGGGCTGTGCTTCAGAGTTGGCACTTGAACTTCATCCAAAGTGGAGAGTCCTTAGACAGAAGCAGGTGAACTCACCTGAAAACAGGAGTCAGCTTGATGGTTCCATGTCACTGGAGCTTTTTCATCTTTTTTTTTAATCAGTAGATTGAAGCATAGGAAATGTCAGTGTCCTGACTGGACAAGGTGTGAGGATCTTGGGGTTCTAGTCTTGGCTGTGCCACAAACTCACTGTAACTGCCACCAAGTTATTTTGTCTCTTTGAGTCTCAGCTTACTCATCTGTGAATTGGGCATGAGGGGTAGGAAGTTAGCATGTCAGAGTTGGAGATCATATCTCTGGTTCTTCCACAAATCTGAAGAGTTTTCTAGTTTTTAGTACCTCTAGGCAGGGAATTAGAATTGGTGTTACGATTCTGCCTTGTAGAAGGCTGGCTGAGTATACAGTTTTGAAATGTCTGACCCGAAGTTGGGCATCTCTTGCATTCAGAATGTGTTTATCTTTATATGAAGAACATTGGATGGACTGTATTACCCACTTCATTTAGCTTTGTACAATACAAGAAGCATCCCTCATTAAACCCTTGCAATTCACTCGCCAGTACTATTCATCTTTGGATTTCTGGATGCCCCAGATAAACTAAAAACACATCTATACACAGATACACTGACTGCACTGGGGCAAAAAAAATCCTCTGAGCTTTCCAGTTTTAGCAAAGCAACAAAAGTGGTAGCAATTTGCTTTGATTTATTGCTCATTTGAAAGAAAAGACTTTTTTTTTGTCAGGTACCTGTTGGATTAAGTGTTTTATATAAATGGAATTCCTATAGGAATGGAGACACAAACAAGCCTTTTGTTGACTGTAAAAGTCAGTAGTGAATAATGTTATTGACACTTTTAAGTAGTAGGTAGTGTTTATTTACTGTAGAGATACCTTCTTTTGGATACACTTTCTAAACCCTCTGAGCTCCCCTGGGTCAGGCTCCAGCGTCCTTCAGGATGCCCTCCAGTATCAGAAAGCCCAGCACTGCCTGAGCCCAGTGCCTGGCACAGAGGAAGTGCTGGAGAAAGGCTTGTTGACTAATGAAATGCTCTGCTTTCATCACAACATTGTCATTCTTAGCAAGTGTCTTTAGGCTGAACTTTTCTTTTTTCTTTCCATTGACAGGTAGAAAATTACATTTACTAAACAGAACAGTTGGACTTTGTACAAACAGATGGTGAGCGTTGGGGAGTCAGGCTTTTGGATGGGCTCTTTGGGGCCTTTGGAGATTCCCAGTTCTGTCACTTGATAACCATATGCCCTGGAGGAGTTCACTTCACCACCCTGGGCCTCAGCTTTACTTACATGTCAAATGCGGGAATTGGATAAAATTATTTATCTTTATGGGTTCTTCCAGTTTGATTCCCTAGCCTGTGTTTCTGTAAATCTCAAGACAGAAAAAAGGTACTTTAACGGGCCGGACCGGGCCTTTTTCTGTGGCTGCACAGTATGTGGTCTATCATAACTGAGGCAGGAGGCTTGGAGATGGATGCCTGCCAACCTCCGTGAGGTTTTATCTCCTGGCCTTTCATTCTGGGGGAGCAGCCTGCAGCATTTGCTTCTTACTGGGCGTGAGGCATGTCGCTGAAACAAAGTATGCATGGGCCACGGCGAAAGTCATTGAGTGGTTCTCGAACTTGCTGACAAGTGGCGTACCCCTTATAATACAGTAAAGGTGAATTAGTTTGAACCCCTCTCCATGGCACAGCCACTCAGAGGCAGTATGGCCTAGTGAGTAGAACTGGCCTTGGTGTTGTGGAAACTGGGGTTCCCATCCTGCTTCTGACATAAAAGGACTGGGGTGACCTCTCTTAAACGCTCCTAACTGGCACATGCAACAGCTTGGGTATCATGGGCTATCTTTGCCCTATCTTTTGGTGAAGGAGGAGTTTGCAAATAAAAATAAGAGTTGTGCAATGCTCACCGGGTGTCAAGCACGATGCTAAACTCTGTCCAGTTATTTTCTCATCTGATCTCACAGCGGCCCTGAGAAGCAGGTGTTGTTATCCCCATTTTACAGAGGAGGAAATGAAAGTAAACAGAGGTTAAGTGACTTGCTCAGGGTCACACACTTAAGTGTCTGGGGATTGTATCTAAACTCATGTCTTCCTGCCATGCCTTTTGTTCTCTCCACTGCAACACCTTGCTGCCCAGATCAGATAATTAGTGAAAATGGGATTAGCCTCTTTAAGAGTGAAAGTTAACACACTTATTTAAAGAGCCCCTTTGACAGTGATGGCATACAAACAATGAATGTGACAGTTACAAATGATGTGTATTTGCTGAGTTTATGAAAGCATTTATAAAATTCTCTAGCACCTCCTAAGTTCCAGCTTTAGGGCTTCATATATGTTAGCCAAGTGGAACTCTGGGAAAGCCATTTTTGCACCAGGTCTTCAGGGGCAAGCCCAGCAGCTAATTTAGCCTGGCTGAATGCAGGAAGGCTCTTGACCAGGGAAGTGACCTGTAGGTGATGGATTTTTTGGGCTTATAGCAAGTCTTGAAAACCTTAGGCAGAGAAAGATTGTAGGAAATTACCTGTACTCCTGAAATTGAGTAAACTTCGCTGAAGAATCTTGGGCTTAAAAAAAAAAGAATCTTGGGCCTGTATGTTAACCCTATGACTAGTAAAGTGCTAATAACCACATTTCTTTTGAACTGCTCCAAAATGAAAAGGTATTATTAATTTAAATGAACTTTTCTCAATTAGGATGAAATTAGTGAGGTTTAACTGTATTTTCTAGCATCCAATGCTGTTTTGTTCTTCTGGAAAGAGGGTTCCCTTGCATTACAATCAGGGACTTTCTCAGGTGACCCTCAGGGTGATATGCCCCATTTCCAAAAATCCTGGATGCTGTTTAACAACTTTCTTTTCTGTATGCCTACAGCCTATTTCTAGATGACTTCCTTGGAGCTGGGAAAGGAGACCAGGCCCCCCAGTTGGAGTTTGAGCAGCTGCCTTTCAGCCACCCTCTCTTTATTATGTTTTCCTCGGGTACCACTGGAGCTCCCAAGTGCATGGTGCACTCTGCTGGGGTAGGCATCCTTCCATGGCTCAGGGGGAGCTGGTCACAGTTTGTGCTGCTTTAGAGAAGTGTGGAAAATCATTACTTTGGGACTGCAGACATAGAGGATGACAGTTTAAGGGGTGCCTCTAACAGTCTGACAGATGCCCGTGTCAAAACCAGCACGAATGTTGGGCATTGTTTGCATCAGGAGAGATCACACTGATGGAAAGCCAAGTGGTTTTTCAGAAATGTAAATTACTCTGCTACCAAAACCCAGTTGGGATGTGCTGCCTGCTTCTAATGAACTCCTTTTTCTTGCATATGGGCACGGACCTAACAATGATTTCAGGGGCCCAGAAATAATTTTTACCCTAGTGTAAAGTAGCTCATTCCTCATTGTTTCCCCTTGAAGCATTGCTTTCCCAAAGAAGTAGGGAAAGAAAAGATTTGCCAGTCTTCATCACCACCACCATGATAACTGATATTTATTTAGTCTCTCACAGTTTACAAAGTGTTTTACAGACACGAACTCATTTGGTCTCTGAGGTAGAGATCATTATTTTACAGATGAGGCACCCAAGAATCACTGAGGTTCAAGGGCGTGCCTGTGGTTACACAGCTTATAGATGTCAGAGGTAGGAGTCCAGCTGAAATTGTCTGCGTTCGAAGGGCTTCCTTACTCTTATTACTTCTCTGTGTGGCCTCTGCAGTCCCCAAAATTTAGAATTCGGATATGAAATGAGGAAAATTTGGGAGCAAATGGAAATAAATGCATTATTACACTTAAGCATTGTTTGTAGTTCTAAAGTCACTTTGTTAGTTTAGGAGCATAGAACTGTATTATATATAATTTAGTTTGATTGTAAAATGACTAAGTCTGGCATATTTTGAGCAAAAAACATCAGGAATTTTTTTCATTTTATTATAAACTTTCAAAATTATAAGGAAGGAGGCACCAGCTGACCCTTTTAAAAGTATAACCATTTGCACTAGATGGAAAAGTAGCAGCAGAAGTGAACTCATTGGCCAAATAGCTTAAAATTCCCCTGGTTTATAGGATGTAGTGTGGTTCCTGAGTCTTCCTTTGCATTCCCCTACCCTTGAAAGATCTTAGAAATCTGCATTGTCTGTCCTGTTTGAAACTTAGTCTTGAGACCTACTTCACTGTAAGAAAGACGTTTGGATGTAGAGAGAAATATCTTAAAGACTTATTTGAAATGCTAAGTTTAATTCTTTTTTTTTAACCTTTTTTTGGGGAGGGGGAAGAAGGCAAGGCAATACAACAGCTTGTAAGTGTTAAAAGTGTCTGAGGTCAAATTTGAACTCACATCCTCATGGCTCCAGGGCAGGTGCTCTATTCACTGCGCCACCTACCTGCCCCTGAAATACTAAGTTTAAAATAGAGAAGTGTCTATAGGAGAAACAAAATGCTGCTTTCTTTATTAGATGTATTCACCATTTTATGGTAAAGGAGAGAGGTTGTGAGTTTACATGTATATCCTCCTTTAAGTAAATCTGACATAGAAAAATCCTTAACTTACAGAGAAGAGAAATTAAAGGTGATTGTTTATTGAACATATGATGTACTACAAGGCTCATTTAAGTAATGCTTTAAAATCAAATTTGTTTTACGGAAGTTAAACTTCTTTAGAAGGTTGTGTGCATTGTGTTCTACTAATTTTCTGTAATTTCTGCTTTTTCCCAAATTATAATCTGTCCTCTTTGAAGAGAGCTCTTATCCTTGGGCTTTGCTATCTCTTTTAAATAGTCTTGCTATTCAAGTCCAAGGGAGTAGGGGAAGGGGAAGAGAGGGAGGGATAAAGAAACCAGTTTTTCTCTGTTCTTTCTGTATTTTAATGGTAATTGGTTCTGTGGACTAACTTTTTGTAGCTTTGAAGGGAAGTCAGCAGAGGCTCAAGTGGTTTATCCTCTCTGACTACTTCAAAAATATTACTTGAATGTTAGTTTTTAATAACACGTTAAAAAGAGAGAGGGGGAATGGTTACCATCAGTAGGTATACTTTTTTGCACATTTGATAATTTATTTTCCTCTTAGTAATTCCCTGTATTGGTGTTGAGATTATGTTAGTCAGATAACAGGTCACTAGGTGATTTTTTTTTGTGTCATTGTAAAGAAATCTTTATTCTTTTGTCCCTCCCTTCTTCTTCCTCTTCTCTGCTGTGAGGTTTCTGAGGCCTGTTGGTAAACCCTGAAGCATTGACTTCAATAATAAAGGGGAAGAGCAAGACCCCTGTGGTAGCCAGGCTTTGGGTCACGACTGTGTTTCTGCAGACCAGGCTGACCGAGGTCCAACCCCTTTTTCTGGGCAGTTCCCTGCCTGTGTTTTCTCAGCTTCTTCTAGGAGAGGCGGTGTGCTGTGGTAGGAGAATAGTTTGTGAGGTTCAGCAGAGAGCTGGACCTTGGACCTTTGTGGCTGGCCCAGTGACCGAGAGCCAGGAAGCCCTTGGAGCCTTGTTTTCTTCATTAGTAAAGGGGTGATAATACACATGTAGTAGGTGCCTCATAGGCTGTTGCGAGGATCAGAGGAGATCATGCTGGCATGAACTTTGCCAGCACTTTCTGTTCCTTCTGGTTAGAGTAGACTGATTGTCAGACAGGTGGGTACTGTCCACAGCTTGGGGTCGGTGCCCTCCTTCTCAGAGGATGAAGCTGTGTTAGGACTAGGCCCTTTTGCTGCATGGGAGACTTAAATCTTTGGAGGTGTTGGAGATGGACTAGACCTCAAAGTACAGGGAGCTTTCTTGAGGTTCCTGGTGGCCTTTCTTTTCTTTCAGCATGCATTTCTCTGTTTTTATTTCATTCTGCCTTTATTAGAACCAAGTGCTGATTACCTAGTTTTATAAAAACTCTGAGCCAAAAATGGATGTTATTTATAGAGGAGCATCTCCCTTTTGTCCTTTAGAGGCTGGTTGTCCCAATTACTAAGCATTTATTAAGTGCTTACTACATGCCAGGCACTGTGCTGGGTGTTGGGAATACAAATTCAAAGAATGAAACAGTCTCTCCTCACAAATAGTTATAGTCTATAAGAGGTCTGATCCATCTGCCATCCTTCCCACCTCCCCTGCCCTCCACCCCCCAATCGCGACATTTTGTAGAAATGAGAGTTAGAATTCGGCGGAAGAGTGACCTGGCTGCAGATCCTTCATTTAATTTTAGGCCCTTGGCTCAGAGTCCTGAGTTCTAACTTCTAGTCTGCTAAGCAGATGACTAGTAGGTGGCAGTGTTGTACAGTTTGTCACATTGATGACATTACCGTGTCCAGGCCGGCCCCATTCAGTTGGAAAGGGGAGCATGATTTGCAGAGTTTCATTCAGTGTTTGTTTCCAAAAGCGTATGCTGTTTACATTGGGGGCCCTATCTTTATTGTAGACTCTCCTCTGTCATTTTTATTTTCAGCCTACAGTTGGCAGGTTCCACACAAGGCCCATTAGTCCATCCGGCACCAGAAAACATGGAGAGTTTTAAAGCCCGCTGGCATTTTCCTGTCCAATTCGTTAGCATTTCCCAGGTATCAGTGGGAACAGGATGACATGATGAAGTTACTCATCACTTCACGAAGGCTCAGAAAGCAAGTTTCTCAGAGTAGAAGAGATGTGTATTCTTTTCTTTTCCTTGAGCAGTGTTCCCGAGTTACCTAAATACATTTTGTACTGAGATGCCTTAAAAAGAAAATAGCTCCATTGGATGTGTTTTTATTCCCCGTTTCTGTAGGGCACCCTACTCCAGCATCTCAAGGAGCATATTCTTCATGGAGACACAACCAGCAGTGACATCATTATGTACTATACCACAGTAAGTATTTTGGTTTTTGTTCCAGATGCCTAGAAAGGATTGTATACGTTTAAATAAAACGCTCCTCTTTTTTCTTTTCCCCTTTATCTCTGACTTGGAAACACCTTCAGTAGTTTAGTATGTTATTTTCCCTTGCTTCTCTCTCTCTTCTCTGCAACTGTGCACATTAATAGAATCCCTGAGGTAGTATAAAAAAAATCAGACCATTTTGGATCATTAGTTTACAAGGAACATTTTTCTTCTGAATCCCAACACACGCTTATTTGTCATTCTTGCCAGTGTGTCTTCTCCTGCAGTTGACCAAATCCCACCCTGTTCTTGCTGCCCACTGTGATCTCAGTATGCACAAACCCCTCTCCGTGTGGTATGGGAGTCCAAGGAAGGCCTAGGGTAGAAAGGCTGCCATAGGAACATTTAGTCAAGGTTGGGTCTCTCCATTCTGGAAAGATCAGGACTCAGAGGGAGTTTGATTGAGATGTTTAATTCATAGCGATAGAGCAAATGGTTTTTTTTCACTGAATTCCAGACATTAGAACTCCCCCTGGCCTGCCCTTGTTGAAGCCTGAAGCGGTAAGTTAAAGGACAGATAAAATGAAAATACTACTTTGTGTGCGGGGTAGTAATCATAAGGAACTTTTTTCCCTGAAGAGTAATACAAGCTGAAAATATGAATAGGTTCAGAAATGTAGGGTCCTAAAATGTTCTAGCAGAGTATAAGGCTTTTGAGGGAGAATTGTTTCAATTTTGTATCCCCAGAGACTACCATAAGTGCTATATACAGAGGCTCTTAATACTTGAATTGAATTAGAAGAGACTCTAGAAAGCATTTTATCCACTTGCCTTGTTTACAAATGGGAAAACTGAGTTTCAAGAGACATTCTTGAGGTCAAGAAGCTAGTTAGTGGTAAAGCCGGAACTAGGACACAAGTCTCTTGACCTTTAGTCCACTATCCTTTCTACTATAGCATGGGGGAGGGGGGGAAGAAATGATAAATTATAAGGTAACAAAGTGCTAATGATTTATTTGGAATCCCATATGTGTAAGCCATGCCCCTCACTTCTGTCTGGCATTGCCTTTATTAGAGGACAGAATCTTAGGCTGGAGGATCAGCATGGTTTACCCTGGGTTGGAATGGGGGTGGGGAGAGGGTTAGTTGTCTCCCAGACTAGGGGGTGGGCTTATGTGATGGTAGGGAGGAGGGGAGAGACTTGGATAGCATGTGTTGCTCAAACATGTTGGTCCAAGGAGTACCTATACCTCTGAGGAAAGCTGGCATCTGGCATCTGCCCCTGGAACCAGGATTATAGTAAGCGTTGGATGTCATTATTCATTCAAATTTCTTATTTGGCATTCTTTCCTGAAGAGTTTTAAGGCTGAGTTTCAATAAATCAACATTTTGTGGACTTGAGGTTTTGAATTTTAAAAAGCACCCATACACTGAAGGGAGGAGACAGCTCCTCTGTCCCCTTTGGAGCCTGATGACTTAAACCAATAGGGCCTTTCATCTGCTGATAGACGAGCTTGTGGATCTGGGACGTTTGTTCAGATGGTAAATTTAAACTGAGGATGTGCTGCCTCTTATGGTTTGGAATAGTTTCCTCTTGATGCAGACTCTTTCCATCATAACCTATTTAGCAGATGAGCTAATGGATTCCAGAGTGCCTTCAGCTGGAAGGGATGACGATTGTCTGTAGCATCCCAGTGTTACCCTATTAAGTGGCTTCATCTACATGTGCCTGGTGCCAGGCCAGTGACGACACCTCTTCCTTGTCCTTTGTCGGTCTTATTGGCTGTGAAAAGAGGGGAAGGGTGCTTGCTACAGGACTCCCAGACACTGACTGCTTTTCTCTTTGGTGTAGTGCTATCAAAGTGGAGGGAGTGCTTCAGTTTTTTTTTTTTTTAAACAAAATGAATTTCATTATCTTTAAAAAAAAATGACAATATTTAAATGAGAGTTGCAAGCTAAATCCAATTTCCTGTTGCTCTTTCTGTGATACTGAATAAGAAACTTTTAATTGGCCTTCTTTGGAAAACTGGGTTATGTCATTGTCAGCTGATGCCAAAGATGGAGGAATTAAGGGACTCTGCAATGTAGAATGCCCTGGTGATTTGTGGTTTTAGGATTTTTGTCACACTCACCCATGTAGGAAATTTTCTAGGCAACCAGTGTGGTTAACATATAGCTTGAATTTCTCCAAACCTTCTTTTCCTTTATCCATTTACGTCTGATTACATCAGGGAAAGAGCCTTTAGTAGGCACTGGTCTTCCTTGTTAAAACTTTACAATTTTGTCCTTAATTGAGGACTTATGCCACATTGAGAGTACAGTATTTTATTTCCTTATTTGGAGGATTCCTAGAACTAAATGAGAGGAAGGGTAGGTCTCTACTTCTTTAATTACTGCCAAATCAACTGTAGTGCTTGGAGTTGGTCTTCTAGTGATAATCTCTTATGTGTGGAGAATAACCATATTCTTGATTTCTTCACTTCCCTGCCTGTCTTGACTCTTACTCTATAGCCTTTTAAAATTCCTTCAAGTTAACCATGGTATTGTTCATGTGCCCTACACATCCTTTCATACTGCACCGATTGTATAAAATGTCTAATTGTGGGAGGGAATAGGCCTTGACCCATCATAGATGGCTGCTGTCCAAGTATTTAAGATGCTGAGTGAATGGGGAGACTTCTCTTGCTGTAAACATTGGTCCTTTTGTATCTTCCAGATTGGCTGGATGATGTGGAATTGGCTGGTGTCGGTGCTTGCAACGGGAGCTTCCGTGGTCTTATACGATGGTTCTCCCTTGGTCCCAACGGCTAATGTGCTCTGGGATTTGGTGGACAGACTAGGGTAGGTAAATAAGATGCTAAACATCTGTTGGTTATCATTGAAGAAGAGGATGTGGAAAGCAATGGATAACTGTTCTCGACACGTGCCTGAAGGCAGCTAAATTCAAGGTTTCACTGGGAAAGGCATTTGGAACAAAACTGAAAATACTCTTATTTATGCCCTTGCACAAAATTGGGATGGATTCCCTCTGGAATATTGCGTGCAGTTCTGGACCAAGGAAGAACAGCTTAAATGATCAAGGGAATGGAAGATTTCAGGGGATAGCAGTGTAAGAACAGACTAATGTGATGACCCAAGCCCTCTTTGGTCTGGGAAGGTGAGACTCAAGGAGAGGGGTGGGAGGGAGATGACTGAAGTCTGAAAAGTCATGAAGAATCCAAACAGGATGAATACAGACTTACTCATCAAACCCTTAGTATTAGTGGATTTTAGAGGATCCTTCTTAGAACTCAACAGTAACAAATTGAGGACAAAAGGGAATAGGAATACTGTTTTATACAGAAGGACAAACCAAGTAAAAGAACCAAAAGAAACTCTCCAGTGGGTTGAGTGAAACTTCTGTGTAGATTTTAGGGGAAAAAATTGATAAGATTGTAGCTGATGAGAGGGTGTGGAGGGGTTTGGGGCAGTAATACAGGGAGGGCCCATGGTGGTGAGATAAGATGTAGATTGATTGACGATGGATGATAGGGTTGTAATTCATGATTAAAGTAGAGCAGTTAGGGCTATTTGGTCCAAGTTGGGAGGTTAATCAGCAATCATTTATTAAGCACCTTGGTATAAAGGCATGCTACTAGGTTATGAAGATAAATCCTGTTTCCTCATAAATGACCAATCATTTCTCATCAGAAGTAGAATCTTGGGTTGGTTCAGTCGTTGGACTTTGATTCAGTTTGATGGTTCTTAGCTTTTTTGTTAAAGCAACACTATTCTTTAAGCTAGCCCTAGATATTGTCTTTGTTTCTCTGCAGTATTGTTGCAGGTAACTTCACATCAGAAAGTCTAATCCTCCTTCCTAGATTTGGTGGCAAAATATTAGGATTTTAGGGAATGGACACAAGTCAGTACGAACTGAGATGTTGGCCATTTCTTTGGTGCATGTGGATTATAGTAAGCAAGGCCGGGGAAAAATGAAGTGGTCCTATATTTGCCTTCCTGTTCCCTTTCAGGGCATCATTGTTAGGAAATGCCAAAAGATCCTTTTTCATAAGGATCTTCTTTGTTAGATAAATTACCCAGAATTCTTTAGAATTTTGTTTTGGTTAATACATTTCAACAACAATGTTTCATTTTTCTTTGACTGTATAAAGACAGTTTATAAAGAGTCCAGGTACCTTCATGAGACTGGGAGTAAACCCCAGCCTGAAGTATAATTACTCTTTAAATTTCGAGCTGTTCATGTTAGAAAATAGAAGGAAGAATGAATATTTTTAAACTTTTGCCCATTTGTCATTTAATACAGTTTTGCCTGGTTGGTGTAATATTTAAATCCTGACATTTGCCTCATGCTATTAGGATATTTCCTAATGAGCTTGTTTCCAGAGAAAGGTTAATAAAATCCCTTGGAACTTGGTATTGAAGGAAAATCTTCACTCTTTATACATATACAACCTTTGAAACCAGACTGCAGAGAGAAAAATTATGTTGGGATAGTTAGAGGGAGGAAAATGTTTCTCCTCAACATGTTAGTAACAAAGCTGAGAACAAGGTCTCCAGGGAGGCTCATCTTTGCACTTGTGTATTTAAATGGTTATGTTTATGTGGACCGTTAATGGCACATATAAATTTACGCATGCCTACACGGTGAAGGGGAGGGACTAATTGGGAAGGAAATAGAGTGAAATAGGATGACCATTCCTTCAGTAACTGATGGCAGAGTTTGAAAGGGGAGGAGAGGAGTGACAGCCTCTCTGTTCTGGCTTTGTCTCTCTCTTTCTAAGAGAAGCCCTGACATTGACTTAATGCAGTCATTAAAACTCTGTTGTTTCTTCCTAAGATTAATGACTCTTTTGAACTTGTGAAGTTTGAAACAGAGTCCTTGAAATTCCTATGATGTTTTAACTAACGTAGATCAATTTAAGTATTAAACCGGTTGCATTGATCACTGAAGATTTTCTTTTAAGTTTATCACACTGAGAATTAGGGATTTTGAAGGAATTAACAAGAATTCCTTTTATTTTAAAAAAAGGTGGTATTTTGTTTTTTTTAATTGGAGAAATATCCAGGACACATTGTCCAATGGGTATGGGGTGATTTGGATGAATGGTTTGTGTTAGGGACACAACTCTGGGCCCTGTTGGGTTTTGCTAGTAACTGGGTTGGCATTGGGTTGTATTAGTTGCTTACTTTTGCTCATCTATGACTGGGTATTATCATAATGCTATTGTAAGAGATGGCAAGATCCTGTAGGGTGAATCAGCTATTCTCTTAGTGAAA
Source organism: Pseudochirops corinnae (assembly GCA_028646515.1). NCBI lineage: Eukaryota > Metazoa > Chordata > Mammalia > Diprotodontia > Pseudocheiridae > Pseudochirops > Pseudochirops corinnae. The sequence goes on along the minus strand of CM053587.1, from coordinate 324,898,122 downwards.
GTTAATTGTTTTGGAAGTTAATCAGGGATCATTTAGTAAATGATTACTTCAGTAATTTACTAGAGTGTGATTAGTGCGTTGAAACAGTGATTTGCTGAGGGTTCCCCTTGTGGCCTGAAAGAATTCATATACTTCCCAGAGAGGCTGAACCATCTGTCTGGGACAGGGCTTCTGGAGACATTTTTAGTTCTGACACTGGTAAGTGATTGATTTAGTGAGCCCTTTCCAGTCCGTTAAAAGTACTATGTAATATACACAAACACCATTCCATTCCATGCCAGTCTCCTCACTTGGCCTCTTCCTAATTTGTCAGAGGGGAAAAAGCCATTCTGTGTCTGGTCTCCTGCCTTCCAGGGAGTAGGGAAGAAACTCAGGTAGATGCCATTCTATCAGGCTTTTCCTGCCTGTCAGCTGGTCTGGCCTAGCCTGCCTGCAGGGAAGGAAGCTCCTCTAACTGGTTCCCTCCCTGGAGCTGCTGCTTAAAGCCCTGAGAGGATGCTGCCTGTAGGCCAAGCTAGAGATATTGATAACCAGGGGTGCTGTGAGACTCAGGTGAGGTAATGAATGTAAAGCAAACCTTAAATCCTACAATACATGTCCATTGTTACTGTTGTTGTAGCCTCCAGTCTGATGATGACTTCCTTCCCTGAATCTTCTGCTGTATTTGTTTTTCAGGCAGTGTGTATAGAGCAATACAGGAGTGAGCTGCTAAATGTTTAACAACTAGACTCTCTGAGAAAAAGTGTATACAACTCACATTTAAGTATGTCTGCATTATTAACTTAGACATTCTTAAATCTGGACAATCAGATTTCTCTGAATTGTAACAATTTCTGAACTGTAAATGCTGACGCTGAAAATTTAATAATCTGTTAGCAAACTAGTTAGAACTGGTTCTACCACATCCTCGTGATAACCTACCTGAACTCATTCTTCAATAATTAACAAATTCCTTTCTGGTCGCATCCTTCTCATCTGAATGATTCTGAACCCTTGACTATCATCATTCAAACCTGTTCTCTTTCCTCCACTGTCTGCTCCGTTACTTCCATGTCTTTAAATCCTTAACCACCCTCTCCCCCACCCAGTGTCCCACTCTAAAGCTCCTGTGCCCTATGGAACATATGCTCTATAGGTAACAAGCCTGCTTTCATTTTACATCTTTTCCTTTCCCATTTCTATCATCTTTTGCTCTCACTGAAACCTGACTCCCTCCTGAGCCGCTATTAGCTGCACTTCTACTCATTCCCCACCTTTTCCCACCCTCCTGTCCCCTAATAGTAGTGAGGATGGGAGTTAGAATATTCCTTGCTCTCCAGTGCTATCTCCAGGTTCTCTTTCTACCATCATCCCTCAGCAACCTCTCATTTGAGGTTTATTCCACCTTTATATACCACCCATTCGAAATTCTAGTAGCTGTTGTCTGCTGACCTCCAGTATTCTCCTGGACATTCTTTCCTCAGTGAGTTCAGTGCCTGGCTTGTAGCTTCTGTCCTCAACTCTTGGCCTCATACTAGGAGACTTCGACATACTCCCTCCCTCCCAAGTGATATTCCCTCCCAGTTCCTCAGCGAACTAATTAAAAAAAATTTTTTTTTGCTTTTTTGGAGGGAGGAGGGTGGGACAATTGGGGTTAAGCAGCTTGCCCAAGGTCATACAGCTGATTTTGTGTTAAGTGTCTGAAGTCAGATTTGAACTCAGGTCCCCCTGACTCAAGGGCCAGTGCTCTATTCAGTGTGCCACCTAGCCGCCCCCTCCTCGGCTTACTGATTTCCTCTAACCTGGTCCTTTACCTCATCTCATCTATGCCCAGAGAAATGGTCATACTTTTGGTCCATCACCCTTAAATGTACCATTTGTGTGTTCAGGAGCTTTGAAATTTCCTCACCTAATCACAGTCTGTTGTCATTACCCCTGTCTGTTTTGCAGCTCCAAGGCTCTTCTTTGTCCTTCTTTGTCCTCAAGGCGACCTTCAGTCTCCGTCCCTCATCCCTTTCCTTCGTGCTCTCATTCCTTTCGCATCTTGATTTGTGAGTTAATGGGCTCAACTCTACACTGACCCTTCTCTTGAGTCCACTGTCCCCTTATCCTGACAGGTCTTGTCCTGCCGAGCTTCACCTTCTGATCGCTCCCGTCATCTGCTGCTTTTGCTCTTCCTCTTGCTGCTGAGTCTTAATCCTACTCGATTCAATTGAGTCTCTGGAAAGTGTAAAAGATGTGAAGTGTTCCAAAATGTCCACTAGAATTTGGCTTTAATTCCAAGGGCAACTTCTAAAGCGTGCTGGACTTTATAGTAACTAAAGGCTTAAAACATTTCTTGTCCCAATTTCTATGGACAAATGGATTTTTCCTTAAAATGATAAGAATCATTACCTTCAGCAAGCATTATTTGTCATGGGGATAAGGTAAAAGTCTTCCCAATAAGATCAAGCAAGGACGCTCAGTCTCACTAGTATTATTCAATATTGTATTAGAAATGCTAGCACATAGCAATAAGAGTAGAAAAAGAAACTGAAGGAATCAGAATGGGCAGTGAGGTAATAAAACTCTCTTCTTGCAGAAGATATGATGATATACTTGCAAAATCCTAGAGATTCAACCAAAAATCTGGTTGAAATAATAATTTTAGCAAAGTATCAGGTCATAAAATAAACACATAAATCATTGGCAGTTCTGTGTATCACCAACCAATCCTGTAAGAAGAGATATTTAGAAATACCCCATTTAAAATAATCATAGACAGCATAAAATGCCTGGGAGCATACCTGCCAAGACAAATCCAAGAACTACATGAACATAATCATACATTTTTTATACAAATAAAGTCAGATTTAAGTAATAAAGAAATAATAATGTTCATGGGTGGTCAGAGTCAGTATAATAAAAATGATAATTCTACCCAAACTAATCTACTTATTCAATGCCATCCCAATTAAATTACCAAGAGTTATTTTATTGAGCTAAAAAAATAATAACAAAATTCATTTGGAAGAACAAAAGGTCATGATATCAAAGGAATGAATGAAAAAAGTATAAAGGAAGGAGATTTAGCAGTGCTAGATCTTAAACTTTATTGTAAGGCAGTAATTATCAAAACGGGTATTGGCTACGAAATAGAAAAGTGTAACAGAGTAGGCATACAATGCATGGTAGTAAATAATTATAGTAACTGTGTGTTTGACGAATGTAAAGATTTAAGTTTTTGGACTAAGAATTCACCATTTGATAAAAATTGTTGAGAAAACTGGAAAGTAGTCTGACAGAAATTTGGTATAGACCAGTATCTTACATCATTTACCAAGATAAAGTCAAAAGGGATGCATGACCTACATATAAAGGGATGTATCATAAGTAAATTAGAAGAACATGGAGCATGTTACCTATCACACTTATGAATTGGAGAAGAATTTATGAATAAACAAAAGATAGAGAGCATTGCAAAAATTTTGATTATATTAAAAAGGTTTTGTACAAATAAAGTCAGTGTAGCCAAGATTAGAAGGAAAGCAAAAAATTGGGGAAAAAATTTTATAGACACTTTCTTGGATAAAGGTCTCAGGTTTAAAATATGTAGAGAACTTTTGTCAAATTTATAGGAATATGAGTCATTCCCCAGTTGATCAAAAGATATGAACAGTTTTCAGAAGAAGGAATCAAAACTACATATAATCATATGAAAAATTGCTTTAAATCATTGTTAATTAGAAAAATGTAAATTAAAACAACTTTGAGGCATCATCTTACACCTATCAGATTGACTAAAATGACAGAAGGAGAAAATAACATGTTGAAGGGGATGAGGAAAACTTGGGACATTAATACACCTCTGGTGGAATGTGAACTGATCTAACCATTTTGGAGAGTAATCTGGAATTATGCCCAAATTGTTATAAAACATATACCCGTTAACCCAGCAATACCACTGTGAGGACTGTTTCTTAAGGTGATCAGGGAAAAAGGAAAATAACTTATATCTTCTAAGATATAGCAGCTCTCTTTGTGGTGGCACAGAACTAGGAATTTAGGGGATGCCCGTCAGTGGGGGAATGGCTAAACATGTTATGGTTACATGATTGTGATGGGATACTACTGTGCTGTAAGAAATGATGAGCAGGTTGGTTTTAGAAAAACATGGAAAGGCTTGCATGAAATAATGAGGAGTAAAAATGAGCAGAACTAAGAGAACATTGTATATGGTAACAGCAATATTTTTCAAAGAATAACTGTGAATAATTAAGTTATTATCAATATTATAAATACTCAAATCAATTACAAAGGACCTGTGAAAGAAGATATCTGTGTCAAATGGTAGCCTTCTCTAGTGCAGAGTAGGGAGGGAGACAGTTTGTAATTTAAAAATGTAATTACCCCCCCCCCCCCCCAAATCCCACCAAAACAACAACAAATAGAGATTGACAATTTACGGTCTTAGAGAGTTGCCAAGGGTACTAAAAAGGTAATCAATTTACCCAAGATCAAATAGCATTCTGTGACATCCTTTCTTCCTGACTCCAGGGATGGCTTTTTATATACTAGATCATGCTTACTCTCAATAAAACAAAATCAAATTTAAGAAAAATTTCTATAGACAGATTTCTGTTACTTGCTCTGCAAAGAGTGCCAGAGGAAAGAGTAGTAGTCGAAATTGAAAGGAAGGGGGGGCTTGAGAGTCCTGTGGACAGCGAGAAAAAAAACCCGAGACTTGGCGGAGAGCATTGAGCCCAGGGAGGCTGGGTTAGGGACCAGCAGAGCCATTCTAGCCAGCAGCATTTGTCCCTGGTCGGTTTGGGAAAGGACTTTGACATGTGTGCTTTTATTTGTTCCACCATGTCCCAGCATTGGTGTGGAAGATGGACAGGGGACCGTTTGAGTGCTTTTACATATATTAGGGTGGTGATTTGTGTGATGGAAAAAAAAGTAATCCTCGTGGCCATATTTCTATTGACTGTTCCTTTGATGTGGGCGAGGTATTAGAAAAAGATGAAAGGGCATTCATTTACTTCTCTTCTTTGTTAGTTATTCTTTCAGCATAATACATGTTTACCAGTGGCATTACGTATTAATTACCTAGTGTGAATATTTTTGGAAGGTTAGAAACTCCAGCCGTTTGGGAAAAAAGGTAGTAATGACCAAATTATTTGATCCAGGGTAAAAGCATGAATTCTTGTATAAATTTTTTGGAGGGAAATAGCTGTGTTTTATTAGTTTTAATTAGTGACAGTAGCTGTGTAATTACAGGCAAGTAGACTTCCCTTCCTTTTCCCCTCTTGCCACAGGTACTAAGGACTCTGGAAGTGTTGATGTGCAATCCTCACCAGTTCACCAAAAGAGGAAATATTTACATTAGTGTTCTAGGTTCTCTCTTTTAAAACAAAATATTTAGGATCATGTAAAGTTATTGTACTTAAAGCGCATTTAAATGCAGATGATGGGTTTGGATAAAACTAATTGCTGTAGATGTGAAGATAGTGCAGATCCTTAATGTCAAGATATGGCAACATGTTTCCTAGGATGAGAAAAAACTTCCTATATGTTTGACATGGTTGTACATGAATAACTTATGTCTGATTGTTTCCTGTCTGGGGGAAGGAGTAGGGGAGGGAGGAAAAATCTTGGAGCTCAAAATCTCATAAAAATAAATGTTGAAAACTGTCTTTACATGTAATTGGAAAAAAATAAAATACTATTAAGTGGAAAAAAACAAACAAAAAGACTTTGTAAGTTAACACCAGTCATTGATGCAACCCAGGAAGGCGGCATGTTGTGGTTTAGGAAAGTTCAGTTGAAAGTAAACTGCCAGCATTAGAAAGTTTTGATATTCAGACGTGTAAACTGAGTGAAAACTTTGTTCCCTTTGTTTTCTTTCCACATCTGCGCCTTTTCTTGCTCCTAGGATCACAGTTCTTGGAACGGGGGCCAAGTGGCTGTCAGTACTAGAAGAGAGAAACTTGAAACCAGGTAAATAGACTTTCTAACTCTCTCGTGACACCGATTTCCTCCAAGGAAATGGAATACATTTAATTCTGTATTTCTTTTGTGTAAGTGATACTTTAAGAAAATGGTCTTAACTGTAGTCTTTTAACTGTCCTTCATTTTAGTGGAAACCCACAGTCTTCAGACTCTTCACACTATCCTGTCTACAGGGTCTCCTTTAAAAGCCCAAAGCTATGAGTATGTTTACAAATATATAAAGAAGAACATCCTCCTTGGATCTATCTCAGGTAATGATTAGAGTACCGGGGTGCTGGGGGAGGGGTGGAAAGGACAGAGCTGGGAGGTTAGGAGTGGAACAAGGGAGTACTTGGATTTCAGGTGGACATAGCCTTTATCTAATTCTCAAGTCCTCTTATTAGTTAGCTTAAGGCTGAAGATGTCTCTTTTGTTAGCTCTAGACCAACTTTCTTGGTTGTCCTAAATCTCCACATTAGGTTTTATAGTAGAGCTTTTCATTTTTAAAGATTTATTGATATATTTGGCTTGGACACAATCGTTACTTCCTAGCAAATAACCGGACAAACCTCTTTACAAAGTACAGTCACTGAGAAAAGATTTAATGACAGAAAGGTGGAGTATGTTCATTAACGTTGGAAATATGGTACTAATGGGGAATGTTTTCTTTGATCAAAATGTAGTTTTCTTTCCATGTTTACTTTCCTTACATCATTATAATCACTACATTTATATATTTCTTTGGCTTTTCTTTCTTCTCTTTGCATCACTTCCTATGTTTCTCTGAATCTTCATATATATCTTTATGGTACAATAAAGACAAAGAATCCCAGTTTTTATGGAGCTCCTCATTCAGTGACCCCTGAGTGGATGTGTTGACGGAGAAGCTGAATCATATCAATCAGTATTCTTTCTATAAGAGAAATCAAAAGATAGAAGGAGATTACAGCTCAGTAGAAGGATGCCTCCCATCTGCTCCTGAGAGAGGCAGAGGAGGAGGCAGCAGAGGGAATGTGATTCTCTGCCCAGAGGCAGCAGCAAATATTATTTCATGACACGTCTGGTCATCACATATTGCAGAGCTAATGATAAGTATTTACAAAGAGACATCCATGATAATAATTGTAGCTTGTTGAGCATGGATTTATTTGAATACCGAGTATGATGCAGTGATATTCCATCACATTTATAGGCCATGACTCGTATAGCCATTTTCCAGTTGTTGGAAATTGTCTCTAGATTTTTGTTATCAGAGAGAATATTGCCCAGAATGTTTTTGTTCATTTGTTTTTTTTTCTTGATTTTAGTAACCTTTTGAGACATAGTCCCAGCACTGAGATCTCTGGATCAAATAGTACGAAAAAGTTAGTCATGTTTCTTATGTAACCCCAAATTATTTTCCAGAATAATTAAGCAAGTTTATGGCTCTCCCAGTAGTAAATTAGCCTACCACTCTTCCCACAGTACACCTAACGAGGAATTTTTCCATCAGTCAATCACTATACCCGTATTAAGCTCCTAAATGCCCGGTGCTATGTTGGGTTCTTGGGATACAAAGACAAAAAATAGCACTTCAGTGGCCTGATTTAGGGAGGACAACATTTACCCATACAGAATGTCCCCAAAATATTCATGTAGGCTTAATTATTAGCTTTTGGGGCACCCCATCGAATACATATAGAATTTGTAACAGAGAAATTGGGGGAGGAGACATTAACTACTGAGCGTAACAAGAAAGGCCTTAAGGAAGGGTTAGCATTTGGACTGAGCTTTGAAAGAAACTAGAGATTTTTTTAAGAGTCAGATGTGAGGAAGGGAACACATTCTTGGCCCAGGAGACAATGTGGGCAGAAGTATGGAGATGCAGGATAAATGTGGTGTTGCAGAACAGCAAGAAGGTCCGTTTGACTGGCCCCTAGCATGTATGAAGAGATGTGCTGTGTGACCAGCAGGGATAGGTGGGTAGTCAAAGGATTTAAAGGCTCAACACATGAGCTCATTTTTGAGTCTAGGAGTCATGTGGAGCCTTTGGAGTTTCTCAACTAGGGGAATGACACTTGAGGAAAGTGACTTTGGTAGTTGTGTGGAAGATGGGTTGATGAGGGCAGTGAGGTAGGCAGGGAGGTCAGTCAGGATGCTGTTGCAAGAGTCTGGGTGGGAAAGGGGGCTGTTTGGTCTCTCTTCACTAAGCAGGTGGCCCTGGTTTGCTAGTGGATGAGTGTGAGGAGGTATTTCACTTAAGTCTTGGCTGACCCAGCCATGACACCAGAATGAGCATAAGAAGTAGATCTGTTTTTTAGTCTTGGCTTTACCATTAACCAGCTAGGTGATTTCTGGGACAAATCACTTGACCAAACTCTCTGGAGCTCAGTTTCTTGCTTTGTAGAATGTATGGAGAGTTGACTTCTGAAGTCTCTCTCAGCTATAGCATTCTAAATCTATGTTTTTTTTTTTTTTATCTGCGTAGTACAGCTTTCATTGCTATTATGGCTTTTTCTTTATTTTGTAACAAAAATACCTTATGTACTTTAGCCTTAGGATAGACTGACATTTAAAAAACACAGCAATAAAAGATACTTTAATGAAATTAGCATTTCTGTTAGTAGCTGGGGGGAAATGAAATGATTCTCACCTAGTGTAATGTCAGGGCAAGATAATTTCTTACAGATATGATTGGGAGTTAAAGGAAATGGAATTTTCACAAACTCATTTTAATGGGATTTTTTTGGCCTTCAAAAGAGGTAGTGTTAGTTTGGAAAAGATTTCAAGGAAAGCCTCATTTTCTTTACTTTCCCCTTCTGCCCATGGCTCTGTAGCAGTTGATTATAATTTGAATTTCCTTTCTGTTTAAACTACAGGCAATACTCCTTCAGTGTTGAGCCACCTTTAGTGGCTTGGCTGACCAAGTCATCCTAAGATCCATACATAATTTACTTAGGGACAAATTCTTCTGTGAGACCCCACTTTCCTCTGGATCCCATGCCTGGCTCCTGGCCCCAGCAACATCAGTTATTGAGACGCTACTGTTCCTCTTACCTGTGTCCCTCATGCTTTCTAGAGCAGTGAAGGGATGTCCAGAACCAGAAATTCCCCGAGAGGAATTCCCTCAGGTCAGGGATCACTTCCTTTATACCTTTCAGGTAGAGAGAGACCTTCAGAAATTCAGAGCATTATACCTTCTACTGAGCTCACACAGACACACTCTCTCTCTCTCTCTCTCTCTCTCTCTCTCTCTCTCTCTTTCTCTCTCTTTCTCTTTCTTTCTCTTTCTCTCTGCCTCCCTCCCTCCCCCTCCTTGTTCAGTTTTAGGGAGTAGTTTTGGAATGAATATTTCCTGGAAGCTGCATCAGGTTGGAAGCCATTCACTGAGGCAGGGGAGTGGACTTTAACTCATGTCCTCTGCCCATGGTGAGCCAGGATGGAGTAGTGGATAGGAAGGTGACCTCAGAAGCAGGAAGCCCTCAGTCTTGGCTCTCTCCCTCCTGCCAATCTGATCTTCTCACTTTACCTCTCCAGATGATACTGTTTTCTCTGTTTTCAGCACCACTAACTTTTTTGAAAAGGAAATGTGATAATTCCACAGTGATTCTCAGCATCTAGGGCCATATTGGGAGAAATGATATTCTGTATTTGTCATCTTTTGGGTCCTTGGCCTCTGTGTGCTAGTTAAAACAAAATCAATAGCTTTCCTCAGTTTTTTGAATTGTGACTCTTCCCTCTCCTTTTCATTGCAGGTGGCACTGACATAATTTCCTGTTTTATGGGTCAAAATGTTTCAATTCCAGTTTATAAAGGAGAAATTCAGGCCAGGAATCTGGGCATGGCAGTGGAAGCATGGAGTGAGGAAGGTAACTGATTTGTAGAACATCTTTCTTTAAATAGAACCCCATAATTTTTGAGTTAGGAAGGTACCTTAGAGATCATCTGGTCCAATTCTTCTTTGATTAAAAATCCTCTGTGCCTTGTGCCCATCAAGTAGTCATCCAGAGTTTGCTTTGAGACCTCACCTTTTGGGATAAAATGATCAATAATCAAAAAATAATCATTAGGAATTTTTTCTTTACAAAGAGCTGTACCTTTGTACCTTTTACCCATCATTCCTAGTTCTTCCCGTGGGGGCCAAACAGAACAAATTTAATCCCACTTCCTTGTGGCAGCCCATCAGACATGGGGTAGGGGAATGGGAACAAGCTTTTACTGGGGCTTAGTGGTAAGTGCTTTTACAAATACCTCATTTGATGTTTGCAAACCTTGGAGGAAGGCGTGATTATGATCCCCTTGAGGAAACTTAGGCAAACAGGTTTAAGTGACTTGCCCAGAATCACAGAGCTAATAAGTGTCTGAGGCCAGATGGGAACTCTGGTCTTCTTGACTCTAAGTTCATCTGCCCAGCTGCCTAGCCACCAGATCCCCTTCCAGGTCTTCTCTGAATTTTTAAAAATTGATGTCTTTATGATTTTTACATAACTAGTCATTTTCCAATGTATATTTGTGTTACCTTTATAATAAAAAGAAAACAGTCAGGCAAAATTGGCTAATATAGCAACCAAGTCTGCCTCTCTTCCTCACGTTGAACATCAGTAAACTCAAGATTGCATTTAATCTGAACTTTATTTATGTTATTGTAGTCATCATGTATCTTGTAATCCTGGTTCTACCTTCTTGGCTCTGTATCAGTTCTCATGTTTCTCTGAATTCTTTATAGTCATCCCTTTCTTTGAGTGTGATATTATTGCATTACTTTCATGTACAATAGTTTGTTCAGTCATTTCCCAGTGGATAGAAAATTATTTGGCTTCCATTTTTTTTAACTGAAATGAGGTGTATGAATATTCTTATTAAATGGGATCTTTCTTTTTCTTTTTGACCTCCTTGGAATACATACCCAGTGACATCAGTTGGTTAAAGAGTTTCACTTTCAGTAATTTTAGTCATTTTTTGAGCATAATTCCAGTTGTTTTCCAGAATAGTTGCCCTAAGCCACAGCTCTATCCCTAGTGTATTAGGGAAACCTGATTTCCCGGAGCCCTCAGGCTTCTCTTCTCTAGGCTAGATACTCGTAGGTTTTTCAGCTATTCTTCACATGGCATGAACTCAAGACACTTAAAGAAAATTGCATTAAAAAAAAAAGGTATTCTGAAATTCAGAATCATCACTACTCATCTGGACAAATATTCCTCCAAAGAGTTTCTAATTAAGAAGACTTGCCTTTCTCTGGAAAGTTCAAGCTTATCAATATCTGTCCTAAAATGTGCTGTGTCAACATGGACTTAATATTCCAGATATGTATTGATCAGTGCTGAGTATGATAGGGCTTTTACTTTCCTTGTCTGATATCAAATGCCTTTGTTTGCTTTTAAATGACTGGGTCAGAACAGTTGTAGAGAGAAGTGCTCAGTAGTCTTTGGTCCTGGGCCTCCATTCTTTTCTGTAAAAGGAAGATAATAAAACCTAAATCCTTTTAAAATTGAGTGGATCTCTTTTCCAGCTTACAGAGCATTTCTTTCCTCTTGACATCCCTTCCCATGCATAGTTTAATACGTACTCTGCTTTTTGGAATCATTTCTGGTTCTCCTGGATTGAGTCCTCGTTGAGCGATTGATTGCAAGGTAAGTTTGGTGAGACCAGCACCCAGCCTGACAGGCCACTGAGGGAAGAACAGCTAGATGTTTAAGTACCTGCCTTTGGCCGTCAGAAATGCTCAGCAGCTAATCATCAAACATGGTTAAGTGTTTACCATGTGCCAGGCACTGTGGAGAGTTCTGGAGATGCAAAGAAAAGCAAAAATATTTGTTCCTGTCCTCAAGGAGCTTACCTTCTGGTAGGGCAAACTACACAGAAATAACCAGGTACATACAAGATATACATACATAGATGGGAAGATATCTTGAAGGGGAAGACGCCAGCACCTGAAGGCACCCACTCATCTGTGATTTATCGACAATTTTCCTGGTGTGTCTTGATCAGAGCAGAACATGGCAGCATTATTATTTCCCTTCTTTTGGACACCAATCTTTTAAATTCAGCCTGGGATAGGATGATTTTTTTTTGTTTGATGTATCCTACTGTTGATTCATAGTGAGTTTGTAGTCAGCCCAAAATTCCAGACCTTTTTCACCAGAATTTGTTTAATTAGGCTTTCCCTCCTGCTGTATTTGTGAGGCTGACTTTTGGAGTTGGACTCTAGGCAGCCTGGGATAGTAGAGAAAAACACTGGATACTCTGAACTGTGACCTCTCTGCCATCATCTCTTCTGGGTCATAATTTTCTCCTCTATAAAATGAGGGATTTGGACTAGTTGACCATGAAAGACCTTTTCACCTCTTAAGTCTGTGATCAGATTAATTCAGTTGTAGAATTTTGTTTATTCCTATAAAATTTCATCTTGAGCATGTTGGCCCATTTTCCTAATCTGCCAAGATCATCTGATGTGCCAGCCTGCGTGTCTTCTGCAGGTCTGAGAAGCACGCCCTCTCTGGGAACGCTCGGAGAAGTGAAGTGTCAGGCAGTGGCGCTGAGCGCGTAGCAAGGACTCTGCAGGTCTGTGCTAACAGCCTCAGTGCTCTATCTAGAGGTCAGAGCCATGTTGATCTCAAAAATCCAACTGGAGGAATAAAATTGCTGCCTCTTAGTAGATTGGTTTTGAGACTTTTGATTTGTTAAGTAAATAGAAATAAAGGAGCTTTGGGAAAATGTGAATTTTTGTGGGTTTTTACATGCTATTCTTTTTTTTCTTTCTTCATCCTTCAAATCTAGGAAAGGCAGTGTGGGGCGAGAGTGGTGAACTAGTTTGCACCAAACCGATACCCTGCCAACCTACATACTTCTGGAATGATAAGAATGGAATGAAATACAGGAAGGCTTATTTCTCTAAATTCCCAGGTAAGTCTGGATGACCAGAAACAGGGCTAAGTCCCAGACTTAGTTGACCCTTCTGTGAGCCCCAGTTAAATTTTCCTGTCATTATTCCCTTCCCTAATAGCCTAGTATTGGACTTCTCATTCTGCCAGTGGAATGGTGATGAATTTTTGATAAATATCTTGCTATCTTATGCTTGAAACCTTGGGAGTTCCTGTAATCTGGGCTTAGCTTGATATTCCCCCTTCTCTCCCCTACCCCTACATTCCTCCCCTCTTTCCCTACCTATTCTTTCCCGGGACCAGTATGGTTGAGCAGGTATAGGCTCAACAGATGGCCCCTTGGACCTCTTGGGGGCAGCTTGCTTAATCATGATGTGAACTTATCTTGGGAGAACTGAAGTGTGGGAAAGGTTATTTAGTTCTTATTTTTTAGATCACCTAAGCCATTATCCAGCCATTATAGAGATGTAAGAAGTATGCTTTGGGTAGGGGGGCGAGGATTGTGATTTATGGTCAGCACATTGCTCATACTCAAAGACATCCCTGCTCTTAATTTTTGAGTAGTGCCTTTTACTGGAGTGGAGGGGCCTCTTATGTAAAGCTCAGCTTCCCAGGTCTTTGTTATTTTGTTTTATAACCAATGTCAAGTTATCACTGCTATTTAACTTGTAATTGAGGCAGCCGTCTGTTCTGGAGTTATTTATACTAAATGTTGATTCTCTAGAAAGATAACTTAGAGTTATAGAAGCCAAATTTTGAGAACTGAAAAGTTTCAAGTGACTTTGGGCAGTAAGATTTTCTCTGGCTTTTATTTCCCCTACACTCTCAGCTCTCTGCTATGCTACATGTGATAATGTGGACATATCATTTGTAGAAGCCTTTGTGCCTAACATAGTGCCTTGGTGCTTGCTTCAGACAAAGTAGGTGCTAAGTAAATGAATGAACTGAGTAGCAAATTACATTTGGTTCCTCATTACTGAAGAAAAATCTTATGACTGAATTAGTTTGACAGCTGATAACAGCTTTCACCATCAGATTTGATGTACAGTCAGACTTCATTGATTTGAAACTATTTGGAGGAATACTTGTGTAAATTAGTTGTGATTCTGAATTTTAGAATACTTTTAAAGAAATATAATTTTCTTTCTTTCAAGTACATGCTGATAATAAAGTATTTCTGGAGAAAGATCCAGCAGGGCCTGTATTAAGTCAGTAGATGAATTTCATGTAATTAGCAGCAGCCCCTTACATAGCACAGCTAGGTGGCCCAGTGGATAGAGCACTGGGCTTGGAATCTGGAAGACCTGAGTTCAAATCTGGCCTCAGAAACTTCTAAGTGTGTGACTCTGGGCAAGTCACTTTGCCCTTTTTGCCTCAGTTTCCTTATCTCTGACATGAGCTGGAGGAGGAAATGGCAAACCATTTAGATGTGACTGGAAAACGACTGAATAGCAAAACCTTATGTAACAGCAGTTCCTGTGCTTTAAAGCATTTAAAGACAGGTTTAAAAAAATGAAACATTCTCCTCACCACTTCACCCACCTTCGTCTTATTTATATGCTCATTTCCCCAGCAAACTCTTTCTTTTTAAATGTTTATTGTTAAGTTGTGTCCAACTCTTTGTGACCTCATTTGGGATTTTCTTGGCAAAGATATTGGAGAGGTTTGCCATTTCCTTCTCCAGCTTACTTTACAGATTAAGGACAATGAGACAAACAGGGCTAAGTGACTTGCCCAGATTCACAGAGCTAGTAAGTGCCTGAGGCCCAATTTGAGCTCAGATCTCCCTGACTCTGGACTGGCACTCTATTCACTGCACTGCCTAGCTGCCCCTTTTAAAATGATATAAAAGCAAACTCTAGCCCAGGTTGAATTTTTACAAATTCAGAAAGAGTAGGTTACCAACAATTTTAGTCTGTGTCAAAAAAGCTATATGTCTCATTTAACACACTTTGAAATGAAGAACCCTCAGTACTTTCCATCACTGAATGAAGGGAGCCATGGATGTAATAGAGTGGAAGCACACGGCAGATGGCATTGAGCTTGACTGTTGCCAGAGGATGATGTCTGTGGGCACCTGCTGAGTCTTAGCATCAGCCTTGTAGCTGGGTTGGTAAGGTCATGAAAGCAGACTGGGTAGGAGAGCTTTGCACAGGCTAGTAACTGAGGTAGAAAAAATGACCTAGGGCTGGGGGCTCTGCGAGTCTAAAGAGACAAAGACTCCAGAGAGATGAAGACTCTAGGCTAGACAGAGTTTGAGAAGGGGCTGTGATTGATCAACCTCCATTAACTCATGGAAGAGATGGAGAGGGTAGCCTTGGGAGAGCTGTCTGTCTGGACATACGTGGACTTGTTCTAAATCCTAGAAACAGATGTGGTAGCATGTCTCTCTGACCTCTCGCTCACCATAACCTATGATGACAGATAAAAACAAAGGGCCAGACTTGACATAGTAGGGAATAACTTGGAGAAATCTTTCTGTTTGAAGATTAAAGTGAATATAAACAGAAATAGGCTATAAAGAAGTTTTCATTTCTCTAACATGAGTGAGAGGATAAAGGCAAATCTCAGATTGCTTTCAGTATCATGTGAGACTTCCTCTTTGAATAAGCACAGATACGTGGGGTAGCATGGGATAGTGAATAGGACCCTGGAGGGAGGAAGACTTCAATTCCAATCCTGCCTCAAGACAGTTACTAACTTTGGGGTCTTGGCAAATTCCCTGCACCTCAGTTCCCTCATCTGCAAAATGGAAGCAATACTAACTCCTTCAGGGTAACAATCAAATGAGACCAAGTATGGATAGCACTTTGTAAACATTGAAGCTCTTTACTTCAAACATCGTCATTGTCATCATTGTTGAGATTGACTTTTCTTCTGTCTCCTAAATCCTGAGGTCCTAGTTCTCCAGGTGCTCTTTAAACATCCAGATTCAATAGCACTTTCCCCAGAGGAGAACACAGCAGTGGGGTTTCTTTGGAGTTGAGAAGGGAGTTGGCTTTTTGTTGGCAGTGTACCTAAGATCATACAGTTTGGAGTTGGAAGAAGGGGACCTTAGAGACTCTCCAGTCCAGGTTTCTTATTTTTTATAGATGTGGGAACCAGCCCTAGGGAAGTCAAGGGACTTCTCCAGGGTCATACATGGAGTGAGTGGTGGAAGTGGAATTGGAATCAGTGTTCTCACTGTATCATGATGCCTTTAGAGTAATTCTAAAATGGCGCAATTATTAGATTTGGTTTGATTTTTTGAGGTCGTAATGACTCCCTGAGACCTTTTGTATTTTGATTTTCTTGCAGTTTTGCTACAGCAACATTCATGTAAAACATTCCAGTTTTTCGCTTATTTGTATGCCAATCTGGATATTAGTATGGATACTTGAGCATTAACCATATCACCCAAGGCTCTGAGCAGAGTTTGACTTTTCTCCTGTGGGAGTTTCCTGTCAGACACTGGACTTTCTTTAGGCTTTTTAGGATGGTGTAGCACCTGGGAGGAGGAGAAATGGAATGAGAGATGTGATTGGAAACAGGAACTTTATTTTTTCCCCCAAATTTTGACAGCACTCAGATTCCCTCAGTGGGCTAGAATGCCCTGTTAGTGAGAGCATCTTCATGGGTCCTTGTCTAGACTCCTTGGTTTTTCTCTTTACCATGACCGAGTACCCATTCTTAGCCTAACCTAGCCATCCCTCCTACACATCTGTCCCCCCGGTCAGCATGGTAACCATGGGAGAGATTCTGACTGGTTAATGGGAAAACATCTCAGCACACATTTTAAGGAGATTGGTGGGCCAGGAACATCTTGTATATAAATAGTATTGTGTCATCATTGTAGTGTCAGCCTTGGAAAGCTATTCTGTCTGCAGAACTTCTCCACCAGAGAACTGATCTTTTTCTGCCTTTTGTCTATGTGAAGGTATTTGGGCCCATGGTGACTACTGTAAAATAAATCCCAAGACTGGAGGGATCATCATGCTTGGGCGGAGGTAAGGTGCTACTTTCTCACTTTATAGCCACCATCCAGTTGATATCCAGGTTGTCCACTTCATGTTAATGGGGAGGGGGGCAGAGGAAGCAACGGGGAGTGATGGAGGGCTGTTGTGAAGGGTATGGGCAGGTGGAGCAAGAAGGACAGGTAGTCAGGCTGACTCCTGGATACTTCCTCAGTGTCATCCTTAACGCCTGTGTTAGGGGGAGTCTGGGCACTCCGTAGGACTCCCTCACCTTTCAGATCCCCAGCCCGTTCTTTAGAGCTGTGCCTACAGCTGTGGGCTCTTGCCTCTGACCCTTAGTCACTGTGGTGACTATGAACGAGTCTCCTGGCTTTTCTGAGCCTGGGAATGAGGTGATGAAAACATCTTGTGGACCTTAAAGGGGCGTCTCACACAACTCGATGCAGTTTAGAGCAGCGGTTCTTAACCTGTGGGTCACGACCCCTTGGGGGGGCTGTCAGACAACCCTGTCACAGGAGTTGCTTAAGACCATTGGAAAACACATATTTCCGATGGTCTTGGGAACCAAGACACGGCTCCTCTATCTGTCTCCAGGCGGGTCCACCCACATGCAGATATGCCCCCATACAAGTATTAAAGGGTTGTGGCATTAGGAAGGTTGAGAACCCCTGGTTTAGAGTTTTAATAACTTAAAATGCTAAAAACTTAGAAAAATAACATTTTAAAGGTTAATTATTGACATTTTTTACATATTGATATTTGTTATGAAAATTCATAACATTATGAAAAAGTATGAAGTCTGTTTCTGAATAAGTTTGTAAAACCCTTCCTCAACTCCTATTCAATGACAAAAGGATTACATTTGTAATCCTGACCTAGAGATTTATCTAGAGGCTGCGATTTTGGTGCATCCATAATAGTGTTGGTGTAAACCCACCAAAAAAATTCTGATGGAAAATAGATCAGTAGACTAAAGTGGACTGAGGACATGTCATCCAGAAACTGTCATACATACATTGCATGATGACAGGTTGCTCAGTCTTGTTAAAATTAAAATTCTGTTATTCAAAATGCATAAAACTAGGTATTTTTTTTTAGACCTTGAATTTTAATATTTCTAAAGTTTTTAGGGGAAGCAGCTAGGTGATTCAGTGGATAGAACACTGGGCCTGGAGTCTGGGAGTTTGTGTTCAGTCATTTTAGTCATGCCATATTCTTTGTGACCACATTTTGAGTTTTCTTTTTTTTTTTTCATTAATTAATTTATTTTTAGTTTTCAACATTTGCTTCCATAAAATGTTGAGTTCTAAATTTTCTCCCCCTTCCTCTCTTTCCCCCTCCCTAAGACAGTGCAGTCTGATATAAGCTCTACATATACCTTCATATTAAACATACTTTCACATTAATCATGTTGTAAAGAATATTTAGGACCAATGGGAGGAACCATAAGAAAGAAGAAACAAAAAAAGAGAGCAAATAGTATGCTTTATCTGCGTTCAGACTCCATAGTTCTTTTTCTGGATATGGATAGCATTTTCCATCATGAGTCAATAAGTATTTTTTAAATAAGTAATTTAAAAATTAAACAGTTCTACTTTAAAATTTGTTTGTAGCATTTAGATTTCTGAAGTTATGAAAGGTTACAAGTGCACCAAGACTTTTGGGATTTCCCATATAAATGTCAGTTCTTCTTATTCTCTCCATGCCCCATCTGGCAGTAGCCTGATTGCAGCCCTGCGTTCCACTGCTCACCTCTCTACTTCATTTGTTGACCCCTGAAAAGGCCATATGTATTCCTGCCTCTTTACCTTTGTGTACAGTGTTCTGTCTGCCAGAATTGCTCTTCAGGCATCTCCTTCGTACCTGGGTCTCAGCTAGTTCCTCCCCATCCAGGAAGCCACTGGCCTTCAGTGAATGCTCTTTCCCTTGAACTTTTCTCTACCATTGATCTGACCCTTAGCATTGACTCCCTAGTATTGTTTGTGATCTTTTCATGTGTTCATGTTCTTTCCTTTACTCTATAGACCCCTCCAAGGCAGAAACTGTGTCTTACTCATCTTTTTAGTCAGGACCACCTGAATTCAAATTTAGCACCATACAGTTGTTAGATGCGTGACCCTGGGCAAGTTACTTAATCTCTGTCTCAATTTCATCATCTGTAAAATGAGCCTAATAACAGTACTTATCTTCCAGGACTTTTGTGAAGATTAAATTAGTTAATTTTTGTAAACTGCTTTGTAAACCTTAAAGCACCATATAAATGCTAGTTATTTTTATCATTATTATTGTTACTACTACTACTACTACTACTACTACTACTACTACTACTACTACTACTACTATTACTCCTCTAGTTTGGACCCTCATTACCTTTTATCTAGACTGTTGCAGAGGTCTATTAACTGGTTTCTTGCATTCTCTCCCCTCTCCAATCTGTCCTTCACATAGCTACCCAGAAATTCTACCTAAAACATGTCTTACCATGTCATTCTCCTTATTAGAAAGCTTAGAGCTCCATGTTGCTTAGAGAATAAAATTAAAGTTTTTCTGTTCAGCGTTTAAGGCCTTTAACAGGCTGGCTCCAATTCACTTTGCCTGATTTTTTTTTTCACCTAACTCTCCCTTCCCTGCCCTTTGTTCTGGCCAAATTGGTCTGCCTCTTGCTGTTCATCTCCTGCCTCTATTTTTTCCCAGTACGGCTTCTCTGCCTGGAACACAGTCTCTCTCCACCTCCTCCTCTTAGAGTCTCTGGCTTCTCTCAAGGCTCAAATCAGTGCTACCTCCTACAAGAGACTTTCCAGTGCTCCCTTCCTTCCTCAGTGGCAAATGCTCTTCTTTTCCTGAAATTACTTTGTCTGTAACTTATACCTGTGTCTGTGTTGTATCCTCCTAGTAATGTAAGCTCCTTGAGGGCAGGGACTATCTTAGTAGGAATTATTTGTTGAATTCAATTTTTATTTCTTCCAGCATGCATCATGAAGCTTGACACACCTGTATGTTCTTGGTGTTTTGCTAAGGACACATAGGGGAGATATCAGTTCAAGGCTTCCTCTTTGTAGCTTATGGGGAAGGGAACTATAGGAGTGAGAAATCATGAGTAGATAGAGTAAGAGTGTAAGGGCCCAGTTATATAGCATTTTAATGTTTTCAGAGTGTTTCACATACTTTGTTATTTGATCCTCTGAGTGGTGTAGATATTAACAGGTACTATTAACTCCATTTTAGAGATGAAATAATTGAGGCCCAGACAAGTTAAGTCTGGGTCACATGGTTAATTAGTGTTGGAGGCAGAATTTAAAACTAGTTCTCTCCTGACTCTCCAGTGGAGACATTGGATAATTTCTACATGAAGGTGGAAAGTTGTTAACTAAGATCTCTTTTGAAAGTCTTGATACTTGACTTCAGATTTCTGAATGTGACTTTTAACTATGCATATGGTTATAAATGTCATGACTGATGATGCTTAGGAGAAGCAGCTCATTCTCTGCCACCTTTCTGAGGAGCAGCTCTGGGTTAATGTCTTTATTTTTATTTTCAGTGATGGCACACTCAACCCTAATGGAGTCCGCTTTGGCAGCTCTGAAATTTATAATATTGGTATGAATTCTTTTTCACTTACCAGTTGACCTCTGCTAGCAAAAGAAATATTGTGGGGAGGTTTGCAGTCCAGAACTCAGAATTGCCAAGTCCCTAGTTTTTATTTCTAAGCAAGTCCCTTACTCGTTTGCCACCATGTTTGAGACTTCTTCTCATTTTCTGCTTTCCAAAGTGCCTTTAAGAATTATGTAGTTTTAGCCTCATAATAAATTAAAAGGATAATCAGTGTCATCTGTAAGTGAAGGAGAGCTGATTGATCACGAGTGCAATGGCATGGCCAATAACATACCAGTTAGTGTTAGAACAAAGGCTAGAGCCCAGCTGTCCTGACTCTGTGATTTCTGCCCTAGGCCCAAACAGTTAGCCTTAGGTAGATGTGTGGTATTATGGAGCGGGCTGGCCATGAGACATGATTGAGTGGAATGAGACTGAGGTTCCTAGTAAGGCACACAGCTAGGCCAAGAGCTTGGGTTTCAGGCCTCCCAGGCCCTCTTGCCTAGAGCTTCTTTAAAGAAAATTTGTTAAGTGGCCAATTTTGTTGGAAATAAAAAACCATCCCCTAAACCAGTGGGTGCTTATACTTGAATTTAAGCCAGTGCCTGGGAAATTTATACACCTGGCAATTGTTTTTACTTAAGTATTTGACCATAGCAATTGCTGTTTGGTTCACAGTTTTTATCTTTTTAGCTATCTTAGTGTGTGAGGCTTTTTTGTGGGGCTCTGCCTCACCCTGTTTTGGTACTCTTCCCCCTCAGCTAAGTTCCTATGTAGCAACCAACCGTGGGAAGTAGAGCTGCACCCTAAATATGGTTAACATGGACAACCATGTGAAGTTTCCTCTTTTAACAAGAGAATATAATAATGCTGTTGAAGAAAGAGGCCTGTGTTTTTATGCACTATTAGCTAGGCTAATCTTAGTTATACAGAGCATATTTTCATGTATTACCTCCTCTTGAAAATCTTAAAGAATTGCTCGCATTCCTCTCCCCAAACTCTCAGTGATTTGTAGGGAGCAGCATTAAGGCATATGTGGGGGTGGAGAGAATTTCAGGTCTTTTTTGGTTGTGATGGACTAAATAGGTTACTGTTCCACCATAAGGGCCAAAGTATTGGCAATTAGCAAACATTTTCTGATACAGTTGCAGTCTTTGCAGAAGAACTCCCTTTTGTACCATTCGCCTGAAACCTTCTGGGTCTCGTGAGCCACGGGGAGAAGCAATGCAGGGGGTCTTGAAGCCTTTTCTTTGGGACTGTCAGCCTCTGGATTGTTGAGCATATGTATATATGGGTAGAAAAAGAGATGGGAGGGGAAGGGGAAGAAATTTCCCCTTGGGGTAAGTTGGAGAGACTTAGACTGGGATAAAACCCAAAGCTGGAGAGTTGACAAGATGTGGGGGTTGTTTTTGTCTCCTTCAGTCGAAGCCTTTGAAGAAGTCATGGACAGCCTGTGTATCCCACAGTACAATAAGGATGGGGAAGAGAGAGTGATCCTGTTCCTGAAGATGGTTCCTGAGCACTCATTCAGTCAGGACTTGGTGAAGAGGATTAAGGATGCCATTCGCCTTGGCTTGTCAGCCAGGCATGTCCCTAGTCTCATCCTGGAGACCAAAGACATCCCGGTATGTTGGGGAACCCTCTCCCAGGTGGCTGTATTTTCTGTCATTTTTGGAAAAACCAGTAGGTACTTGTCATTTGCATTGGAGTAGATGTGTAGGAAGTCTGTGCAGCTAAGTGTTGTGCTCACACTTTCCACGTAGCTTCTCTGCCTTGCCTAGTGCTTTGTCTTCTTTTACTTTCCTGCCTTCTGCTTTCCAGAGATTGCATTTAAACTGTCACTGATGAGCATGTCCTCCCATTGGATGTGTGTACAGCCCAATAGAAATACTTGCTTTTCATGAATACAATTTTTGTGCTTTCTTGGAAGTATTGTTCATAATTGTGACTTTTTAGAACTACCGATGCAGTCTCTCAACTTTAGGTCTGATATTAAACTATGAGGAAGAAGGAAAGTATAGACTGAGGTACCTTAGCAGCTTAGCTGGAGAAAGCTGGCTTCCCCTTTTTGGTTTCCATCTGCTGAGATTTTCGTTTGAGGCAAGAGTAGGAATTCACCCAGATTGGAGAGCAGCTTTAACTCTCATTTGCTTATAAAATGAGAGCATTCTGTAAATCTGAGATACAAACTGCTGAGCATGTGTGTACATACACGCCTATGTGTACAAACAGTTTTGTGTATTTTAAACTTACAGAATCTATGTCTTCCAAGGAAAGGCCACAAGAAAACACCACCTGGTTAACATATTTTTGAAATTAAGTTGATCCACTATGAGAAAAACAAAATAAAATGCTGCCCAGAAGTTGGTGTGAATGTGTAAGACATGATTGAAAAACATTCTTTAGCTGTGGAAATGCATTATTAGGAAATATTGACCACTATGGTTCCATTAAATTTTTCAGATCACTAGAACTATTTTTTTTCTTTTGACAACCTTGAGTTTCTTTCTTTTGCTTAAAAAACAAAGTTTCTTGAGCTGTTAAGATTTCTTTTTAATCATGTGTCAGGAAACCTGATAGTTAATTTGGGTTAGGAATGTGAATATGGAGAGTGGGTGAGGACAGTTGATCTGAAAATCCAGAAATCCACAAACCAGAAGTATATCAAGTGTCTGCTGCTGTGTGTAAAACTGCAGTCAGAGCATCAGGTCTGGGCCCTTGGCCTATCTTTGGTGTGAATTCACTGCGTGACCTTGAGCAAGTCATTCTCTCTCTTTAGGGCTTAAGAACCTGTTGTTTTGGCCTCACTTTAGTTTACAGATGTGTTCTTCATTTCCCTCATACAATGAATCTTCTTTATAACAAAGGAAAAAAACCTTTAGCAGAACAGCTCACACATCAAGAATGTCTGACAGCATTTACGTTCCGTAGCCTCAGAAGGGAGGAAATAGGGACTTCTTCTGAGCTCTTCTTGACTGACCCTGTTCATTGTAATCAGACAGCATTCATTTCTATGTTGATTTTTCTGTTTACATTGTTGGAGTTTTATATATCGTTTTACTAGTTTTGCTTACTTTACTTCCCATCAGTTCATGTAAGTTAATATTCTCATGTTTCTTTGAATTCTTCTGATGTGTCACTTGTCACAGTTCAGTAATGATCCATTGATCTGTCAGCAAGGATTTCTCAGTCAACAATGATGTGCTGGACCCCATGCCAGCTCCCGTAGTTACATAAGGAAGCGAACCACCCCTGCCCTCAAGGAGCTTATACTCTGTTAGAAGAAACAGCAGATAAAGATATAAATATGTACAAAGCAAATACAAAATAATTTGGGGTGAGGGACGCACTTCCGTTGCAGGGCCCTGACAGTTTTTGCTAGAGTGGAGTTCTCTCTTTTTCTCCCTTTGATTTTCTTGGAGCTCTTGCTTGGTGGTGGGATCTCTGGGTCAAATGGTGTAGACATTTTAGTAATCTTTTTCCAAATTATTTTCTAGGATGGCTGGACCGATTCACAGCTCCCCTAACAGTGGGATAGTATGCCTGTCTTCTTGAAGTGGTGCTGGGTCTTTCAAAAGAGGGACTGAACTTAGATGATTTTTAGATCATTTTCTAAGGGCCCTTCCAATCTAACATTGTATTTCTGAGACTTTTGGATGGTGCCTTCTTATTTTTGCCTCTTTGCTCTTTCTAGAATGTACTCTTCTCCTATTCATTTCTCCATATCTGTCTGGCCCTCTTGGCCTGGCTGAAGGTCCTTCTCTTCCATGGAGCATTCTGTAATGACTCCAGCCCACACTTAACTTGTTCTGATCTAAATTCCTGTATTTGTGATTTTACCGTTTTACCATTAGGCCTACATTGTCTTATTTTTTGAGTCCCTCCTGTCTCCTAGCCACATACAATACTTTGTAAAACAGTTCTGAGCTCGTAATAGATGCACATTAAATACTTATAAAATTGATTTGAATTCATGCAGAGCTGGAGAAAACAATCCTGGTGTGACACTTACAGTCAAGAGGCCGCAGAGAACTTAATGATTTATTTTTACCACCCTCTCCCATGGAGCCCACCAGTGGGCCAGTGAGTACCTGGACTTAGTATTTCAATTTCTACAAGTCCTCCTACCATATGCAGATAGTTGAATGTAAGACATTTGTCATCATTAGTGACCACTAACATATCCAGAAACCAAGAGAGTCTGAGACTTAGGATTTTTCCATTAAAGGCAAAGAGTAGCACACTTTATCCTTAAATGACAGTTTATTTTCCTGACTGACGGTTTTTGGTCCCTTGGGCCCTTTTGTATAGAACTTATAAGCATATATAAAACAGGAGACATTTGACTTTAAAGGAGAGAAGTAAGATGTTGTGTGATATAGATGATGTAGAGTGTGTGTGTGTGTGTGTGTGTGTGTGTGTGTGTGTAGATGTAGATGATAGGCAGGTCCTGGGGCATCGTTGCTTAGATCATTAATTAGTTTGCACATTGATAGACTTTTTCAAATGACTGCATTTTAATTGTGCTTCAGGTAAAAATGTATACATGGTAAAGTGATCATGCTGTTATCAATGCTCTATTCTGTATTTGATAGGTTTGCTCCAAAAGAAAGTTTCTTAACCCATTCACATTTGTTAGTTTCTTAAATCTAATTTTGTTGGGGAGTGGGGTGGGGGGGGGAAGCTTATGCACGACATATTTCTAGAGAGAGCTGAATACAATTAAGAACTTCAGAAAGAATTTTCCTACTAGAATTGTTAATAGTCAGACCTGATGGCAAAAGGGACAGTATTGAGAATTATCTTGAACTTAATTGATCTTGTTTCATTCATTTGATGACTCCTAGGCTTCTCAGCAGCCTTATTTCTTGGAGTTTTGTTGACATCTCTGCTTTCAAGTCCTCCCCAGCCTCTCTGCCCTTTGAAACTTGGTTCTTCCAGATAAGTTTCCTTGATAGTTTAGGAATTGGGAATATCATTTTGACAAAAAACATTTATTTTACCTTCTACTCTCTGAGTTTGAACACTGAGGAGTGACCAAGAAGACAGAACAACTCTTGTACTTCTTGTGTTGACTATAAACTTTCTGAAACCAAGGTCTCTGCCATGATTTAGGTTCTGCCCCAGGTGTTGTTGAACTGAAGGTCCTGAAGCCCTGTGCAATGATGAAGACTGAATTTACTTGTAATATTGGAGTACTAGGCTTGGTCAGATTGACTTTTGATGTCCTAGCAGTCTGATGCTTTCCTTTAAGTAAGGAAAGGAGTGGGGTTGTTAAAGAGTACACTCCATTTTCACTCCCACCTTTTGAATTTCTTGCTTTAGGGTTCAACTCAGGTGTCATTTCAAATCCATGTAGTTTTCACAGTCTCCTGATTTTAGTAATAGAAAGGTATTTCTAGAGTAATTTATCCAGTCTCTCCTTTCCACTCTTCCTTTCCTTTCTTGTATTACATTTCTCTCTCTGTCCTATCCTCCAGCAGAGAGAGCCCCTGGGGAGGGGGGAGGTTAAAAAAAATGTGTCTCAAGTATCTTGCACAGTGCCTTATATATAATAGGTACTTCACCAGTGTTCATTAAATTGAGTTGAGTTCAGGTTCTAGACAGTAGAATAAGCTTTAGGAGGACAAGGCATTCTTGTGTTCCCCTAGTATTTCTGGAAGGCTTAAGGTTTTTGATTGACTGATGTGTGTGGCACATGGTCAGATACAGGAATTCTTGTTTGAACAGGGCAGGTGATTTTATTTAATAGTATGTGCACATGGCAGGGAAGTTTTTTTTTTTTTTTGACTGAGCGTGTGTCCTGAATTTTTCTCTTCTCTCTTACCTTGCAGTATACAATTAATGGAAAGAAAGTGGAAGTTGCGGTGAAACACATCATTGCTGGGAAGTCGGTGGAACAGCGTGGCTCTTTCTCCAACCCTGAGTCCTTGGACTTGTACCAGAATATTCCTGAGCTTCAGAATTTCTAAATGTGACTGAGTTGTGTATCTCTCTGACACACATTTGTACATAGAACTTGCCTATCTTCAAAAATTATTTAAATACTGAGGATTCTTTCACAAAGGAAACTTACACAAAGTGCTTTATAAAAATAGCAGGGATAGATGATTTCCCCCTTGAGCAGTTAAATAGATCTGATAATCCTGTATCTTTGACAACTTGGAGGGCAATCCTGATTTTTAGAGAGAAAGATAGCTTTGGGGTGGGGTTATTTATCTATATGTATATCTGGTTAAAGAGAGATTTTGAATATGTGTATGAATACACATGCAAACACACAAACACACATAAACTGTATATAGGAGTGCACTTGTATATGTTGTGACTGTTGTTCACTGACAGGATAATGTTCAAGAGGAAGTTGAGGGCCTGGCTGATGTTTTAGGTAAACTGAAACATTATCAAATAGTTCCTTATCCTGATGAGCGACAGAAATTTTAGATTCGTGATGAGAGATTTCTAGTGGATCTGTTAACTGACCTCTTTCACTTCTCAATGGGAAGGTGATCCTCTGGACTTTAAGAATGTAGCTTATGTTTTGCTCAGCACCTTGGACAGTTCCTCAGGAGATGCTAATTTCTCATTGAGCATCAGCAGGTCCTTAGACAGCACTAGGTATAGCTCTAGACCCAGAGCTGTTCACAGCTGATTGCTACAAACACTCCAGCTGAGTGACTGTTAGACTGGGTTAGATGTACCTATGTTAATATATCACAGCTCGCTGAACTAGATTTGTGAAAAGCCTGTGCTTTCCCATTGACAGATTTTAATACTTCATAGGACTTTCCTATTGAATTGATTTTTAATTTTTAGTTGTTTAAAATTTTTTAAATGTGATTGTGAAGTGTTGGGTTTATATGTTTTGGTGACAGACATTTGTACTATTGGGTGATGTTTATTTTCCGGAAGCACAAACAGAAACATTGCCATGTGTAATGTGTTTAGCCTTGGCAGTGAAGTGCATCCTTCTAGCACTGGAGCTGGCCCTGGATTCTGGGAGAGATGGAGGTGAAGATGCCCAGTAGCATGGCTGAACCTTTGTGCCCTCAGGAAAATGCTCCTTCAGTTTCTGATATTGTACTTTCTGGATATATTGATTTCTTTAGTTTCATGTTGAAATTTCATTATTAGAGCTTCCCATGTTACACCAACACATTATTTTGGTGAACTCTTTATTTGATCTCTTTCTGAATTTTACACACTGTTACTCGTTTTTGTATTTTTTTTGAAAAACAGAGCACAATGTTCCAAATGAAATTAATCTTTTAAGTTCTTTTTTTCTTCCAGTTTATAATGCAAAGGGGGAAAGTACTGTTAGGAATATGGTGCAACAAATAAATGAATGTATCTGTATATTATACATATGTATAATGCCTGTCATTTTTTAAAAGGAAGAATGTTCTAATTTCCATAGACATATTGACATATTGTTATGTTGACAGGACCTTAGAGTCCAGTTAGTCCAGCTCTCTCATTTTATAGATTGGGAAAATGAGGCTCTGAGGAGAGATGAGGTGATTTGCCCATGGTCAACTAGGTAATGAGTGGCAGAACTAGGAATCGAAGCCCACTCCTCTGTCTTCAAATCCAGTGTTCTTTCCACCTTAGCAGGCTGCTTTCTGAGGTGCTATGGGGGAATGACTGCAAGAGAATTACAAGACTAGTCCTTGTTCTCAAGAATTCACTTACAGTCTACTTGGGGAGAATATACACATGGAACAATCTGATAAATAACATAAGGCAGTATATAGCTAAGTGCCAGGGTGAATGATATGGGTGAATAGGTGTGGTGTGGGTTCTGAGGATGGAGATGTGCATGTGGACTTTATTGGTTGGAGAAAGCTTTCATGGAATGGTAGAGATATGGAATTTCAGTGGGGCCCTGAAGGATGGAGAGTATTTGGTTAGGTGGAATAGTACAGATGGAGGAACAGAATAATCAATAAAAACAATATAAAGATTTAGAGTTGGAAGTCTGACCCTTGTGTTAGAATATCCTTCTTGATACAGAAGGCCTAAGTGCACTTGGAGATGCCTCTGACCTCTTTGGTAGTAATTTTGCAACATTCCCTTTTGAGTATTCTATAGTTGTTCTTTTCATTTACATTATCATAGACACATTTTCTTTGTTATGCTTATTTCACTCTGCATTTAAGTCTTTTCATACTTTTCATACTTTTCTATATCATCATATTCATTGATTTTTACAGTGCAGTAATAGTCCATTACATTAATGAACTACGGTCTTATATATTTTTTGGTACATTGTTCCTATATCCCCAACTCTCATATAAGAGTTCTCCTTGTCAGAGCTTTAAGAACATTCTCCTTGTCCCTTAAAAACCAAATCTCTGTCCAGCCCCATGTAGATTTGTGGTGAATCATTAGTTTGCCTTCTGTCCTCCAGAATAATGTGTCTCTTGCCAACATTTTCTATTGGCTCTCTCTCCCCAATTCCTCCCTAACTGCCTTTCCATAATCCCTTGTGGAAGCCTAGAGCTACTTTCTGTGAAATTTAGCAAAGGAAAGGGGTGCAGCATTGACTCCTGGCACGAACACTTTTGTAGACCTGAGAGATAGATTTTAGTCCTAACTTTAGGAGCACGTATGGTATTTGTGAGGGATAATGAGGGAGGCCGGGCTGCATTTGAAGGGTGGAGGAATAGTGAGACAGAATACATGAGAAGTGGAGGGGTTCGTGAAGTTGGTTATAGTAATTGTAGGTACCTGATCCTCCCTTCTTAAACTAGCATCTTAAATCTACCCTTCCTTTCCTAGCTGAACTCTTAAGAAAAGCTGTCTACACTCATTGCCTCTATTTTTTTTTTCCACTTCTTAATCTCTTGCAATCTATCTTCTGACCTCATCACTCAACTGAGACTGCTCTCTCCAAACTCACTAATGACCCCTTAAATTGTCAGATCTGATGACCTCTCGGTCTTCATTCTTCTTGACCTTTCTTCAGCATTTGACAGCTGGTGAGCATCTCTTCCTAGACACACCTCTCCTCCATGAGTTTTTGTGCTGATGCTCACTCTCAGTTGCTTTTTTCCAGTCTCCTTTACTAGAGCATCATCTATGTCCCATTCCCTTGGCTTGGATGTACTCTCCTGTTCTGCCTTGGGCCCCCTTCTCTCTTTATTGTCTCTCTTGGTAATCTGATCAGCTTCTGTGGGGTCAACTGTTATCTCTACAAATCTATGAATACAGCCCTAGTCTCTCCCTAACTCTCCCTAACTCCCTATCTCTCTTGCATCACCAACTGCCTTTTGGATCTCTCCAATTGGGTGTCCTATAGTCATCTCAAACACACATCCCAAACAGAACTCATTTTTTCCCCCAAAAGCTCTCCCTTCCTAACTCCTTGAGGACCCCATCTTTTCAGCCACTGAGCTTTGTAACTTAGGCCTCAGCCCCAACTCTTAATTGATTCTGCCATCTCAATATTTCTCACATGTATCTCCTTTTCCTTCATATGACACCACCCTTGTTCAGGACATCATCGTCGTCTCAGTCAGACTATAGCAGTAGACTCCTAACTGGTTCACTTTGCTTTCGTTTTCTCTCTTCAGTCCATTTCCCACAGAGCTGCCACATTGATATTTTTTTTTAATTTAAATTGATTTGTTTATTTACTTTTAGTTTACAAGATTTGGTTCCAGAGTCCCTTGAGTTTCAAGTTTTCTCCCCTCCCTCTTCCCCCCCCCCATGGTGGCATGCAGTCAAGTATAGAATCTGCAAATACTTTGACATTGGTCATTAGTCTGGTTGTGTAGAAGGGTTGTAACTCATGGAGTGGACAGTGGGAAAAAAGAAACAAAACCAAACATGGAAGAGAACAATAGCATGTAGATTGCTTCAGTCTCCATTTAAACTCTGTTCTTTCTGGATCTTTCTCTGAATGTAGATATGTCCTTCCATCCTGAGACTTGTAGAGTTGTCTTACAGCTGTGCATTGCTGAGAAGAGTCCAGTTTATCAAGGTTGGTCGTCACACATACGTTGTGTCTGTGATTGTGTACAAGTTTTTCCTGGTTCTGCTCTTCTCACTTAGCCTCAGTTTGTATAAGCCTCTCTAGGTAAATATGAAGTCCATCTCCTCCCCATTTCTTATAGCACAATAGTATTCCATTACATTCATATACCACAGCTTGTCCAGCCATTCTCCGGTTGATGGGCATCT
>CM053587.1:324839607-324867084 GCA_028646515.1 Pseudochirops corinnae | reverse complement strand
AATGCATTAGTGTTCCAATTTTTCCACATCCTCTCCAGCATTTGTCATTTTCCTGTTTGTCATCTTAGCCAATCTGGCTGGTGAGATGTGGTACCTCAAAGTTGTTTTGATTTGCATTTCTTGAATCAAGAGTGATTTAGAGCATTTTTTTTATATGCTTATAGATATTTTTAATTCACATTGATATTCTTAAAGCGCAGCCCTGACTGTTACTCCAATGGCTAAGAAGTGCTAGTGATTCCTTCTTGCTTCTAGGATAAAATATCAACTCTTCCATTTGGTTTTTAAAGCTCTTCATAAACTGACTTTATTTCACTTTACTCTTGTTCACACATACACATTCCAGCCCTACTGACCTATAATTGCTGACAGTTTTCCATATGTGACATTCCACCTTCCAGTTCCTTGCTTTTGGACAGGCTGTCCCCTCAAACCTAGAATGCCTTCCCTCCTCACCTTCACATCCTACAAGTCCAAGTGACGTCTCCTACAGGAAGCCAGTCCTTATTCCCCCAGTTATATCCTTCCTTCCTGATCTTAATTGGTATATATTTTTAATTTACTTCTCTGTGTAGTATGTTCTTTTCCCTAATAAGATGTAAGTTTCTCTTGTCTAGGAAATGTTACATTTTTATCTTTAAACAGTCCCTAACATAATGCTTAGCTTATAGTAGGTGCTTAATAAATGCTTGCTGAAAAATGAATGAATATCTCATCTCTTCTGGCCTATGCCTATTATGTATGAGGAGAATGGAGACAAACAGAGGTTGAGTGATTTGCCTAGGGTTCCTGAAGTTGGATATAAACTCCAGGCCTGGCACTGTATCTATCCACTGCACCCCCAACCGCCTCTGCCATATGACTTACAAATCATTGGCAATAAATTGGAAATGTATCTTACATGGGTTGACAGGCAAGAGGTAGTGTATAATGGAGTCTGCTAACCTTGGGAGTTGAGACCCGGGTTCAAGTTTCAGTTCCAGGATTTACTAGCCTTGTGAATTTGAGCAAATCTCTCCTCTGTTACTCTCAGGAGCCTTATCTATCCAAAGGGGATAATGTCCCATGAGCTACCTTAGAAGGTTGTTGTGAAGGAAATACTTTGTAAACCTTAACGTGCTATAGGACTGTAAATTGTTGTTTTTAATTTCACTGATGGGTCTGTCATTCGTAAATCTGTCAGCTCTTTTAAGATTCATTTCTATTTCCTTGCCAGTGATTTGTAAGTCATATGGCAGAGGCAACCAAAGTACAGTGAATGTAGGAGTTTAAATCCAGCTTCAGGCGCTTACTAGCTCTGTGACCTTGGGCAAAATCATTTAGCCTCTGTTTGCCTCCGTTTTCCTCAACTGTAAAATGGGGATAATAACAGCGTTCATGCTGTGGGGTTGTGAGCATCATATGAGACAACATTTGTAAAAAGTGCTTAGCATAGTACCTGGAAGGTAGTGTAGGTACCTGTAGGTGCTGTATAAAAGTAGGTGCTGTATAAAAGCTTATTTCCTTCTACTCCCTTTCCTTCCCCATGAACCTTTATGTTTCACTGTTCTGACTTTACCAATTGGATGGAAGGTACTATTCTTCTGGGTTCTAGAGATTTAGGTTTGAAAGCTGGAGAGGTGATTAGTCTATCCTGTTTGTTCCTCACATTTTAGTAGGAAATGCTTTCTAAATGGGTGCATAATACCTATTTCACTAGGCCCTTTCATGGAGACTATGGATATTGTTACTTTCTCTTTAAGAACTAAATGAAATATTGTGGAGAAGGCAATTTAGCTGACAGTTTGGAGAGTTGTAAATTGTCATTCTGTGTGGTGTTTTGTTCTTTGGGGTTAGGGGGAGTGTTTGTGAACTTCATTTTGATTTACGAGAAGAACTATGGGGAAGAAAGGGAAAAAAAGTGAGAAACATTTTTCTTGTTAAAACAGTTATTTTATCAACTTATTTTATTAGTAAATAGAATTTTATGAGGAGTAAGTCTGGAGAGATTATTAAGGATAAAGAAAGTCATGAGAGAAGCTAAAGATACTCTTTTTAAATTTAAAAAAAATTTTTTTTGGTTTTTTTTGCAGGGGGGAAGGCAGGGCAATTGGGGTTAAGTGACTTGCCCAAGGTCACATAGCTAATTTTGTGGTAAGTGTTTGATGTCAGATTTGAACTCAGGTCCTCCTAACTCCAGGACTGGTGCTCTATTCACTGCACCTCCTAGCTGCCCCGATACTCTTTTTTAAAAAAACATAGTTGGAGAGAAACTGGAGAAAAAGAAAGAGGATCAAGAGGCCTTCTTTTTTTAAAAAATTTTATTTGTTTAATTTTATTTATTATTTTAATTTTATTTTTTATTTTTTAATTGATTTGTTTGTTTGCTTTTAGTTTAAAGATTCAGTTTCAGAGTCCCTTGAGTTTCAAGTTTTCTCCCGTCCCTCTCCCCTCCCCCCCCCCCATGGCGGCATGCAGTCAAGTATAGAATCTGCAAATACTTTCACGCTGGATATTAGTCTGGTTGTATAGAAGGGTTGTAACCAGTGGAGTGAACAATGGGAAAAAGGAAGCAAAACCAAACATGGAAAAGTGCGATAGCATGCAGGTTGCTTCAGTCTCCATTTAAACTCTGTTCTTTCTAGATCTTTCTTTGAATGTAGATATTTCCTTCCATCCTGAGACTTGTAGAGTTGTCTTATAGCTGTGCGTTGCTGAGAAGAGTCCAGTTTATCAAGGCTGGTCATCACACATACGATGTGTCTGTGATTGTGTACAAATTTCTCCTGATTCTGCTTTTCTCACTTAGCATCAGTTTGTATAAGATACCTTCTTTCTTAATGTAATTATTTTAATCTTTATCTTGCAAAGAGATGAAGAGAATGCTTATTAATATATACTATGTGTTACTCTGTATGAACTGAGAGGTGTGTGATTGTGTCCTCAGAAGTGAAGAGAAGTCATTGCTGTTAAATTGAGGGTTTGAAGAAATTCCGGTTGTAATCATTCTTGCAGCTAAAATATTATAAATAATTCCTTGTCTGTTTTACATTATTAATTTAATTGTTAGTAAATTATATATTCAGCAACTTTTATATTTGCTTAATCTGAAGAGATTAAGGGAGTTAATATGTAGAGAGTTATACTGTTGAATAAGAAGCTTTTTCCATAATTGATGAATTGGTGGGGGCAGTGAGCTTAATTAATGAGAGATACCATATACAATTTTATTAATTAGTAAGAAATTATCCAGATAATCCCCAGAGTACACTAGAGTTCAGAATATTACAATTAAATACAGGAGCCAGTCAAGTGACATGCTGTGGGGTGACCTACAAGTGAGCATAATTAACTCAGATCCTGTGTGGCCTCTTATTATATATCTTTTGCCCTTCCTAACCTTGATAGAAGTGGTTATATGTTAAAGATACCAACATTTGAGAGAAATAACAAGAAACCCACAAACAAAATTTGTGTATCCTAGCAAAATATATTGAAGGGTGTAAGTTACAGTCAGCTGGGTCTGAGATGAAGAATCAAGAACAGGATACAGATATTATACTTTTCTCCCAGGCATTTCTAGAGGGAAAATGAGTCTTTGTCTTGGCCTGTAGATCAAATTTCATGCCAACTGTCAGTACCACATAATCACTGGCAACCCCAGATCAATTTAGGGGATATAAGGAGCACGAAAGGAGGTAGGCTTCTGACTTTCTCCATAGAATGATAGATCTATCTAGAACTGGAAAGGGCCTCAGAGGCCATCTATCCCAACCCCTCATCTTACAGTTGAAGAAACTTGAGACATGTGTTGCAAGGTCATACAGGTAGCAAGCATCAGGTGTGCCTACGTATGGAATCAGCTCCATCTTGGGGATGTGTTGGTGATATGTAATAAGTAATCCCACTGCTTGATTTTGCTTCAACACAGCTCCTCTGCAGCTTAATCAATATTCATTTCTTATAAGCTGTATGGAGTCATTAATGCTTTCTTACATTGGGAATTAATTCTTGTGAAGTGTCCCTGGCATATTTAGTGTGCACATACTTATTAATAAGTGATGCTGGAATATTTCATTAATGGAAGACAGATGGTTTGGAACAACAGACAGTTGAAGACACACAGAGCAGAGATTTCCCTTGACATGACTTGGCCCAAATATAGTAAGAACTCACTTAATAAGAAAGAATGAAAATATAGTACTCCTGGCATTTTTAGTGTTTGATATGGCCATAAGGTGCACCAGCTGGGCTGCCTTTAGTCTTTCTCTAAACCTTTTTCCTCCTCTAATTTCCCAGTATACCCCGTTAGCAAGCATCAGTGTAGACTGTGGAGTCACTCTCTCAACATACACATGCATAAGCAGGTTGGGTTCCCAGAGCAAAACTCTTGTTCCCTCTGAGATTCTAGGGACACACCTAGGAAGGAGTGGGGTTCTTGTAATGCTTTCAGCTCGAGGTCCCACTCCGATGTGTTTCCCCCACAGAAATCGCCACTGATTTCGTCTCCTGTATCATTGGTTGACCCAGTAATTAACCCTCCAAAATCAATTAGACCAGTCAGCTTTTTACTAAGGGATGTTTACTGAGAAGCCCACTCTCCATTTTCCATCCGCATCTCAGCTTGGTTTTGAGTCAGTAGAATAGCATGATTTGCTAGGTACCCACTGGTGACTCCCCTCCCTCTGTACTTTGAGGTTCGTTTTGTGTATTATCCCCTTGTCCTTCTTTTTCTTATTTGTATCCCCAGTACTTAGCACAGTGTCTGGAACATAGTAGGTGCTTTATAAATGTTTATTTAATTGAATTGGATTGAACATATCTCTCCTTGACTCCTATACCAAGGGAATTTTCCCTTGTAATGTATCTAAAAAATACAGGAAAAAAAATTAAGTAAAAATGATCAGCATCAGATATGTCTGTCAATATGTGAAGTATTCTACAACCCTTGTTCCCCACTTCAGCATTAATAATAATAATAGCTAGTTTATATAGTTCTATAATTTTTGAAAAACCTTGTCAATATGTTATCTCATGTAATCCAAATAAAGGAGAGAGGCGTTTTCTCAACTCCTATCCCAGGACAAACTTGATCATTAAGATTAGAGTCCACAGTTCTAATTATTTTTGTTCTTCCCATTTCCAGAGTGGGAGTCATTGCATATCTTGTTTTCTTGGTTCTCCTGACTGCACTCTGCCTTTAGTTCATATAAGTCTACCCATGTTTCTTTGAATCCTTCAAATTTGTTATTTTTTAGAGCATTGTCATATCCTATTACATTCATGTATTACAATTTGAAAGGGCGGGTAGGTGACACTATAGTTTGTGGAATGCCCATCCTGGACTTAGGAGGACTCATCTTCCTGAGTTCAAATCTGGCCTCAGGTACTTACTAACTGTGTAACCCTGGCCAAGTCACTTAACCCTGATTGCCTCAGATTCCTCATCTGTAAAATGAGCTGGAGAAGGAAATGGCAAAACCACTCTAGTATCTTGGCCAAGAAGACCCCAAATGGGGTCACAGAGAGTCGGACACAACTGAAAAA
This sequence comes from Pseudochirops corinnae, assembly GCA_028646515.1. Lineage (NCBI taxonomy): Eukaryota > Metazoa > Chordata > Mammalia > Diprotodontia > Pseudocheiridae > Pseudochirops > Pseudochirops corinnae. The sequence goes on along the minus strand of CM053587.1, from coordinate 324,861,558 downwards.
AGACTGATTACGTTTGGGTCTTTCCTTAATTGTGGTTCCAGTTCTTTGCTCCTATAGTATAACCTGACATTCATGGTGGACAGAACTTTTCCAACTGTCATTGTGGTGGAGTTCAAGAAGGACTCTGTCCCTCTCATTTCCAGAAGGAGACAGGGAAGAGGAGAATCTTAAAGTTGTATCTGACAGTGTGAGAAGTGAGCCACCAGATGGAAGGATGAGCCCTTGAGAGAACAATGCTTAAGTAATGGACACGGGGGAAATTCTGTCTACTAGCATCCAGTTATATTGGTGTGATTGTTTTTCTTAATGACCCTGTGCTTGCTCTTAGTGATTACCATTTCTCTTTCCAAGTGCTAATAAATGACCAAGTTCAGTCTAAGATTTTTGCTAGCCATAAGTGCTGAGTTCATTGGCCCATAGTTTAAAGAGACTACCTTTCACGACCTTTTGAAGACGAGGACAGTGTTTGTGTACATCCAGTCCTATGGTACCTCTCCTGTTCTCCATAATTTTTCATAACTCATCTTGTATTTCATTTTTACATCATAACCAGTAGAAACACTCATCCTGATTGAGTTCTGTCTCAGTAATTCTGAGTCAGGTTACCACTTGGGGGAGTTTATTTGAATGCAGGAGCATGCTTCTTATTGGGGTCAATTAATTACTTAGCTGAAGATAGCAGGTGAAGAAACAGAACTTCAAAATTGAAAGTGCCTTTGGAGGCCATTTAATGGGCCTTTGTAATTCTCCAAAGCATCCCAGACCCCGGCCATACCATCTTGATCTGAAGACTTCTAGTGATAGGGAAATGACTGTCTTGAGGCAACCTAATCCACTCCTACATGGTATTTATTGTTAGGTGGCTTTTGCTTCCGTTTATCCAACTTCTGTCAGTCACTCGTAGTTCTGGGGCCAAGCAGAACAGATTTAATTCCCGTTACACGTGACAACTCTTCACGTATTTGTAAACGGCTTCCTAGTCCTCTCTCATCTCTTCTTCAGGCTAGGCATTCTAAATAAATCCTTTGAACCAACAAGTGATTATTAAGCATTTCCTGTGTGCCAGGCCTTGTTCTGGCCCTGGAGATGGAAAGTTTCAAGTCCCTTATTTTCCTGGTGACCCTCCTTTGAGTATTCTCCAGCTTGTCAGTGTCTTTTCTAAAATAATGATGATGGTGGTGGTGGTGGGAATAGCTGGCACTCCATGCTTTGCACAGTGCTTTACAAATAGTCTCATTTGATCCTAAGAACAACACTGCTAGGTAGGTGGTATTATTGTACCCCTTTTACAAATAAGAAAACTGTGACTTAGAGGTGAAATGACTTGCCCAGGGGTCACACAGCTAAGCAAATGCCCAGGTCAGGATTCAAACTCATCTTCCTAACTCCATACACAACACTCTTTCCACTACTGCATCACCAATTGTCTCTAGAAATGTGGTGCCCAGAACCATGCATGGTACTCTTTAGATGTGACCTGATTGTGGCCTGCACTTCACAGCACCAACTGAAATGTAAGAGCGTGAATAATGAGTTTGTGGGCTAGGCGGAGGTTGTAGCATTCATACGTTTATCGCACGCGAGGCAAATCTCAAGCATCTGAGGGTTAGGGTTTATATACTGTAGCTGAAGCACTTACATAATACTTTCTCATGAGAAACTTCACATAGTTTGTTACATGAGGCAACTAAATTGCAACTTTGCCAGAGGCTACTCCTGTGGGACACTTCCTTGCTTTCTTATCTCATGTGTCACTACTTTAAATACATTGCTCAAGCCAGGGTTTCAGGGATGGCCAGAATGTTCCAAGCCTCCCCTGCACGGGGGATTAGTAACAGGGCGGGGGTATGGGGGTGTGGGTGGGGGGTGTGAAGACTCAACTTCCTGGGATAGTGGGCCCAGCCTGGATTTGTGCCCTCAGAGTGCACCCATGGCAGAGCCTTCGACAGCGCCCCTATACCTGATGAGGGCAGTGTTCAACAAGATGGTCATCTCTTGTGTGTTAGACACAAAATTTTCTTAATGCAGCCCAGGATCAAATTAACTTTTCACTGGCCATGTTGTAACTGCTTACTCTTACTGAGTTTCAGTAAAATACCCCGGTGTTACTATTATGGCCATTTTATAGCTGAGGAAACTGAAGCAGACAGAGGTTGAGTGACCTGCCCAGGATCACACAGCTGGTAAATGTCTGAGGCTAGACTTGAACTCAGGTCTTCCTGACTCCGGGTCCAGTTTTCTGTCTATTTTACCACCTAGCTGCCTCCAAAGAGAGTAGTATATAATTAGTCTGGAAAGGTAATTTGGAGCCAGGTTGTGAAGGGTTTTTATATGCCCAACAAAGGAATTTGTTTTGGATCCTAGAGGTAATGGGGAGGAGGGGTCCCTGGAGTTTGTTGAGGAGGAGAGTCTTATGGTCAGACTAAAGTGAGGTGGACTTTGAGTCTGGAAGACCTGCCTCAGATAGTTACTGACTATGTGACCCTGGACTGTTAACCTTTTTGTGTCTCGGTTTTACCACATATTAAATGAAGGGGATTGGACTCCATGACCTCTGACATCCCTCCCAGCTCTAAACCTTGATTATGATTCTGAGGTCTTCAATGTGGCCATTCTTTCCCCTGGTGTAGACTGTACCCTATCTATGCCTATGTGTTCCACGTGATCCTTCCTATTGCCACAAGGGGTCCATCTGATGTGCTGGAGGTCAGAAGTCCTCCCTCCTTTCTTCTGAAATCTTAAGGGAACCAGTGATGCACTTTGGCTGTCCAGCTATCATCCCTTGCCCTTGCCATGGGAGCAGCACATTTTCTTCCTCCATCTTATGGTTTCTTAATGACACATTTTGCTTCTTCTGTTGTCCTTCAAAGTTCTGCATTGGTCAGATGCTACAGATGGACCTTCCCATTGCCTTCTGTGTGATATTTATTTCTAATTCTTGGGAGACTGGTGTATTAAATACAGATTTTGTTGCAATACAGCAGCCCTGGTATTACAAAGACGGTCCTTTGCTTTCATGGGAAGCTTGGAGACATTAAAAGAACTTTGGAATTTCCTGAAGGCAATCTTCTCACTTCTCCTGTTCAGTTATGGGTTCAACTTGTATAGGTTCAATCTGTACAGGTTGATCTAGTCTCTTGGAAATTCCCTTTGGCAGCTTTGTGGATGATGGATGAGAGTAGAAGAGAGAATTGAGGAAGGGGTAGCAGTTCAGAGAATATTGCATTAGTCCAGGAGAAAAGAGATGATGGGAGAAGAGTGGATGGCATGAATTTGGGGGATGTAGTAGAGACTTAATTGACAAGATTTGACCACTAATGGATATTAGGATGATGGAGTTGGAGGAGTAACTTTGAGGATTGCTTCAAGGTTGCTAAGGTAGGGAGCTAGAAGGATGGTGTTGCATCCCAAAGGGCTTGTGGATGAATCTATAGTCACATACCACTCTCTGTTAAAGTCTTCTAGACTAAAGCTCTGGTTGGATTCTCCTTATTTGAACAATTGAACCACCTCCCAAGCTCATGGGTTGCCCACTTTCTGATTGCCAATCTGACCCAGAGCCAGCCTAACCCCAAATCAGAATGCCAGTGCTCCTTGATGGTGCAGGGGTCAGATGCAGGTTCATAAGTGGAGTTCTTCTGGATGATCGAGCAAATAGCTGCTGAGTGTGCGAGAAAGCTGCATTCCGGGGATCTATGATTAGGGCTTTGAAAGCCTCAACAGCTGTTTTGATGGACTGTGGCTTTTTTCTAAGTCATTATTACCTTTCACTTCATGGAAAGGATTTCTAATAGCATCTTGCTTTTTGCTCACAAAACCTTCAAAACTGTCATAAGCTAATGGGCAAAAGGCCTGTTAGGAGGGTATTTAAAATCCATTACTAGCTAAACGTTGCCTCTTTTGTCTTGGTTTATCATGTCAGAGCTCCTGGCCACTGTTGTAGTAGAATGGATTATCTCATATTTTCATTAGTGTTTTCTGAGGGATGGCTTCCAAGGGAGAGAAACAGTTGTTAGTCAATTCATTATCCTTGATAGCAATTTTCAAACTTGTTCATCTCATTTGTAACTCCCTCATTCTCTTCCTCTCCCTCCCAAATAAAACCACCCACAGACATCCTCAAAGATGAGTTGGGTTCATACTGTGGAGAAGAGATTGTGATGGTTTTTGACATGTTCATTGGGGGTTTCATTAAAGGGTTGAGTGGGAATGGGGGCAGTGGTTCAGAGCGCACCAGTACCTGGATGTTGTAGCTCTGGCTATATTGATATTCCCTCCTCTCCCAGAGCAGTGTGATGCTGTGGGCATATACATATCACCTTGCTCCCTCTGCTCTGCTGGTTGAGTTCAAGTATGTAGACCAAGAGCTAGAAGAGATCTCAGGGGCCATCTGATCCAAGCCCCTCATTTTTTTGTTTTTGTTTTTTGCTTTTTGGAGGGGGGAAGGCAGGGCAATTGGGGTTAAGTGACTTGCCCAACGTCACATGGCTAGTATGTGCTAGAGGCTGGTTTTGAACTCAGGTCCTTCTGACTCCAGGGCTGGTGCTGTATTCACTGTGCCACCTAGCCGCTCCCCAGCCCTTTCTTTTTATAGATGAGGAAACTGAGGCCCAGAGAGGATAAGTGATTTTTCCAGGGTCACATGTATCGTACAAGGCAGAGGTGGAATCCAGTCCCAGGTCTTCCCATTCTAAATCCAATACTGTCTTTCCTCTGTGCCATACTCGCTTCCCATTTGCTTTCTGACAGCATCTTACATCAGTCAGGTAACTCAGAGGCCCGGTAGTTAAACCTGCATCTGACTGTGTCGATTACTTGCAACAAACCCATCTACCCTCTGTTTAAAGACTTCCAAGGTGGGAAAGGGGACCCCACTAGCACCAGAGGGAGCCAGTCCATGCCACTTTGTATATTGCTAATTAGGAGATTTTTCCTTATAAGTCTTTTAAAGTTCACTTCTTTGCAGATTCTCTAGTTCTGCCACTCAAGTATTTCTTCTCCAAGCTCAGTATTTCCTATTCCTTCAACTGGTCTTCATATGGCATAAACATAAAGGCCTCCACCATCCTAGTTCAGTCATTGAATAAGCATTTATTAAATGCCTACTATGGGGCAGCTAGGTGGCGCCATAGTACACAGAGCGCCAAGCCTGGAGTCGGGAAGACTCATCTTCATGAGTTATAGACACTTACTAGTTGTGTGACCCTGGACAAATCACTTAACCTGTTTGCCCCAGTTTCCCCATATGTAAAATGATCTGGAGAAGCAAATTGCAAACCACTCCAGTAACTCTGCCAAGAAAACCTAAAATGGGATCATGAAGAGCTGGACATGATTGAAAACAATTGAACAACAACAATATGTGTCAGGAGCTGTGTTAAGCACTGGGGATACAAAAGAAGGCAAAAGACAGCCCCTGCCCTCAAGGAGCTCACAGTCTAATGGGGGAGACAGTTTGCAAACAAGCTACATGTAGAATAAACAGGAAAGAATCAGCAGAGGGAAGGCACTAGGATTAAGAGGAATTGGGAAAGGCTTCCTGTAGAAGGTTGGGTTTTAGATGGGACTTGAAGGAAGCCAGAGAAGCCAGGAGGAGGAGATGGGGAGGAGACCTCTGGACATTTTCCAAGTTTTCAATTTCCTTCCTAAAATATGATAGCCAAAAGCTTTTCAGAGCATCAGGATTAGACAGGCTCTAATTAGCCTCCTTTTTAAAGGGAGCTAATTATAGCCTGGCCTGGGGTTAGAGGAATCTTTGGCTTTCCCCGGAGAACCAAACTCTAGACTTGAATGCTGATTTTTTTTTTTACATTTGACAGAATTTTTTTTTCATGTTCTGATTGATTTAATCTAATTTTGCCTTAGAATATAATCTCATAGACTGTCAAAGTGAGAAGGGACCTTGATCATTAAGGGATGGCATTTCATGACAGATTGAAGTGAATAGAGGTCCCAAAGTAACTTAACCAAGTTAGTGACAGAATCAAGATTTGAGCCTGTGGTGTCTGACTCTAGGCTTGGACTCTTCTTTCTCTATCTTCTACTACTTCAAACCTCGCTGGAAGAGGGCTGGGTTTTGACTTGGCTCTTCCTTTTTCACTCTATTTCGGCCCATCCTCTTTGAAAAGGAGGACTAATTCACATTTCCTAAAAAGCCTTTGGCGCTTTGGGGTAACTAGCCTTTGGAGTCCAGAATGTTTGAACCAACCGTGGAGTGCTGGCTCGCTTTATTCTATATATAATATTATATATATTTATATATGTATTATATATATATATATGAATATATATACATATATTTATTATACATGCCCCAAACCCAGTCTTTGCACGAATGGCTCTGGACTCAGCATTGGAGATGGGAGAAGGGAAAACAAATGTATTTTCCCTGTATTAGATCAAAACCATTTTGGCTGGGACTCTTTTAACTTCCTTCAATGGGAGAGCTGTTGGGTAAGCCAGCAGGGAAGATGTGTTTTGGATGAAAACTTTGCTGTTCTCTCCTGATGCCTCTTTTTCATGGATGGGAATCAATCTATCAGTCATTCAGCAAATATTTATAAACCACCTATGATGTGCAAGGCATTGAATATGCTAAGATAGAAGTGAAATTGTTTCTGTTCTTAGGAGTTTATATTCTTTTGGGATGTGGGTAGAACTAGAATGCAATGAGTTCAGAGAAGCATGGGAAGATCATCATGAACTGATGCAGAATGAAGTAAACAGAGCTAAGAAAACAACACACATTGAGACTACTATCATTCAATCTATAAACATTTATTAAGTGCCTACTATGTGCCAGACATTATGTAGGTGCTGAGGATACAAAAAAGAAGCAAGACCATCTCTGCCCTCAAAGAGCTTATAATCTATTGCAGGAGACAACAGACAAACACATATATACAAATTAAGTTATTTATAGAATTAAAAGGAAATAATTAAAAGTGGGAGGTTACTAGAATTAAGAAAGGTTGGGAGACACTTCCTGTAGAAGGTGGGATTTTATTTGGGACTTAAAGGAAGACAGAGAGGTCATTAATTGGAACTGAGGAGGGAGAGCATTCCAGGCATGTGGGATAGCAGAGAGATGGAGTGTCTTATTCTTGGAACAGCCAGGAGGTCAGTGAAACTGGATCAAAGGTACATGGAGGGAATCAAAGTGTAAGAACACTGGAGAGATAGGAGGCAGCTGGGTTATGGAAGGCTTTGAATGTCAAATGGAACATTTTGTATTTGCTCCTGGAGGCAAGGAGCCACTGGAGTTTTTTGAGTAGGAGAGCGTGTGTGTATGTGTGTGTGTGTGTGTGTGTGTGTGTGTGTGTGTGTGTGTGACATGATCAGACCAATGTTTTAGGAAAATCACATCAGTGGCTGAGTGGAAGGTAGATTGGACTAGGGAGAGATGAGAGGCAGGTAGACCCACCAGCAACCTTTGCAATAATCAAGGCTTGAGGTGATGGGGTGTAATGGGAATGGGAATTTAAAGATCTTCCTTAATAAGCCTAAGGGAATTTGAAGACCTTCCCTGCTTTCAAGATCTTCCCTGCCCCGTAATAGGCTGTAGGGAATCTCATGGAGCCTGTGGTGGGAGGAGTTTGCAGAGTGGAGCAGAGTGGTGGAGCAGAGCCCATAGGAAACTGGGAATCAGAGAACTTAGAGATGGAGGGAGGTAAGTATGTACTCAGGCAGTTAGACTTGTGGGTAAATGTTTGTGGGAAGGCTAAAGGATGATGTGGCTCTCTGCTACATTGTGGTGTATTAACTTCTATGTTGCTATGATGAATTTGGTTTCCTGGTATTGGGATTTGGTTTTCTGATGTCTGAATAAATGTTTTGCTTCTGTCTTCTATATGGAGAGTCTGTCATATTTTGCAATTGGGCACTATGCTAGCACGTTCACAGTTGCCATTGGTGCTATGAATATTGTGTTGGCACTACATGGGGGTCTGCAGCAGAGTGGTAGCAATGTCAGAGGAGAGAAGGGGCTTTATTTGGGAGATATTGCAAAGATGAAATTTTTGTTAGACTTAGGTAGCAGCTTGAATACGGAGGAAGGGGGAGAGATATTGAGAAATGTAGGATGCTTCTAAATTGAGAGTCTAGGGAACTAGGATGACGGTACTACCTCCACAGTAATAGGGAAGGGAGGAAAGGGGGAGATTAGGGGGAAAGACACTGAGTTCTGTTTGGGATATAGTGAGTTTAAGATGTCTGTGGGACACCTAGTTTGAGCTGTCTGAAAGGCAGTGGGAGATTGGAGGTCAGCAGGAATATGGCGAGAGGAAAGGTAGATTTGAGAATCATCAGCACAGAGATGGTAATTAAATAAATGGAAACTGATGAGATCACTAAGTGAAGTACAGACGTACCTTGTTTTATTGTGTTTACTTTTTTTTACTGCACTTCACTCATATTGTTTTTTTTTTTTTAACCCATTGAAGGCTTGTGGTATCCTTGCATTGAACAAGTCTGTGGGCACCATTTTTCCAACAGCATGTGCTGACGTTGTGTCTCTGTGTCACATTTTGGTAAGTCTCAATATTTCAAGTTTTTTCATTATTATTACATTTGTTATGGTAAGCTGTGATCAGTGATCTTTGATGTTACTATTATAATTGTTTTGGGGTACCACAAACCTTGTCCTATAGGATGATGAATTTAATTCTGATTTCTCCACCTATTGGCTGTTCCATTCTTCCTCTCTCTCCTTGGGTCTCCCCATTCCCAGAGACACAACAATATTGAAACTAGGACAATTAATAACCCTACAACAGCCTCTAAGTGTTCAAGTGAAAGGAAGAGTCGATTGATGAAGCAAATTTCATTTTTGTCTTATTTTAAAAAATTGCCACAGCTACCCCAACTCTCAGCAGCCACCACCTGGTCAGCAACCTATCAGCATCGAGGTGGGACCTTCCACCAGCAAAAAGCTTAGACTCAGTGAAGGTTTAGATGATAGAAGAGAAACTGGATAGACCCTCCATCTTTAAGTTTTTTGGTAAAGGGAATTCCCTGATGAGGACTCCCAGATTGCAGTTTGTGTACTATGGGCTTTCTCAGCTCTGACAGTCTAAGAGACTCTCATTTACCTGATTCTTTTATAGTTCTTTCCATGCTTGACAAATTGTTCTGTTTGGTAGAATCTTGGGGATTCTCCTCCATTGGAACTTGGACTCCCTTTCCCTGGGAACCAGGGCTCTGATAAGGGAGTCATTGGCTTATCTCGTCTGGAATGAGGGCACTTGCTGGCCATCTCCAAACCAGCTCATCCTGGTTTCTAACTCTAGTTCTCCTATTTGTGCTGTCTTCCCTTGTAAGAATGCAGGTTCCTTGAAGACAAGGATCGTCTTGCTTTTGTATCTGTAACCCAGATGGCTCAGGAGGAGAGAGTAAGGTTGGACTTTGCACAGCCCTCCCTCACTTAAATCCAATTCACTTGCAAGTCATGGCATCACCTTCTTGATGTCATGGTCCATTCTGAGAGCAAAGGACAAACAACTTAGCTCAGTGCTTGGCAAATAGTCAACCCTTAATAAATGCCTTTTCATTCATTCATTCATTCATTCATTCATTCATTCATTCATTCATTCATTCATTCCTTGTCTATGTCAGAGAGTCTGGCTGTGAATGTAGCCCTAATGGGAATAAAACTTCATATTTCTGAGTGCTTTAAGGTTTATAAAGTATTTTCCTCGCAATAGTTCTATGAGGTAGATAGAATATGGGATGAGTGAAAACTTCTCAGTTTGGGATTGTTAACTTCCCTTTTCCTCCTCCATTGCTACTGTCAATCACTTTCATTTCTTTGTGTGGTTTTTCCCCCGCCTGTGTGGGCCCCTCCTCCCTGCCAGTGGGAGTCAGGGACAGCTCAGGCTCACTCTTCCTCCCTTGCTTTGGGACCCTCCCCCCCTTTTCTTGCTGTCCCATTTGGGGAAGAATTTGGTGAAGTCTGCCTCTCAACCAATGAGAGAAGAGACAGTCAGGAAGGGGGCTTGACTCCATTAGAGTATAAATTCTTGCACTGTCTTTTGTAACACGCCTCTTCTCCATGATGAGTCATGGGGAAGACCACCCTCTTCTCCCGGGGAAGAGAATAAATTCCTGGTCTTATCCTAAGAGATCTCTGTGTATATTTTTTCACTAAATTAAGGATGAGGGTTATTTTTTATCCCAAACAGTAGCAGACCAGTATTATAATCCCTATTTTGTAAATGAGGCAACAAAATTCAGAAAAATGGTATTGTCCAATAGATATAGAAGTAGAAGGATGCTAGGAAGTCATCTAGTCAAACCTCTTTACTTTACAGATCAGGAAACTGAGGCAAGCAGGGTTAAGTGACTTGCCCAGGATCACACAACTAGGAAGTATCTGAGTCCTTATTTGAATTCTCCAGTTGCATTGCTCTATCTGCTATACTACCTAGCTGTCCTGCCTGGCACATAGTAGGTGCTTAATAAATATTGACTGATTGATTGATTGATTTTCACTCTGTTTTGTCAATGGTGGATCTGCTCAGCTTCGTGGATGGAGAAAGGCTGATCAAGACATGGGGCTCTTTCCAGCTGGTCAGTGAATGTATGTGTTTGGGGATTACTTGACCCTACTTTGCATATGATTTGCATTTACTTATAGGATTAGTGTGGTCTCCACCAGTAGCATGCTGGTAAGCTTCTGGAAGGCTGTAGCTTTCTATTCATCTCTAGCCCCTAGCACAACAAGTCTAGGAAACGCTTATTGATTGATTTATAGATTGCCTTGCACACAGTGGATTGGTGTTTAATAAATGCTTGTCATTTGAATTGAAAGGTGTCAACACCTTCTGGCTACTTCCCAGTTAGCTATATCAATGTTAAATTCCTAACCCTTTACTGATAAGCAGGCCTGGGATCAGTCAATCAACTAATAAGCATATTAAATATTTAATTAATTTAATTCAATAATTAAATCTTAAATACTTACTAAGGGCCTAGCATTATGCTAAGCACTAGAGATAAAAAGAAAAAGTCAAAACAGTTCCTGCCCTCAAGGTGCCACTTTTCTTACCTATAAAATAAGTGGGATAAAGGACTGGAGTAAACAATTGGCAAGATTCTTTCCTGTTTGAACTACTAGGATTCTGTGAGAATGGTGTGTGTGTGTGTGTGTGTGTGTGTGTGTGTGTGTGTGTGTGTGAGATGTCCTCACCCTCACTGTGGCACTAGTGTGTCAGGGAAAGTCATTAGAATGATGAGAACTAGAGTCTGATGTTCCTGGGGGTGAAAGAAAAGGGTTTGCTAGCTGCCAATGTACTAATTTCCTGGGCCGGTAAGATTTTGCAGCGTTATTTATTTATATTTTAAAAAATTTTAATTTCACATAGAAGCAAATAAAAATTTGCATGCAGGACAATGAGAAATATGCCTTTCTCAAAGTGTGGGTGTAGGGCCTATCTGCTGAACACTGGGGAAAGACAAGTTAATCTTAGAGAAATCTTACTTTTTTCCTCCGAATCCAGGGCCCAGTGGGTAAGGAGTCATCTCAATACATATTTCCCCTATGATGGAGCAGCCGGTGGGATACAAGCCAGCTCTTCTATACAGGCCCTGTTCATGGCAAAGAAGGGGAGGTTTTTTCCTTGGGAGAGAGAGAAGGTCTGTGGATGGGGGGGATGCAACTCTGTTCTTTTATTGCAGCTCTGCAGTGACAAATCAATTTTTAAAAACTGTGCCCTGGTGAGATTTATCGATTGCCATACACAGTTTCAAAAACGATATTGACTCAGCTGCAATCTCTCGCATACACTAAACTTATAATTAGATTTGGAAGAAGAGTCAATTCATATGTCAAAATTTTAAAAGATGGCATTTTGTGAATGGGATTTTCCATTATTCTGACTTGATTGAAATGGTGAGATTTTTAAAAATGCTATTTATACTCCTCCCTTTGCTAAAGCCCCCAATCCTGATGTGGAGATGACTCTTGGTTTGCAAACTATAGCAAGTCCTTCCAGCTCAATTCAACTCCATTCAGTGCAACTCAGTAAACATTAATTAAGCACTTACTCTGTACTATGCACTGTGGTAGGTGCTGGGGATTCAAAGACAAAGAAATAACCCCTGCACTCAAGGAATTTATATTCTTCTGGGTAGATGCATCTAAATATGAGTACAAAAGTACTTTTTGGCAAAAAGAGCCTAAGAACTTGGTGGATCAGTAGATGGTACCTCAATATAACCTTGAAGGGCACTAGGATTTCAGGAGGTGGTGGTGATGGGGAGAGAGAGCATCCCAGGCACAGGGAGACCACCTCCCTGTACGGCGCCGACCAAAGCAGCCAGTCTTTATGACATTTGTCTTGCCACTGGACTCTGATGACTCTGGAGGAGAGAGTGAGGCTGGTGACCTTGCTCTGCCTCACTTAAATCCAGGTCACTGGAAAGTCAAGACATCACCCATGTAAAGTCATTGGTCCTCTTCAAGAACAAAGGACAAGCAACACCTACTAAGGCACAGAGGGGTTGCTATCAGCCCTAGTCTCAGAGGGAGTGGCCACAGTTTATTACTCATATTTTAGAAGTATTGACATAGTTATATACTTCTTAAGTCAATAGAGCTTTTTCCATTAAGAATAAGTGTCCTGACTTTTGTGTATCAGCACATCATTATTTCTAGTGAAGTAGAAATTTCCACATAATTAGCAAACACTTATTAAGCCCCTACTGTGTGCCAAGGGCTGTACTGGGGTAATTTATGCTAATACAACACCAAAAATGAAACAGACCCTGTCCTCAAGGAGTTTTCCAGTTCTTTTGAATTAGGATGAATTGTATAGTTTCCCAACTTGGAAAGTCTCCCCCCGTTAGAGGAATCTCAAGTTCTTGACAATACATAAATATTGCATAATTATTTTCATGTATCAACTTGGTGAGAATACTTTCAAAACTACAGGAGACTCCTTTATGATAATTCTTCTAGGCTTGGGGTCCCTGCGTAGTTGACGTTTCCAATTGGCATTAAGTGGTTCTGTCTCATGGATAGGATTAATTCCCCCTTACAGGTTGGTGGAATACCTGGGAAAGGTATGTTTAACCCTGAGAGATTATATTTAATTTGAGAAAGCCTTCCCATGATGGGATCCCTCTCAGGCATACCATCCTTCCTATGAGTTCAGTAGTCAAATGGCCTGTGGGAAGATGATGGGTATCTATCGAACAAATATTTATTAATAATTAATAATGAGAGAGATGCAAATTAAAAAAACTCTGAAGTTTCACATTACATGCATCAGAATGTAAAGTTCACCAAAGGTGAAAATGGTGAATGTGGGAGGCTCTGTGGGAAGATGAAGACACTAATAAATTGTTGGTGGAGTTATGAACTGGTGCAGTCATTCTGGAAAACAATTTGGAATTATACTCAAAAAGTCATTAAAGTTTACAAACCTTTTTACCAAGGATGACATTACTAGGCATGTACACCAGAGAGGTTAAGGCAGACAAAGGGAATGGAATAGACAAAAAATTAATAACACTTTTTAGTTGTGTCTAATTCTTCTTGACCTCATTTGAGGTTTTCTTGGAAAGATACTGGAGTGGTTTACTGTTTACTTCTCCAGTTCGTTTGACAGATGAGGAAACTGAGGCACATGGGGTTAAGGGACTTGCCCAGGGTCACCTAGGTAGTACATGTCTGAGGCCAGATTTGAACCAAGGTCCTCCCAACACCAGGCCCGCTCTATCTACTGAGCCACCTAGCAGCACCCACTTCCCAGGCCATCTCCAGTCAAGGACTTTTGTCTTGCCTCTGGACTTTGATGACTGAAGGAGGGAGTGAAGCTGATCATTTTGCACAGCAATGCCTCACTTAAGTCCAATTCACGCACAAGTCATCACCCCCATGACTGTCCTCTTTGAAAACAAAGGACAACAGTAAAAAACTGGAAGTGAAGTAGATGCCCATAAGTTGGAAATGGTTGTAGTGCATGAATATGGTGGAATATTACTGTACCATAGAAATGATGGTTGAAGAATTCAGAGAAACTTGGAAAGACTTGTATGAATGGATGCAGAAGAACAGATTAAAGCAGGTGTTCATGGAACCCTCAGATAGTCTGAGGGACTCCTCAGAATAAGGTTTTTTAATTAACAAAATAAAATATGTAGGTTTTCTGAGGAAACCAATGATACTGAAACAGTTATCAAAATATTAAGAAAAAATAGGTTCATAGACCTTAGATCAGGGGTGGGGGAACCTGCAGACTTGAGGCTGCATGTGACGCTCTAGGTCCTCAAGTGTGGTCTTTTGACTGAATCCAAACAAATCTGTTTGGTAAAGTTTGGATTCAAAGGGCCGTACTTTAGGACCTAGAGGGCTGCTCTGTGAAGTTTGGTTTCAGTCATAGGTCTGCACTTGAAGACCTAGAAGACCATGTGTGACCTTGAGGCCACAGCTTCTCCACCCCTGCCTTAGGTTAAAACCATCTAAAACAGTGGTTCTCAACCTTTCTAATGCCATGACCCTTTAATACTCATATGTGGACATATCTGCATTTGGGTGGACCCACCTGGAGACAGATAGAGGAGCAGTGTCTTGGTTCCTAAGACCATTGGAAATACGTGTTTTCCGATGGTCTTAAGTGACCCCTGTGAAAGGGTTGTTCAACCCTCAAAGGGGTCGCAACCCACAGGTTGAGAACCGCTTCTCTAAAACAAATTATGACCACAATGATGGTGAAGAAAACAACAGTGAAAAGGCTAGAATTCTGATCAGTGCACTGACCCATGATGACTTCACAAGGTGAATGGTGAAACCTTTTTTATACCTCTTGGCAGAGAAAGGGTTAACTAGAGGCTGGCAGGAAGAGTCCATTTTGAGACATGACTAATGTGTTGATTTACTTTGACTATATTTCTTTGTCCCAAAGGGAGTGGGGGTGCTGGAAGGGAATATTGTGAATGAGAAGTTACCAAGAGTCAAAACAAAACAAAAACGATTACAATGGCCTCCTGACTGGTAATTGCCCTTCTAAAGCATTCTCCACCCAGCTGCCAAGTTGACATTCCTACAACCTATCACCATATTAACATACCACCTTACTGCCATGTTCTTGCTCTCTCCAGAAGCTCCTCTCTCTTACATAAAATACAGCATCTTCTGCTTGGCTTATAAAGCCACTTACACTACAGTTTGCCTTTCCAGGGTTATCCAACATTACTGTGCTTCATTCGATGATCCAGCCAAAACAACTTGCTTTCTCTTCCCATGTTCTAGTTTTCATTTCCATGCTTTTGCATGATTTTTCTTTCCCCACACCTGAAATTCTCCCTTTCAATTCTCCCTAGCTTCCTTCAAAGCTCAGGTTGCTTCTTATGGGAAGCCTGTTCTGGTCTCTCTGGTTACTAGGGCCCTGACTCCCCCAAATGACTCCATATGTACAGATGCTTTGTATTTAATTATCTTGGTTCACATGTGCCCCTGCACTGCCTTCCCCACTCTCTTACCCAGCAATAAATTAACTTTGTGAAGGCAGGGCATGTTTGGTCATACTGTATTTCCCAGGCCTAACACAGTGCCTGCCTCATAGTATATCCTTAATAAATGTGTATTAACTTGAATTGAAAAAGAACATCAGTAAAACAGGAAAAAAAACCTTCTCTTCATAGCATTTATTGCACATCTTCTAGATACCTGGAGAAATCATTTAACCTCACAATGTCCTGAATCACTCTCTAAAACCATTTGCTGTTCTGCATTAGTTTTCTTAAGAGGAGGTGGGTAACTCAAACCACATCAGGCAACTTTCTAGTATCTGAGGATAGATACAAAGACCAAAATGCATGCATTCCTGTCCTCAAGGAGCTTATTTCGCACCGGAGTTATTTAGGTATAGAGCTGTTTGGTGGTGCAATGGATGGAGCGCCAGGCCTGGAGTCATGAAGATTCATGAGTTCAAGTCTAGCCTCAGACTTACTAGCTCTGTGACCCTGGGCAAGTCTTGTAAGTCTGTTTGCCTCAGTTTCTCGTCTGTAAAATGAGCTGGAGAAGAAAATGAAAAATCACTCCATTATCTCTGCCAAGAAAAGCCCATATAGGCTCATGGAGAGTCAAATTCTACCAAAATGACTCAACAACAATAAAAATCTCCCGATATGTATCTATATCATCATCCATATGTACATTTCTATATGTATACATTCTGTATGTATACATATATACAAAATATATAATTCTGTATACATTTTTTTGGCAAAGATACTGGAGTGCTTTGCCATTTCCTTCTCCAGTTAATTTTACAGATGAGAAAACTGAGGCAAACAGGGTTATGTGACTTGCTCAGGGTCCCCTAGCTAGTATGTGTCTGAGGCCAGATTTGAACACAAGAAGATGAGTCTTCCTAACTCCAGGCTTGGCTCTCTATCCACTGTGGTGCCACCTAGCTGCCCTGAGAGTAAGCTAGAATTCTTATCAGGAGAAATGGCAGAGTATGTCAATGAACTGCGTGAACAAAGGTCTGGAGGTGGGAGTTTGACCTGTAGGGATGCAATAAGATTAGATTGACTGGAAAAAAACATTGCCTTTTGGGGAAAAGTGGGAGACAAGCTGAGGCTGGAAGAAGAGGGAAGGGGAAGGGATGTGAACATGAGTTGACTATTACCTTATGATGTAAGCTTCTTGAGGGCAAGGACTAGTTTTGAATTTGTATCTCTGTCTGATGTTGAATGGACAAGTTGTTTACCTTCTCAATTAACTCAATTAAGGAAAACAAATTCCATAGAAATACTTCCCTCACTTGTTTTCTATGAGACTCAAATGAAATATATTAATATATAAATTATTAAATTAAATTAGTTAAATTATTAATTTAATTTAATTAAAAATTATTTATAAAAATATATATACATGTATACATATGTAAATTTTATAGGGTTATCGAAATGTCAGCTGTTACTCTGGCCAGGCAACTTGGTGCAGTGAATAGAATAAAATACTTGAAGTCAGCCGACCTGAGGTCAGAATCCTGCCTTGGACACTTACTAGCCGTGTGACCCTGAGCAAGCCCTGAGCCTCAGTTTCCCTCATTTGTAGAATGGGAATAATAACAGCAGCGTCTTCCCAGGGTTTTTGTGAGACTCAGATGAGATCATCTAAGTAAAGTGATTCGCGAACTTTAAAGTGTTATATAAATGTCAGCTGTTATTATGGTGCATGATTAACCTTAGGGATGGAGCTGGGAAGAAGAAATCCTTTTAGATGAGTCAGGTTGAAACTCAGTCATGACTTAAAAAAAATTATTGATCTTTTTATTTTTACATTGCTTCTTGCAGAAAATCATCCCCTGAAACAAAAAAAGTGGGTGAAGAAAAAAATTAAACAAAACCAACAATCGTGTCCACACAATCTGACATTATAGCTCAGTGTTCCACACCTGGGTCCCCTCCTCCTTTGTTAAGAAGCAGTGGGAGGTGTCTTCTTTTCCATCTCTTTTGGGGGCCATCCTTGGTTATCGTAATCCTGCTACATTCATCTTCAGTCGTTCTCTTGTTTTTTCCGTTTGTCCTGCTGTAATTATTACATCTGTTGTTTTCCTGGTTCTTCTGTATTTATCCCATTTATCATTTTTTAAATAGCACAGTAATATTCCATTGCATTTGTGTACCACAATTTGTTTAGCTACTTTTCCCCTTAGTTCTTTGCTTCCTCAAAAAGTGGTGCTATAAATATTTTGGTTTATATAGGGCTTTTCTTTTTGTCATTGCCCTGTTTTGAATATATGCCTAGGAGAGAAATCTCTGGGTCAAAGGGCCTGGAAATGTTAGCCATTCTCTTGGAATTACTTCCCAGAAAGACTGGACTAACTTACAACTCCACAAACAATGCACCAGTGTGCCTGTCTTCCTTTGATCACTCAACATTGGCTATTTCCATCATTGGTTTCTTTGCCAATTTGATAGGAGTGGGGTAAAACCTAAGAGTTTTTTTTTTATGTGTATTTCTCTTTTTGTTATTGTTTTGGAGCATTCTTTCATATAGTTATTAAGAGTTTGCAATTCTTTTGAGAACTATTCTTTGACTATATCGGATATTAGTCACAGGATGCCCTCAGAATCTACCAAATCTGCCCTCTCTGAACACTTATACCTGAAATATTTTCCTTGTCAAGGTTTTCAAGAATCCAATTATAAATCTCATTCTGATTATTCATTAGTTTTATTTTGTTCAATTAGCTTAACAAATGGAACCCAGAGATGGCAATTATCTGGCTCCATGTAATTGTAAAGGGCCAGTCAAACTGGGTCACAGAACACGTTTGCTGAGAGCACTGGCCCAATCAAGGAGCCATTAGGTAAATGTGGAGAGCCTCCTGAAACTCTCTCATCCATGGAGAGGGAACAAAATAGGTTGGGGCCTGACAAGTGGATTTCAGTGCCTCAACATCTGCTTGTTCAATTTACTTTCATTTGTTTCTTTGACAAGTATTTTTAAAATTCGAGGAGTTGGAGCTTCGCAGACCAAAATAAACACAATTTCTGTCCTCAAGAAGCTTAGTTCTGTCAAAGTCTTAAAAATGAATGTTAAAAATTGTTTTTACATGTAACTGGGGAAAAAATAAAATGCTAAATAAAAGCTGAAAAAAAAGCTTGGTTCTTCTTGGAGGCAGGGGTATGATAATGTGTATGTAGCTAAGTAAGTGGAAAGTACATATATGAAGTGGGAAACCTTTCTCACCCACCCCCAGCATGCTCAGTTGCTATTCCTGGTTCTAGGAGACCCCCTGGAAGCCATGTGTGACTCATCTCTCATGGGTTGGCAATGGATATGACAAACAGTCCCCTAATGGGCTGCTGAGCTGGAAAAACTGATGACTCAGTGGACCTTTGAAAAGAAGAGACAGCTTCTGGCTGGGCCCTGAATGGTGTGGCCCTTGAGGCGGCATCTTGTTACTCCACTGAAAGCTCTACTCAGTACCATGACCATTCTGCCTCTGCTCTCCACATGAAGTATGGACTGGCTTGTGCTTGTGCTGGGGGGCCCTGACTGCCTTTCCCCCTTTTGTGATTGTTCTTTCATGGTCTTAGGTGAGCGAGTACCCTGAGAGGTACATACCCACAGGACCTAGTAGAGATTCCAATGGCAGTGGGGAAGGCAGTCCCCAGAATGGCAGATACAGGCTTTTGGCAAGGAAAGCTTCTAGTAAGATCGAACTTGGCTCTTTGACCGAACAGTGCTAACCCAAGATGAAATGTAAAATGGCTAATTAGCAGCCTTTCAAACTGTTTTATGTTCTGATGAGGCTTAAATATTAGCTTCCCAACTGATTGTTAACTGTAGTTACAAGTCACTGAGTCTTATTTAAATGGTTCTGTTAATGCACCCTGTGATTCTTTCTATGTTTAGCATTTCCCTCAGGATAGGAATAAACTACCTGCTCCATACCCAATTCACGTTTGTACACACTGAGTATGCTTCCTCCCTTTATGGGGAACCTGTGGACTTGTGAGTCACAAGTTTTACTATAATTCACACAATTCTACTCTTGCCAGGGTGATGTGTGTGTGTGTGTGTGTGTGCGCGTGCGCGCGCGCGCGTGTGCTCATGCTGCTTGAGTACATTTTCTTCTCTCTGTCTCTTTTCAGTGAACAAACATTAAGGGGAAAAAAACACTATCCCTTAAACTGTTCCCCACTGAGCAAATTAAAAACAAAAACAGAACTTGGAAAATAAATCCCTCAATACATTACTGTATAGTCCCACAAAACCAATGCCCACATTAGCCATGTCTGCAAATAAATATCCTTCTGCCTTTTCAGCTTATCAGGAGATAAACCTAACAGGAGGTTAGTGGTGTGTGTTTGTTACCCCCTTTTGTTTGGACTTGAGGTTTATCACTGTCACAATAAGAGCTCTAAAGTCTTTTAAAGTTGTCTCTTTAAGAGATTGCTTGCTCTTGTTTTGTCACATCTGACTCTCTGTGACCCCATTTGGTGTTTTCTCAGCAGAGATACTGGAGGGGTTTGCCATTTCCTTCTCCAGTTCATTTTACAGATGAGGAAACTGAGGCAAACAGGGTTATGTGACTTGCCCAGGATCACACAATTGGTAAGTGTCTGAGGTCAGATTTGAACTCGGGAAGATGAGCCTTTCTGATTTCAGGTGTGACGCTGTATCCACTGCACCACTTAGCTGCCCATTGAAATCCACCCTTAGAAATGCAACAAGAGAGATATCTTTGTTTTATAACTTCTGATGATCAATATCATGTGAGACTTAAAATGGAGCAATGTTTGTCCCTAAGAATGTCCATCCAGGGCAAAACTCGAGTGGAAGGGAGAGATTTTTTTGTAGCAGTCAACATCTTTCAAATATTTCTGTTTGCGAGGGACATTGTGTGGATTGCATCAACCCCAAAATACTCCATGCCACCTTACTGAGATCCATGGTCACTTATTAAATTTGACTTAACTATCTACACAGAAAAACCGAAGGAGACAAAGAGTACATATTGTCTGGACTACTTTACTCTTTCTTAATTATTCTCTATATCTATGCATCTTTGGCTTTCAGTCCTGTGTCACGTTTTATTATGGGATTCCCAGAGGCTAACATTCTGGTTTTCTCCACTACAGTTGAGTGGTTGGCCCACTGATTTGGTCTATCAGGATGTCTCTCCTGAACAGACACTGAACGTGGACAATGAACTGGGCCCAGAACTCATTAGGAGCAAGAGAACCACTTAGGGGAAATGCCTTCATTTGGAATATAAAGCCCTTTATCACTTGGTTCTGGCCTCCCTCTCCAACCTTATTCTATATCACTCCCCTTCATAAACAATTTGGTTCAACCAATCTGGCCTTCTTGCTCTTGTTCACACACACACAGACACACAGACACACACAGACACAGACACACACACAGACACACAGACACAGACAGACACACAGACACACATAGACACACACACACAGACACACAGACACACAGACACACCCACACACACACACCCACACCCCCACACACACACACCCGTCTCTCTGTGCCCTTGCACAGGCTGTTCACCATTCCTGGAAGGCCTTCCCTCTTAACTCCACCTGTTGGCATCCCTATCAAGCCTTACCTTAACCTTTGCACAAGACCTTTCCTGATCCACCTTAGCTGCTCGTGCTTCCACCTCCTCCAAAATTACCTTGTAACTTATTCCATATCCACTTTGTAAATACTTAGTTTGTATTTACTCATTTGTGTACATATTTTCTCTCTATATAAATATATATAATAGGCCAAGATGGCGGCGTAGCAGCAGCAATATATCGCAGCTCTCACATAGCCACCCCAAAATACCCATGGAATAGGACTCTCGACCAACCTAGAACTTCAAATCGCACGCAAAGATACTTCCCACTAAAGTCAGCTCGGCTATGAGGAACCATATTAGCACTGCGAACCGAAACCAGCCTGGCCTGAAGCCCCGGCGGTGCCCCGGGGCGGCCGGGCGGGAGGTGCAGAGAAAGCTCTCAGGTGAGGGATTAGCACCAGCTGCACGAGGGGGGATTGTGAAAGAGGGAGATAAGCTTCCAGCCGAAAGGTCTCCAAAGCGGAAAAGCGAAAGGCTGAGGTTTTGCACCCGACTCTGCATTGTAGCTTCCCACCCTCGGCCTGCAAAAAAGCAGGGGGACTGAGCGATTGTTTTCAGACCAGTGCTCTCGTGTTGAGCGGCCTGGATCCGGATCGTCGTCTTGGGCCTCGGTCCTGGAGTCTTCATTATCCAGTCAGCCGGAAGTCTACGGCAGCCGGGAGGACCCTAGCGATTTGGGACAGAGCTTTCCCTTCTGGAAGCAGAGCCCCACAGAGATTTTAAAAAAAATTCATGGTCTGAAGAACCATGAGTAAGAATAAGCATAGGAAGTTAAGTAAGAACAGCTCCCAAAACCTAGACTCCTTCTTTAGGGAGAAGAAGGATCATGGGAGAGAGAGGG
>CM053587.1:324820758-324839107 GCA_028646515.1 Pseudochirops corinnae | reverse complement strand
TGTTCAGCCTGTATTTGATTGCTTGTCTTTCCAGTGGGCGTGGGTGGTGAGGGAGGAGGAGAAAGAACCTGGAATCTGGAGTTCCATAATCAAATGTTATGAATATGTATCTATCTTTCTATCTATATATGCAATTATTATTATTATTATTGACTACACCCAACTGGAACTTGAGATACACAGGCACTGTGGTTGGGAGGTGGTGGTTTGTGGTTTTTTTTTTTTTTTCCATCCTGCCCTACCGAGAAGTGACATAGGAGAGAACAGACTGGGGGAGGGGGGACACACTGGGATGGCTGTTTTGGGGCGGTGGGTGGGGCAAAGAGGGGGAGAAAATATGTAACTCAAAATCTTGTGGAAATGAATGATGCAAACTATAATAAAATTTAAAAAAAAAAAAATAAATATAATATATTATGATAGATGTTGTACACAGAATACAGGCTCTCTCTAGAGAAATTATATATATTATAATAGATATATGTGGAATATGCTTTTTACATAGAAATGATACATTTATGTAGAACATATATTTTCATTACATGGAAATTACATATTGTATATTTCTATATTATAGTATATAGAGTATATATTCTCTCTATGTAAAATTAAATATTATAATAGGTATATATAGAATATATATTCTCTACATAGAAATTATGTTATATTTCTATATTATAATAGGCATTATATATATCTATAGAAATTATATGTCTCTCTCTTTTTCTCTCTCCCCCCCACTCTCTGCCTCTGTCTCTCCCTCATATCTCTCTGTCTCCCTCTTTCTCTCTCTCTCTCTCTTTCTGTCTCTCTCTCTCTCTGTCTCTCCCTCTCCCTCTCTCTTTCCATTCATATAGAAGGGAAGGGAAAAGGAAAGGAATAAGCATTTCTAGAAGCATTTCTACTATGTGCCAAGCAGTGTATTAAGCACTTTTACAAATATGATCTAATCTGATCTTCACAACTATCCTGTGAGGGAGGTAGGTGTTTTCATCCTTATTTTTCAGTTGAAAAAGGTGAGGCAGACAGAGGTTAGGTGAGATTTTATGCTCCTTGAAGGTATTTCCCGCCTTGTATCTCAAGTACCTTGCGTGTCCCTGGTATACAAAAGGAGTTTAACAAGTACTTGTTTATTGATCGGGGAAGGATATATGGCCCTTTCAGAGATTCTAAATTGTTACCAGAAATAATGAGCCATTTTAAAATATCAATATTTTTTCCAGTGACACTGTATCATTCTGTTAATCTTAGAACATCATCGTCTCTGAACAATCCAAATTGAAGTTGATCTGGATGGATGATTGTGGAGAGATGTATGGTGGGTGTAAATTGAGTGTATGTAATACTAATAATCCTTTATGGATTGAAAGTGAGTAAAAGATGTAATTCTGTAGACCTAGGATCAGAGGGGTGGTCATTTAGCAGAAGGACTAGGCACAAGGGGTGGACACCCCAGTGATGAAGTGGTACCTGGCTCCCAGCACATTGGCTGGGCCTTTATGGAAGACTAATGGGGACCACAGATGAGGGCCATATAAGCAGAAGTTATGAATGAGTTGCAGGCTGGATCATTGGAGAGATCATAGATTCCTTGAAGACAGAATGTATATTCTACTTTCCACATAGGATTGTTGTGAGGAAAGTGTTTTATAAATCTTGTAGCACTGAAGAAATGTGAGTTATTGTTATTGAAACAGAAGAGGGTGGAGAGTACTAGTAGCTGATGCTGATATGAGTTTTATGACTTTTAAAGCACTTTGCCTGCATTATCTTATTTGAATCTTTCTAACTTGCAATACTATAGTTCAGTTGCCAACTCTCAGCCACCGGCGCCTCCTTACTCTGGACTATCCGTCCTTCCCTGTGGTCTTGTCACTCTGGAACATCCACCCGCCATGACAGCCACCTTTTTTCATTGATGAGTTACTCTTGGGGCCTCCATTTTGGGGAAGGACCCAAAGTTGGCTGATCTTCATTTCCCTTCTGACGATGCTTCTGGGATGTCAGCATTGTGCCTCAGCTGCCATCTCACCCTTCCCTCAGCACCCGGGGCCTCCTCATCCTGGAACACCCAACCTACTTCCCCATGGCTTCCTCACCCTGGAATATCCCTCTCCCATGATGCTCTGCTTCTCCCATTGGTTGCTTCCTCCTCCTGAGGCTTCCATTTTCAACTCCATTTTGTGTGTTGCAGACTCATTGACCCAGGGCTCAGCACAGTGCCTGGCACAGAGTATACTTAATAAATGCCCATTGTCTGAATCTTATAACAACATTGTAAGCTAGTCAGTGAGAATATTACTTTGCTTGTCTTACCAAAGAGATAACTGAGCTCCAGAGAAGTGAAATGGAATATGGGCACAAATACCACGTCATGGGTTTTAGACCACAGATTGTACTTGGAGGGGAATACGGCAAGGACCCCATTTTACCCTTTGTCTATCACCCTGCCTGGTACTCCCACCATTTTGAGAAGAAAACAGACACATTTTCCTTATATTCCATACCCTTCTACCATCATCCCCTTCCATTTCCAAAGGCAACTTTGAGTGCTAGTGAAACATGTTCAGGCAGGTTAGAAAAAGCATTAGATTCGGATTCAGGAGAACTGGTTTTGAATCCTGGCTGTGTGACACTGGATGTCACTTCCCTTCTCTGGTCCCTGTTTCCTCATCTGCTTTTGCAAATGAAGGGAACTGACCTGATGAACTCTAAGGTAACCTTCCTGTCCTAAATCCTTTTATCCTATAAGTAAAGGAGTTATCTCCAAGAAACATTTATTAAGCATCTCCTATATGCAGAGCCATGTGCCATGGCTTATAACCCTTAGTGGCTAATGACTAAAAGTAGGAAAGAGTTAAGCTTGAATCAAATCTCTTAATTTGAATTGGCACAAACACCTGGTTATGGGTGGTGAGATGCTCAAAATACAAATTCTGCCCCATTTAAGGGAGCAGAAGGGAGGACCAGTTTGGAAGCTGCAATGAAGCCATTTTAGGCTGATGTCCGGAAAAACTCTCACAATTAGAGCTGGTCCCAAGTGGAATGGGCTGCCTCAGGCAATGGGGGGTTTCTCCTCACTGGAGGTCTTTGGGCAGAGGTTGGATGCCCACTTATGGAGGATAGTATATGGGAGATTCCTAGTCAGGTACAGGACAGACTGGCAGGTCTCTGAAGTGCCTTCAGATTCTGAAATTCTGTGATTCTGGAATGAAAAGATAGTAAATGGTATATTTGAGAACACCGTTCTGATTGCTGTAAAGAACCTATAAATAAAGAGGAAAAAGTGCTTTTCCACTTTCTGGTCCATTTCCAAAATCAGTTGCTTTTTCTTTTTTGGCTCCAATCAGATAAAGTCTGTCACTAGAAATTTTTCTGATATCTCTTGGCAACCGAGAGGCAGCCCTGATAATATTTCCAGGTCTATTGGATTGATTGGACACCACTCAGGCCAATTTACTTTTATATGCTACTGACTCAATCTAATCAGTTTCTCCAGCAAAAACTACCTGGCCCCTAGACTGGGCCAAGGCCATTACTGGGCTACTCTAATATACTGCTTATGTGGCCCTCCCCAGAACTGCAAAATCCAGGGGGAAGCTTCTTGGCCAAACCTTCCCCCAGGACTTTTCAGCCTCCTGAGGGTTCTGGGCAGGTAACAAAGTAAAACAGTGATCACTAAAAGCCAACATGGGTTCCTTAGGGACAAGTCATGGCAGCTTAAATTCATTTTCTTTTTTGATCAGGGAGATGGATATTTTGTTAGTCAACCAGTCAACAGGCATTTATTAAAACACTTACTATGTGCCAGGAATGGTGCTAAATACTGGGATATAAAGGAAGGGGAAAACATGGTCCCTGCCCTTAAGGAGCTTACATTCTAATGGGGAATATTGTCAAATTTACCTTGCTGAAAGTTATGTTTGCCAAGTCTTGTAGTATTATATCTTTGTGATATGTCTTAGTATGTCTTTCTAATAGGAGACATTTGTAAAATATACCTTGCTGAAATCCACCAGGCTAAGTCATATCTTTGGGGCAGCTGGGTGACACAGTAGATAGAGTTAGGAAGGTCTGAGTTCAAATTTAGCCTCAGACATTTACTAACTGTGTGATCGATCCTGGGCGAGTCACGGAACCTCTGTTTGCTCAGTCTCCTCAACTGTAAAATGAGGCAGGTGAAATTCACGTACCTGGATTTTAGTATGTTTGAATGAGTTTAGAACTAGTTGATTGACTGGACCTGAAGAATACTGATTAATATGTTGATGTTCACATAGAGAGGGTCTCTAGTGGAGTGCCCAGAACTCTGTTATTGACTCTTTGATGCTAATGATCTTCATCAATGATCTGGAAAAAGGCAGGCTTGTCAAATTGGCAGATGACGCAAAGTTGGAGAGATGTCTAACACACTAGATGATAGAATCAGGGCTGAAAAAAGATTATGACAGCGAATTAATTATGATATTAAAGAGCAATGGAATATCACTAAATCACAAACAATGATGGTCATAGGGAAAGAAGGAAACACGCACTTATTAAACACCTACTATCTTCCAGGCACCATGCTAAGCATTTTCCAAATATTATTTCATTTGATCCTCACAATAACCCTGAGAGGTAGGTTCTATCATGATCTTTGTTTTATAGTTGAGGCAATGGAAGCAGATCATAGATCCAGAAGCTGGAATCACTCAGCTAGTAAATGTTTGAGGCCAGAATTGAACTCAGAGTTTCTTGGTTCCAGGACCAGAACTCTGCACTATGGCATTCCCTGGCTGTCTCTGAATTATAAAGAATTCAGAAAGGCTTTGGAAGACTTGAATTCAGAGCAAGGAGAGCAGAACCTAAAAGAGCAACAATTCACAATGACCTTAACAGAGGAAATGGAGTGTAGAGCGTGTAGAGACAATGCTGCCTTAGTCAAATCTAACAGTTGCTGTTAGTACCATTTGGTGCCTCGGTTTATGTATCTGTAAAATGTGAGGGAGTGGTCTCAATGAGCTCTAAGGTTCTTTCCATGTACCTATGATTGAGTAATCTTTCTATATATCCATGCTGCTAAAGTTTCTATTAGTAACTGATCAACTTTTTTTTCTTGGGGAATATATTTTATAAAGGATTTTGTTGGAAAGTGTCTGTTGTGTTGAAACGAAATGTATCAATGAATTTATATTTAAAATGATTTGGCAGGTGGGTTGAAGCTAACAAGATGAAATTTAAATGAGGAGCACACTAAGTTCTCTGTTTGGGCTCAACAAATCAACTGTGGAAGTATAGGATGGGGAAGGCATCCATCTGTTTGAAAACAGCCTGGAGTTTATAGTGAACCACAAACTCAAAAGCTAATCTGATCTTAGGTCAAATGAAAAGGGGGAATAAAATCCAGAATGGGAGATCTGATAAGCCTACTGTGCTTTGCCTTTGTCTGAACCGTTCTGGAGAACTCTGTCTAGTTTTGGAGGTCCCATGTTGAGAAATAATACTAGCTAGCCCTTTTATAATACTTTAAGGCTCACAAAACACTTCACCTTTTATTTCATTTGATCCTCACAACAACTCTGTGAGGTAGATTATTATTATCTTCGTTGTGCAGATGAGGAAACTGAGACTAAAAGAGTTTAAATGAATTGGGTGAAAGTGCTATAGATCGTGCTGTCTGGAATTGATCAAAGAAACTGGGGATGAGTGAGCCTGGAGAAAAGACTTGGGAAGGGACACGACTGCTGTCTTCATATATGTGGAAGGTTGTCATGTACAAGAAACATTGGACTTCTTTTGTTTGCTCCCAATGGGAGGAGGTTCTTACTGGAAAGGAAAAAGGTCGCTGTTCCAGGGGCCCCTTTCATTGCACTGGGTCCCAAGCATGGCATCAATTACTGTACAAGCCCCATGCCCATGTAGAGACATTTCACTGTTCTTTCTTTGGGATCCAGATGACAGCCCCAAGTGTGAAATATGGCCGCCATTAATCTGGTCCTTTGTCAGGTTGCAGAAACACACAGAAGAGGAAGTTGCTCTTAAATCAAAGACATGTAATTGTACCTGTTCCCAGGTATTAAGAATTTCTCTCTGGAGATTTGTGATAATATAGCTGGAAGAAATTTCAGTGATCTCTGCACACCTGCCCCCAGACCAAATATTTTGCTCTGAATTTCAGTACCATTAAAAATGAAATGTTTTTATTAACTTAATGTGGAACATCTATTCTATCAACTAAACTTGTTTGTAAACTATGTACATTCAGACCCCCGTGAAGACATTATGGGAAGAGCTAGACAAGGGGGACACGGGATGGGTTGATGTCAATGGTTTGGGAATCTGCTTCTTGGGAGGGAAATCTGGAGCCAGCAGATCCCAGATCCGCTGGAATATTAGAATCACATCCACACAAAATGTGTTAGAACAATCCTTCAGCCTCTCCCTTGAAGGGCATGTTAGGCTAATCCAGGTCAACAATCCACCCCCATTCCCTTTTCCTTTTATGTGATCGGTGTTTGGGGTCCCTTGAAGGGCGTGTTAGACTAATCCAGGTCATCAATCCACCTCCATTCCCTTTTCCTTTTATGTGATTGGTGTTTGGAGCGCTTCATTCTTCTTGCTCTGCTTTTTTCACTTCATAAAAAAATCTGTCCAGATTTCTTTGTATTCCTCACACTTGTCAGTCTTAATGGCATTATAGCATAATGTACCACAATTTAACCATTCCCTTATTGTTGAACTACCAAGTTGCTTCTGTTTTTGCCTTTGCAACTGTATGTGTGTATATGTATACGTGTATATAAAAAACAAAAATATATATACATATTTATAATGCTGCTATAAAAATATTCAAACATCTCTCCTCTCTCCTCTCTCTCTCTCTCTCTCTCTCTCTCTCTCCATTTTTAGAGCTCAGCACTGGAGAAAGTTAAATAATATGTTTTTAATTGACTTTTTGTGTGCAAGTGATTTTTGGAGTGCAAATTTTTTGAGCAAGTGAATTTGGTTTCTCTGTACTAACACTGTCCCCTAGATAGGAAGGTGACTCAAGCTATGGGTTTACAGAAGCTGATAATGTTAACCACTGCAATGAGAAAGCCTAGTGGAATAGAAAGGGACCAGGGCTTGAATTCAGCAGACCTCGTGTGGCTCAAGGACTAGCTGTGTTCCCCACTCTGAACCTTGGTTTTCTCACCTGGAAAATGGAAATAATACAATAACAATGTTCATACCATGTCTATTACAAAGCTGTTGTGAGGTTCAAATGACAACATGTATATGATAATTATTTTCTGAGCAGGTTTGTGATTTCATCCTTGGAGGGAATGTCCAGTGAGGGGATTCCTCTGCTGATGTCAATTATAGAGGCTCTGTTATAGACAACCTTTAAGTTGCCTTGAAGATTAATGACTTATCCAAAGTGATACAGTCACTGCCTGGGGGAGGGGAGACTTGAATCCTGGTCTTCAGGATCTTGGGGTTGGTTCTATCTGTCACTCTGATGTATATGGTCACTGGAAGTGACTTAGGATCATATACTAGATTTGCAAAGAACTTTAAGCATCACAGATTTAGGGCTATAAGGGACCTTAGAGATTTAGTCCAACCCTCTCTTATTATACCTGAGGAGGAAGAGGGCTGGAGATGTAAAATGCCTTGTCCAAGGTTGCACAGTCGGAGCCAGGAGCCAAGCCTGGGCATTTGCCTCCTCATCCAGGGCCCTTTCCTACTCACACTGTGCTGTGACCACTAGGCTGAGCCCAAGTGGGCCATCCCAGGGTGGCCATAAACAGAGTTCACCATGGTCTGCAGGGAGTGCCATGACATTGTCAGGAGCAGACGCAGCCCATCCGTTAGACACTTTCCATCTATCTCTCAGCCAACCTATAGTTATGGCTTTCCTAACAGGCACCATCTGGTCCCCGTGCTGGGAGAGATAACCCATTCCAGATGGCATTAAGAATTATCGTTGATAGCTTGGTGTGCTAATGACAGAGCTAATTCTTAATAATGATGGAGCTTGATGGAAAGAACATCTGGATCAGATCAAGGTGTCTCGTTAAGATTTCACTACCTGTATTGAGGACCAGGACCTAGGCTGACACCAGGGCAGCTGTGACCCTATAAGGACCGATCAATAGCTGTAGTCCTGGCTCCTTCCTTTCTGTCTTTCCATCCCATGACGTTGGAGTCTGGGAGTCTGGAACAAACAGCAGCTTTCTAGAGAAATATTGGTCTGAGCTCATCTCTTCCAGACTCCTCCCAGAGGGGCAGGCAGTTGGCTAACTTCGCATGTACAAACTGTTTATGTCTGGGCCAAATCTCAGAGAACTTGGTCTTCCCCTTCTAGGTTGGCCCAAATGGCAAAAGAAGTCACCATACTCAGATCTTAAATCCGTGAGTTCATTCATTTGCACCTATGTTCCTGCCTGAGGTTCTCCTTTTTCTCATTGCTTTCCCTAAAGCATTCCTGAAGATTGAACGAGCCATTAATCTCTCAACAGACAGGTCCCTTCTAGTTTGACAGTGCCAGAATTCTAAGTATTCATTAAGAAAGGAAGGAAACAAACATTTGTAAAGTGCCTACTATATGCCAGGCAAGCACTTTATAAATATTATCCCATTTGATCCAGTGCTGGGTGCTGTAGAAGGTGTAACACGTGTCCCTGCCCTCAGAGAGCCGGCCACACTAATTTACTCCCTCCCCCCCTCAGCTGAACAAATTGAAAAAAAAAACCCATAAAAAATAAAGCCCTCGATGTATAGATTCATAATCCGGCAAAGCAAATCCTCACATTGGCCATATCTAAAAATTTATGTATGTTTCCTTCTGTATCCATTGTTCGCTATCTCTCTACAGGATGTGAGTCACATATTGGACCACCCATTGTGGTCCATTCTATGAGCTTCACGATTAACTGTGTTTAAGGTTTTATGAGAGAAGAAAAAGAAAGGAAGGAAGGAAGGAAGAAAGAAAGAAAAAGAAAGAAAGAAGGAAAGAAAGGAAGAAAGGAAGGAAGGAAGGAAGAAGGAAGGACAGAAGGAAGTCTTTTGGATTCATGTTTTATTACTACATTGATCAGAGTTCTTATATTATTCAAAGTTATCCTCTTTAATATTGTTAACATGGTAGAAATTATCCTCATTCTGCTTACTTTGCTTTACATCAGTTCACAAAGCTCTTCCCAGTTTTCTTTGACACTGTTCTTTTTGTCATTTCTTGAAAGTACAATGGATTGCAAGAATATTTTTCTTTGGGAGAGGATTCTGGGAAAATGGTGGAGTAGATCAGAAAATTTCAAGTTCTTGGGATTTTCCTCCACAAAAGAGATAAAATAGTGGGGCAAACTGGGCAAACATAGAGCTATGAAAACAAGTAAAAGTTGGGGGAGAACAGGGTCCTTCTGGGACAATTGGAGAAGACCTGAAGAAAAATCCCAGGACCAGATTTCCTTCTTGTGAGGAGTAAACACCTCCAGGCTAGGGTTTGCTTTAACAAGTGGCAAGACTTGGGGTTAGCTGGGTTGGGAGGCGGCCTTGGCCTGGCCACAGGAACTTTTACCCCAGGGACAGTGAGAAGAGTTGGGCATCTCACCTGGGGAAAATTTAGGGAACCTTGGTTGACAAAGACCACCAGACCTAGAGCAGCTGGGGCAAGAAGGAGACAGCAGCCTCCTGGAGAGTGCAGAAGCAGTGGGACAGGATGCTGATGGCTATGGGCACTTATAGGAGGGTGGAGGTCTTGGTGTATGTTCAAGATCAGAGGAGAGAACTGAAGAGGATCAGAGACCAGAGTCATCATCTCCCATACCCCAGGACTAGAGGTGATTATAAAAACTAAATTATTACAAAAAAAACCCAAAACATGCAGGCAAAGGAGAAAGAATCCAACTGTAGAAAGCTACTATGGGAACAGAGAAGATCAGAGTTTGACTCCAGAGGAGGATTGTTGTGTTTGTCCTTCGTTTTCGAAGAACACTATGGAATCAGGGAAATGATGGTATGATTGCAGTTGACTTTGATTTGAAGAAGGAAGGGCTGTGCAAGGTCACCAGCCTCACTTTCTCCTCCGGGGCCAGTTGGATCCAGTGGCCAAACATTCATTAGGATGACTGGAGATGACCTAGGATGCATTGGCAGACCCTGGCCCTTTTAGGCTAAGACCTTTCCAAGTACTCACTTAGGGTGAGTAAATACCCATTTAGTGAATAGGCCTCTTTAAGAAGTGAGTCAAGGGATGGCCCCTTTAATTAGCAAAAAAGAAAGAAAGAAAAAAAATCAAGCTGAGAGGGGAAGACCCTCAGGGTTGCTGCTCCAAAGAGAAACAATTACCATTGACATTTACTCTAAGCCAGGAGGGCCCAAAATACAGCCACCAAGTGGAGCTTGGGCAGGGACCTATTGTGGTCCAATCTATGAACTTTCCAGTGAACTGTGGTCGAGGTTTTGTGAGAGAAGAAAGAAAGAAAGAAAGAAAGAAAGAAAGAAAGAAAGAAAGAAAGAAAGAAAGAAAGAAAGAAGGAAAGAAAGAAGGAAAGAAAGAAAGAAAGGAAAGAAAGAAGGAAAGAAAGAAAGAAAGAAAGGAAAGAAAGAAGGAAAGAAAGAAAGAAAGAAGGAAAGAGAGAAAGGGAGGAAGGGAGGAAGGAAGGAAGGAAGGAAAGAAGGAATCTAGACGGTAAATCCCAAGTTAAGTGGACAGCTTCTGGCCATCAAAATTTACTTTCCTTTGGAGAGGAGAGGGAGAGGACGAGCTGAATTACCCAACCAGCTGGGTCCCCATTCAGGCAGCTTGGTCTGCTGAAGGAAAGAGACCCTCTTCTGCCCCCCAAAATAATGTCAAATGGTCACCTGCCCCAAAAGAAATCATTGAAGAACTTAAAAATCCAATGAGGGGCAGCTAGGTGGCACAGTGAATAGAGCATGGACTCTGGAGTCAGGAGGACCTGAGTTCAAATTTGACCTCAGACACCCAACACTTACTAGCTGTGTGACCTTGGGCAAGTCACTTAACCACAACTGCCCTGCCTTCCCCCCTCCAAAAAGACTCCAAAAAAGAAGAAAAAAATCGAATGAGAGAGATTGAGGAAAAATTAAAAAGAAAAATGAGAATAATACAAGAAAAGCAAGCAGATTATGACAAGAAAATCAACCAATTAGAACCAGAATCTTAAGGAAGAAAATAACTCCTTGAAAATCAGAATTGAGCAAGGGGAAGTCGGTGAAGTTATAAGAGATGACAAAATAAAAAACAAAATATAAAGAATGAAAAAATAGAAGAGATTGTGAAACATCTCATAAGAAAAACAATAGATCTAGAGAAGAGATCAAGAAGAGAAAATATAAGAATAATTGGACTACCTGAAAGTTCAAAAAAAGAAGCTTGATACAATAATATAAACATAATTAAAGAAAACTGTACTGAAGCATTAGAACAAGAGGGCAGAGTAGAAATAGAAAAAAATTCACCAATCACCACATGAAAGAGGTCTTACAAGGAAAACTCACAGGAATATTATAGTTAAATTTCAAAACCCCCAGATCAAGGACAAAATATTACGAGCAACAAGAAAAAAAACAATTTACATATGACAGTACCACAATTAGAATCACACAAGACCTGGTGTTGGTGATACTGAAAGATCACAGGTCTTGGAATACTATACATCAAAGAGCGAAAGAACTGGGCTTCTAGCTGAAAATATTAGGGCCAGCTAGGTGGTACAGTGGATAGAGCACCAGCCCTGGAGTCAGGAGGCTCTGAGTTCAAATCTGACCTCAGACACTTGACATTTACTAGCTCTGTGACCCTGGGTAAGTCACTTAGCCCCAATTGCCTCATCTCCCCACCCAAGAAAAAAGCACAATGACATTCTGTTACATTCATCTACCACAATATGTTTAGGCATTGCCCTGCTAAGAGGATAGACCATGATTTCTGATATTGGGTTACCAAGAGAGTGGCTGTAAATAATTTTTGTATGAATGAGTGCTTTTCCTCTTTCTTTGGGCTTTTTGGAGGCATAGGCCTAGTCATGATGGTTGTTTGTCTTTTGTTTTTGAAGAGGCCCAGTGACATCCTAGGATGATGTCTTGGTTCCTGCTTAAATTGGATTTAAGTGAGGCAGAGCTGCACAAAGTCATCAGCCTCACTCTCTCGTCCAGAGTCAACGAAGTCTAGAGACAGGACAAGAGTCAAGATGATTGGAGATGACCTGAGATGCAGTAGATGACCTTGGCATCCTCGTTGTCTGACCAAGCTTTAAGGTCTCCACAGTGCCTGCTTCAGCTGCCTTCGTGGCCTTGGAACAAATTGTTCTCACCTACACATTCCACTGGGGGAAGTCTTCACATGCTTGGGGTAGACACCTGCCTAACTCATCAATGCGTTTGAGGCTTGTTGGTTACCCTCAACCTGGAAACATCTGAGGAGAGGGTTTACTGGGGTGTGGTAGCTGTGAATCCTACAGCTTTCTGAAGCCACAGGTGAGAGCTGGGTGGGACATCAAAGGTGGAGGTGCAGCCTTTCCACCAGCTGTGCTAGTCCTTCCTGAACTCTCCATACATCCCCCTAGTTGTGATATATCTGGGTCAAAGAGCAGGCATGGTATGGTAACTCTTTGGACCTAGTTTCAAAAAGCTAGCAGCAGGCACTGTAGAAACCAAAAGAAAAGTTCAGTAGTGCTTAGCCTCAGTTTCCTTTCCATGTTCTATTGGAGGAAAACAACATGTATTACAGATAAGCCCATATAAAATATATGTAAATTAAATACAAAGTAATTATTATCTTCTTTTTGAGAGCCGACATGGAACAAAATCTTCTCGCAGGAAGTAGCAGCTGAATCATACCTTGAGTGGGACTAGGAATTCCATTAATCCTGGAAGCTTTCCTTGACTAAATGAAAAAGATGGTAATGTCAGCATTCAGTCCTGGGGTCAATGGATTGTGAAGAAAAGAAACACAATGTCGCAGGAGACTGATTGTTGACTTGGGTCACTAAATTTGACTTAGATTTTTCTTTTGGTCTTAGTTCAGTTCAACAAACATTAAACACCTATTGTGTACAGGACCCTATGCTTGGTGCTGTCCATAAAACAGGTAGGGGGTTCAGGATGAAATTAAATTAAACAAACTATTAAGCACCCTCTAGAGCTATGCAAAGCACCAGGAATACAGTGACAAGAAGTGAACCCGTTCTTGTCCATAAGAGCTTATATTCTATTGGAAATGATGCCACTTGTGGTATCTTGGCAAGCTGTTAGAGACTCTAAATTATGGTACCATTTCCTGGCCTTTTATTCTACCTGAATGAAAGAGGCAACCTGGAATAAAAGAAGGAATGATGCTCTTAGAATTCCCACACTTGGGTTCCTGAAGAATGTAAGCTCACTGAAGGCAGGGACAATTTAATTTCTGTCTTTGCATCCCCAGAGCCTAGTACAGCACTTGCCACATAGAAGGGGCTTAATAAGGGCTTGTTAACTGCTTGATTTGTTTCTCCTTAAGGTCAGGGACTTAAGACCTAGGGCTGGTCTAGCACGAGTACCTGGTACATTTGTTGTTGGTTTAGCACTAGTACCTGGCACATTTGTTGTTGATATATGTGTGTGTGTGTGTGTGTATACATATATATATATAAAATAGTCCTTATAGTCATATCTGACTCTCCATGACCCCATTTGGGGTTTTCTTGGCAGAGATACTGGAGAGATTTGCCATTTCTTTCTCCAGCTCATGTTATAGATGAAGAAACTGAGGCAAATGACTTGCCCAGGGTCACACAGCTAGGAAGAGTCCGAGGCTGGATTTGAACTCATATAGATGAGTCTTTCTGATTTTAAGTTCAGTGCTCTATCCGCTCTGCCACCTAGCTACTGCCTGGCACATAATAGGTGTTTAATAAATGTTTGAAGTGAACTAGGTCTCAGAAGATATAAGTTTGCATCACCTTTTACTCTGCCAAGTTACTAGCCCATGTTGGTACATATGCAAAGAGAGGGTTTGACATATAGGAGACTGTCTGACCCTGGGACTCCGTCTTCACAGTCAATTTCCTTTGGATAGTTCTGTGCCCAATCTCTAATTTGCTTGACTGATCAAGGTGCCTAGGTAAGGGATGAGGGAAAAATACAGGGGCTGTGCTCCCCCACAGCCTTCATCAGAGGGGAGGACACAGAAGCAGAAAGATCTGAGCTATTTCCAGGCTACCAAGGCCTTTCCCACACGGGTCCTTGTCAGGGAATCAAGTTAGAACCTCCTGCTCTAGGCTTGTGATGAGAACATCGGCACCAGCCCTACTGGTGGATCCCAGTGGCTCTAACATGGCAGCAGGTGGCAGCAAGTCAAGATGCTGGGGAGGATCATACATTTGGAGGACAACTAATCTGACTCTCTCATTTTACAGGTGGGGAAACTGAGGCACAGAGAAGTTGATTAATTTGTCCATAGTGAGAGGCTGTTGTTGATGCCAACATTTCTTCTACTGCCTTTAACTGTCTCCTCTGTTTTTATTCAAAAGCATACACTCCATCTTCATTTTTACATCTAATCATTGCCCCTAAAATCATTTAATATAATGTTTACAAAATCATTTTTGAAAATGAGCTCTCTGGAATTATGCACATAATCTTGTCTTTGTTTCTGACAATAAAACTATATGAAAGATTCCTTTTCTAGTCATTGTTTTTCTTGGACATGATGTTAGTGGCAGATGAGTAACCAGAGGGATCCTTACATTACTAATTAGGTAGCTAGAGCAGTGAATAGAGCTCTAGACCCGAAGTCTAGACTTGAGTTCAAGTTTGGCCTCGGACACTTACTAGCTTTGTGAACTCTGGGCAAGTTACTTAACCTCTGTTTGCCTCAGTTGTAAAGTGAGGGTAACACCAGCCCCTGTCTCTCGGGATTGTTTTAAGGGTCAAATGATGGGGTGTTTGCAGAGTGCTTTGTAAATCTCAAAGTGCTCTATGGTGTTAGCTGTTATAATTCTTCACTGAAGGCTGCCTGCTTGGTTAGGTGTGAAAGGTATCCCTAGCTCACAGATGGAATGCACTGCCTTTTAGACTCACCAGTAAATCGATGAGCTCACTTGAATTAAGCTCACAGATCCTGTGGCCCACTAAACAAATTAGGCATGTTTTCATGCAGATAGCAAGCGTGGCTTTACTGTCCCAAATGCCACATTTTCCAGCAAATATCTTGTGTTTGCCAATTCCCCAGCCTTGGCATCAAACCACTTGGAGCCCGGTGTCTTCATGCTAATTCTGCCTTCTGGGCTTTTGTCACATTCCCATTCCTCTTGGCCTCTGCATTAAGCCTGGGGTGGAGAGGAGATGAGGGCTTTCAGCTCTGGACTTCTGCCTTCCTGCCTCCCAGGGTTCCGACAAGGGATTTACCATACTTACCCTGCATTAGACTTACTGTCCAATCCCACTAAGTTGTCAGATGTAGCTTGAATGAATCAAGTGAACTTAACTAGTGACCCAAGTAGTTTTAATTCAACAAGGATTTATTAAGTTTTTATTATGCGCCAGACACTGGAGAGACAAAGGCAAAATGACGCCTGCTCTCAAGGAGTTCACCTTCTATTACTAATTTTGTTGTTCAGTCACATCTGTCTGACTCTTTATGATCCCATGGACTGTGCTGTCCTCAGTGTTTTCTTGGCAAAGATACTGTATTGGTTTGCCATTTTTTTCTCCAGTGAGTTAAGGCAAACAGAGGTTAAGTGACTTGCCCAGGGTTGCTTAGCCAGGTCAAAGTTGAAATCAGGTTTTCTGGACTCCAGGCTCAGTGAATAGAGCATTGTCTCTTCTATTACTAAAAGATAACATTTAAGTAATGCTTTGAAGGTTTGTGAAGTGCATTATAAATATTACCTCATTTTAGCCTCACAATACCCTCTGACTATACAGATGAGGAAACTGCTACTGCCTAGCTGCTTCACACCTGGAGGCTGAAGAAAATCTTTGTCCTTTGGGGGCGACTTTGATTTCAGGTGAAACCAGTGAAAGTTCTTTGGCACCCATTCTGATGAATAAAGGTGAACAGAGTCTTGAATTTGGAGTTAGAAGACCTTGGTGTGAATTTTAGTCCTACTGCTTGTTACTTCGATGACCTTTGGCAAGTAACTTAATGTTTTGGCCTCAGTTTCCTCATTTGCCAAATTTGGGGCTTGGCCTCTAAAGCCCTTCCTTGTGAGCTCAAAATATGATCGTCTGATTGTTAGGGAAAGGATTGGGTCCATGATTTCATTGGTATATAGAACTTCCAGATGAGAAGGTTCCCTCTACCAATACTGATCTACACCTCCTCTGCATCTTATAGTCTTGGGGGTGTTGTCTAGAGTACTGGTGTGCTGTAACAATCTCCAGCTGGCTTGGGGGAGTCAGTTGTGAAATGTTTAATGTGAGCGTTCCCATCTTGGAAACTGGCTATGAATTGGTGTTGATTTATTGTTTTGTGGATCATCTAGGCTTAAGGAAGTGATGGGGAAAATGTTAATGATGCAGATTAAACTTAAAAGTATGTCAAGTGTTTAGTTATTTTCTGCAGAGAGCTGGTTGTTAAACACATGCCAGCATCCCTCTGACTAAGAGGTAAAGTGGCTTGCCTAGGGTTACTTAGCCAGTATGTGTCAGAAGTGCGATTCCAGTCTACTAGTTCTCCCTGACTTTGAGGCTGGCTCTTCGTACACTATGATAGACTGTAGGGGCCACAAAGCAACCTGTGTGAGTGTGAGTGGGGAGGCAGGGAGGTTAATACATAGGACTGAATTAGGTGTGAAATTAACACATACTTATTCTGGAAGAATCACAAGTTCTGGTCTCATAACTCTCCAGCTCAACCCATGACAGTAAAGGAATTCTATCTAAAACAGTCCTTGTTAAATGGCCATCTAGCCTTTGCCTTAAGGACTCCAATGAGAGGGAAACCACCCAAAGGAGCCCCATTCCGCTTTGTGACCACTCTATTGGTTAGGAAACTCTTCCTGACATCCCCTGTTGGCTTCTACCCAGAATCTACCCATGGTTTTTCATGTTGCCCTCTGGAGCCAAGCAGAATAGGTCCAGTCTCTCTTCTGGGCCAAAGCTCTTCAATTACATTAAATCAGCTATCATGACCTCTTTGAAGTCTTCCCTTCTCCTTGCATAACATCCCACGTTCCCTCACAATAGAGTCAATTCAATAATTTAACAAGGATTTATTAGGATGCCTACAATGTGCCAGGCACTGTGTATAGGAGCTATAAAAGACCGAAACAAAAGAGGATTTTCTTAATACATTTGATCTTCCTATGATCTTGAGGCCTTTCATCATCCTGGTCACTCTCTTTTGGGTGCTTTCCCAATCATCAATGACCTTCCTAAAATGTGGCACCTAGAACTTAGTGTAAGGGTCCTCCTCCCCCTTCATCTTCATCTTCATCATCATCTTCTTCATCATCATCATCATCTTCTTCTCCTCTTCTTCTTCTTCTTCTTTTTCTCCTCTTCCTCCCCTTCTCCTCATCCTCCTTAGTTTTCTCAGCTGTAAAATGAAGCAGGGTAGATTTGAATTCTAAGATCCTTTCAGCTCTGCGTCTATGCTCTTGTGATCCTGTGAAGTTGGGCATGATGTCATTCAGTGAAAAGAATGCTGAATTTGGAATCAGAAGCCTTAGATTTAGTCTCTAGTTCTTTTACTTAGTACCTGAGTGACCTTGAATATGTCCCTTTTCCTTTCTTGGCCTCAGTTTCCTCATGTGTAAATGAGGGGCATAGACTCCATAACTTCTTCTGGATTTAAATCCATCAACACAAAAACACGTCAAAAGTCTTGCCCAACCTCTGTTTGATGAAAACTGAATAACAGCTTTGTTCGTTCAATACATATAATAAAGCCCCTCAACGTATGTGGGTCTCCTCACATTGTCCTGTATGTTGCCCGCCTTCTTTCTCTCTCCTAATCCCTGTGGAATGGGGTAAATGGAGTCCACAACTGGAACATGAAGCAACACGGCCACCTTTCTCTTGGGCTTGTAAATTACTTCTGGAGACCATTCCCAAAGGGGAATTTTTGGTAACCTTCCGAGCGAGGCAGTGTTCAAATAAGCATGCAGATTTCCCAAGGGACTGCTCTAAAAGGAGTAGCCTTCCCGAGAATGGGGAAGGCCTGCTCTATAAGTTAATTATCAGTCCTCAGACTAAACAATCACACTTCATGACTGAATGCTGAGGATGTATGTAACAGCAAGCACCCCAGCACACCTAGGGCGGCTGCTAGCACAGGTTCTTAGATCTGCTTTTCTAAAGGAAAGCAACTCAAAATGGGTTAACAATCTTACTTTAATCAAACATATCATTTACCTAGTTCAGGGGGAAAAGTCAG